>JAJEKV010000048.1:9862902-10290469 GCA_021234155.1 Isoetes taiwanensis | reverse complement strand
CAACCACTCTGGATCCAAACCAACGTCCTCCTTTGATCCTTCTTCTAGCCCATAACGCCAAGAATGGGGTCATATACCACCACGGCGCGTCTCAACTTCCACAGCCCAAACCAGCTCAAGTAATACCAGACTACATCTATCTTCACGCTTACCGCTAACTCAGCTGCTAATAAAATGCGCCCATGCACTAGTTCCCGCTGAAGCCCCTCAAGAATCACGCTTATCAACCAGTTCCAAGAAATCAACCACCGATCAACAAGCCCAAGAGGAAATTTTCGTGCACTTAATCCTCCCATGCAATGCTAAATTGCCGTATTCCTCTAAGCACAATGGGGCGTATCACGTCTTGAATCATTATTCGGGAGGGATAATGCAAATCATTTCTTTGCAATATTAAATTCCTTCCTCATGAGGACGAAAAGATCACTTGCACCGGACTTGTAGTGTCAAAATGTCATTCGAAAGTTCGCCAAAGCATTTTAATCTCATGCAAGCAACAAGGCGACATTGGCAAATGTTCATGCCACCACCGAGCTCAACAAAGACACGATCCACCTTCAACATCTCAACCTCCACGGCTCGGACATATCCCAATATTGCACCAGGTTGACTTACTCAGAAGTTGCCGCCGCCGCCACGCACTCCGCACCAAAGGGAACCCAGATCCTTTTTCTCATGTACCCTCGAACTCAAGAGGAGCTTGCCAAGATCAAAATTCCTTTAAGCTTGGCAACCATTTTTAAAACTCATCTCCTCTCAAGGACCAGATTACCATACCCCAACTGCTTTAGTTGGGGTGTGGGTTACCTCTACACCCACGGTCCATGCAACGTGGGAAATCAAAGAAGTCAACCATGTTCAAATCGATGGAGGTAGTGCAGTCAATCTCATCACTTGACAAACTCCCGCAAAACAAATGGGCATCACACAACTCTTTTCGTGCCCTATATGACATCAAATTGGCTAATGGCCATATCACGAGACCTCAAGGCGCTACACCTATTCTACACATCAACATTGGTGATCTCCGGCTTTCCCATGGAATTTGGAGTTTGGAAAGGCTGGTGAAGATCCGGTGACTATGAAATCTTTGGTGGGAAGACCCTTTCTCCGCGGGGCAAAGAGTATCCATTCTTGGGCCACGGACCGGACTTAGTCATCTGGATGGTCATCTCAATGCCACAATGGACTTGCAAAGCGGCCGGATCATTTCCGATTGACAATGCGGAACCCCTCTCTCTCGGACAATCGATCGAAGGACGGAATATTTATCAAGTTCCGGGCTACCCTAAGGCGTACGCCTCTGTCATCCTACCGAATATGCTGATCCTTGGGAGAAATGACTCTTGATCGGGGACCGGCCGCGGCTGCCTTGTTTGACCCTACCCGGCTCCTTGCAATGAATCCAACGCGTTGATCACTTTTCGAATCTGGACCTCCAAAGAACTCCTGGCGATGTACCGCAGCCGTCATGAAGCAACCAACGCTAAGATGACACCGAAAGCAACCTCTCTTTTTACCACGCCAAAGTGCCACGATCCGTTATGCTCCAACCTCCCGCACACATTGTCCGTGATCTGAAGTCATACCCCATATTCGGACTCACGGAAGTCGAAATTGTGGATGTTGGCAACAATCAACCCGTCTCAGTATTGCCGCAAACCTTCCGCTCCTTATCGAATCAGGCCGCCACCCCGCTCAAAAAATTCAAACACATTTTTACCGAGTTACAAAGATCTGCGCGGGAATCAACAAAAGCTTGGGGAACTCACCATTCCTACCAAATCGATGCGACCCGATTGTAGCAACGCCAGTCTGATGCTCAACCCTAATTACCGTGATCGCGTCAAGGCGGAAATTGACAAACTCCTTGCTGCAGGGTTTGATCTATGAGGTCAAACATTCAATGGGTGAGCCCTATCGTCATTGCCCTTAAGCACAATGGTAAGATCGCCGTGTAGACTATCGGAAACTCAATCGGGCCACGGAAAGGATCATTTTCCACTTCCCTTCACGTGAGACCAAGTTAAGGAAGAAGTGGCCGGACATGAGATGTACTCCTTTATGGATGGTTTCTCCGCTACAATGGGATCTCCATCAAAGAATCTGATCAACTCAAGACCACTTTCACCACCCCTGCAAGTACTTTTGCCTACAAGGTGGTTCCTTTTTGGATTATCCAACTCTCCTTCAACATTTCAACGCATCATGCTCTCCGTTTTCATGATTTCATGAAGGAAAATCCTTCTTGCAAATTTTTCAAGATGACTTCTCCGCCTACAGTTCCATGGCTGACCATTTGGATAAATTGGAACTCGTCTTCTTTCAGAGAAATGTGATGAGTCCGCATTAGTCTCAATCTCGAGAAATGCACCTTTGCGTCACTTCGGTGTTCTGTTAGGCCATGTTGTCGCGAAAGCGGGCATCACCACCGATCCCGCCAAAATCGGTTAATGCTAAAAGCTCAAGCACCAACCAATATCAAAGAGACACGCTCTTTCCTAGGAAAGGTCAATTATTACTCCACCTTCATACCACGGGTGGGCCATTGCGGATCCCATTCATAAACTCACGGGTGGCTAATCCACCGGGCTTGGAATTCCCGGGAAGTCGCTTTCCAACAATTGAAGCTTTTGCTTACTCAGCACCGTACTTGTTCCTCCTCAATGGGACAAGCCCTTTCACGCTCATGTCGATGTCGGGCGTTTGCTATTGGAGCTGTTCTTTCTCAAGAATATGATCGCATTAATCGATAAACCAAATCGCTATGCCGGTAGAAAACTCAATTTGGCGAGCGCAACTATTACGGCCACGGAGCGTGAAGCTTTGGGTCTCATTTTACGTGTCCAACGCCCGTCATTACCTTTTGGGCAGTCAAATCAAGTTCTTTGTGGACCACCAAGCACTTCTCTATTTGATCAACAAATCCACGCCCACGGGTCGCATTGCTCGTTGGGTCCTTCTTCTCCAAGAATTTGCTCCTTTTGAAATCGTTCATAAGGCTGGCAAATCTCATGTTGTTCCGGATTATCTTTCACGCATCCACACGGATGATCCCGCAACAGGAGTCTCAGACGCCTTCCCTGATGCTCAACTTTTTTTAGTCACGGCAACACCACATTGGTTCCATGATTTTCAGCAGTACCTCCTCACAGGTGCTCTTCCACCAGAAGATGAGACGCCTCTCTCACCAAGCGACAATCCCGTCGCCATCAATTTCTCCTCAGAGGTCCGCGGACTACACCATGGTTCTTGGGACATCTCTACAAAAAAGGTAAGGACACCATCCTTCGACGCTGTGTTCTCCCTCATGAAGTTCCAGACATTGTTCGAGAAGCTCATCAAGGGCTCGGTGGTGGTCATTTTCATGGTGACACCACGGCACGCAAAATTCTTCTTGCCGGGTATTATTGGCCCACGCTCTTCAAAGATGCTCACGCCCACGCCAAGACGTGGTGACGCTGCCAGCGGGTGGGGGGCCCCACGCCCGCAGGACGCTCTTCCCTTGACGCCCGGCCGCCACGCCCACTTCCCTTCAAAGAAATGGGGAATGGACTTTGTGGGACCTATAGACCCTCCGTGGCGGCACACTTTCGTCCCGATACATCCTGGTTCTCACCGACTACGCCACCAAATGGGCGGAAGCTTGTGCACTTCCGGACAACAACGCCGCAAGCACGGCCGAGTCCTCTATCAACAAATCATCACGCTGATTCGGCCGCCCCACCTGAGCTGGTCGTTGATCGTGGTGTTCATTTCATCAATCATACTATCAAAGAGCTGACGGATTATCTCTTGATACATCATCACAAGAGCACACCTTACTATCCTCAAGGCAATGGGTTGGCCGAAAGCACCAACAAAACTCTGGTCACCATTCTCAAGAAAATTTGTGACGCTTCCGCACGCATTGGCGCACAAAACTTCCTACGGTTCTTTTGGGCCTACAATACTTGTTTCAAGATTGCTACGGGTCACACTCCTTTTAAATTGGTTTATGGTCGAAGCTCTCATGCCCTTTGAATTCATTCTTCCAACACTCCGGTTTGAATCAAGCTCGCTTGCTCATAATCCACCACCGTTGCTCTCAAAGAACGGGTCTATCAATTAGAACAGTTGGATGAACTCGCGGGGATGCTTATATTCGTGTTCTTCATGGACAACAGATTGCAAAAATCTTTACATGACAAACGTTTGAAGACAAAAACATTCAAACAAGGAGATTTGGTTCTTCTTTATGATTCCGTGTACAAAAATTTTCCGGGTAAACTCAAGTTTCGTTGGTTTGGCCCTTATCAAATTGTTCAAGTGGTTAGACCAAGTGTTTTCCAACTTCATTTGAATTAGATGGCACTCCATTACCTACATTAGTTAATGGTTTTCGTCTCAAAGCATTTCAGCAACACGAAAGTGAACATCCCAACACGCAGCCAGTTCAGAATCAAACACCACGTAAAGTGACTAGAAAGGCGGTAGATTATATTATAGTGGAGAATTTTTACAAAATGTGGCGCAGCCCTGAAGCTATTTCGCTATGGGCACTGCCCTATATACAAAAACGGGCTCGTGAGAGCCCTATCTACTAAGTCCTAAGAGGAAAAACCCTCTACCCGGGTTGGGAGCAGGGGTGATGCGAGGAGATGGTAGAGGTTACGCTCCGGATCGGCCGAAGGTGCAGAACCACCTCCATCCCGTTGGTCTGGTCGGGATGTTCAGCCATCCCGCACACCAGCCGTCCATCACGAATGCCACGGTTGTGGCGGCGCCCAGATCCGCATAGTTCATCTTACAAGTGATCCACTCGACGGTTAAATTCGGCATGGTGCAATCTTCGTTCAAACCAAGAAGAGCCATACCGGAAAGCGCCATCGGATGCCTTCGTTTCTCGGTTCGCCTTATATAGCCAACCGAGGACCTCCTTGTCGGCGTGGACCAATCACACAAATCGCCAGCGTGGGGTTGCAATGCAAGGTTTGTTTCTAAAAGGAGAATCTGTTCTCCCGCCGCATATCTAGCAATGGTACCTTTCCCGACACATTCCTTTTTATGATATCCCACCGAAGGTTGCCAGACATTGAATGCCATTCCTTCTTCCACGCCTGGCCGAACATTAATGGGTGTCCTTTGCCATCCTGTCACATCCGATCTTTCTTTCACGCCTCATCCTCACCGTCCATTGCTTCTCCCTTACGTTTTTGGGGACTTAGCCAAATTTTTGCCTCTCAATCCCCTTCTTAGCATCTCTTGACACTGGCATCATCAGCGGTTCTGTTTAGCACTCTTCATACCTCTTCACCTCGGTTAGCGCCCTAAAACAAACCTTTTCGTTCTCTGCGCCTTCATCCTCCGTGCTTTCGACTTTTTCGTCTTCGCCCTTTGGCATCTCTTCGATTCGCAAATCATTCTCATGGCTGCCCCAAGATTTTCTACACTTCAAGCTCACTGCTCCCAAGGATCCGCCCTTTTGCATCGTATCCTTCTTGGCCCACTTTCCGCTGAAGCCCTTGTTGGCCCCAATAAAGGCGTCGCCTGAACGACACCAGCTTTCTGAATTTTCTCAAATGGAACTTCCGGCTCCAAATCCTGCCCGATTCGCGCAGTTCATCGCCAATATTGTTAACAGCCTTAAGGGTACACCACCTGTGGTCGATGGCACCACTATTTCATTGACTCAACACTTGATTTCTGAGGTATTTCATATTCCCTTGCACACTCCTTGTGTATCATGGTCTGCGCTATACGGGATATTGATGTCACAGAGTTTGGTGCACCGCTTATCACGCCAATGTCCATCGTCGACCAATATCGACAAGCCTCATGAGACCTTTGTAAAATTTTTGTATGAAATTCCTTGGGTATTCTATCAAGAACACCCATATCAATAAGCCTTTCTATAACCTGGTCCCATCTTTGCTACACACTCCAAGCACCACATAGATTGGCCCCAAATGATGTTCTATCGTCTTCTCCAAGAAATGGACCCCCGAGGTACCACTTCCATTTCGAAGTTTACGTGGGAGGGCACTTTCAAGCCCTCATCCGTCATTACTTCCCTCCCACACCACCAAATTCTCATACTTCCTTTCGGTAGCTCCCTTCAGTCCAATCACCAAGTTGGCACATCCGCCCATCTTCCCACGGTCATGACCAGTCACACTCATGTCACTTTGTCTCTTCCTCCGCTACACCATCCACTTCACACCATTTTTTCACAAACCTCCCACACCGGGCAACAGACCAATTCCACCACCACAACACCCTCGTCGGTTGTTGTATCGATTATCGGCCAGGATGCTCAAGGCTGGCGCACTTAAGTTCTGAGGAATCCCAAGGCGCTCTTATGGCGGGGTTCAACGGGCACTAGAGGCCTCGATGCGGTACACCAAGACCTTCAAGTCAAGCCCGCCCAAGTTGCAACTTTGGAGGCCAAACTTCAAGACAAGCATGAAGCTCTTACGGGCTCATGTGGATCTCAAGAGTACACAAGCTCAAGTCAGCCAACTCGCAGGTCGGCGAGGCTCGGCTCCGGTGGCGAAATTCGGACTCTATTGGAGCACAACAAGTCCAAAGCTGCTCTCCCGAGTACCAAGGATGAAGATATTGCTAAACTCAATGCCTTGTACTTTCGGGCGTGTGAAAACTTCCGCACTCAAGTTCAAAATCTTTCAGCCCGAGATGCTCAAGTTGCCTCCTTGACGGCTCGACTTTCTACACGGACCTCTCGGATCACCTCTCTTCAAGATCACCTACGGAGGTGCGTAAAAGAAAATACTTCGATGACGCGGAGATTGCCGTGCCGGTCTCAATACACCGGGAAATCTTCCTCGAGGTCAATCCTTCTCGAAGCGGGTCCGTGACGATCCACGCCTCCTACTTGAAAAGGAAAATAGGATCCGTGATCTCGAACAACAATTTGCGGCAAGCTATTGATCTGGCGATGAGGCTCAAACCAAACTTGGCGCTTGGACTTCAATTCTTCACGAATGCCGGTGGACTTCCGGCTCCCTCCGCTATCATGATTATGTGGTTGCTCGACGCCACCTCTTCCTTTCAAAGTGGCACGCAGGTGATGGCCCCTGTGGATATCCCACCCGAAAAGTCTTTGATTTTTCGGATTTGGCGAACTCTCCATTGAAGACAAAGGGTTGTGTTGTGCCCTTGTTGTCTTTGATCTCATACACTGTGCCGATCCCGACTTTCTCACTTTCCGCGTGGTTCAGCCCATGGCTTATATTTTTCATGATTTCTATCTGGGTGATATTGGGAAAATTTTGGCAATGGGCAACGCCGGTGTTTCGTGGTGACCCCATCGCGCAATGGGTGCTTCGGGATAACAATCCATATCTTGCGGATCCTGCTCAGACCAAAACTTTTCATCAGGAGTACATGCCTGAGCTTGCCAATCATTTATCTCTCTGGCAAGCGGAAGCGCTGCAACAAATAAGGAAGTATCTAGGACATCCCGAAGATCTTCCCTATGCACAAGTCTATATGCGACACCTCATTGGTTACAATCGATTCTGAGGCCTGTTGGATAGCAAGGCGGTCCCCACCGGGGATGGGATAGCCCTCTGTCAACTCAACTCTCTACGCTTCTCTTTGGGATCGGCGGTGTCGGGCACTTGATCCCGATCTTATCGATCAATGGAGAGGCTTTCGGCAACCCACCGCCACGGGCATGGTTCCTTCTCCCTATGCTTCCACAGGTGTACCTCCACGCCCCGGGTTCACGACTTCGATTGACGCCTTCCTTTTGGACCAAGGTCATGGATGGTCATGCGGTGGACACCACCTCGGATCTCGCCGGATCTCGGTGGGATCCACGTTTTGTTCGCCGATCACATTGGGAAGAAGGTGCTACTCTGGACAACACCACAAATTGGATCTACATTGCTAATGAGCGTGGTTGGCAACAGCCCGCGGATGCGCTTCATGGTCTCAACACCTTCTTGCGAGCGCCTCCACCTCCACGATCCTTACGTCCATCTTCAAGCAGGATTTTTGCGCTGCCCTCAAATGCATTTTTTGCTCGGCTCCTTAAATCGGCAGCGTCCCATTTTTCACTGCAATCCAAATGCCAGCGTCAGTGCTTTTGGCCTTCAGACCTGTCTCCTCATGGAGTGTCAGTACATTTCTTCAGACGCCCACGCTGCACTTGAAGACATGGTACGCTCTCGTTTTCTTATTGATCGATCCCGCCCTTGGCCAAGACACACCTCAAGCTCTTCAATCACGCCAAGATCTCATCAGCCCGATTACCATAATGGGGCCGTCCTCACTCCGTGAGGATCACTTTCGGGATCGATGGCTTCAGCCCTCAAAGCGCTTCCTCCTTTTCTTCACTCGAGTGTCGTTTGGTGGGGGAGTGTTAATCTGTGCCTCTGATGCAGGGACTATTCATGCATATCGTCGGACCAGGTCAAGCTCAAAGATCCTCGGTCAACCACGGGTCGGACATCCAAGCCTCCTTTAAGACTAAGCGAGCCCACGCTGATCAAAGCCTTTGGCGGATCAACAAAGAGGCGTCGGCGTCAGCGTGATTCTAGGCACTTCAAGAGGCACCGCCAACTTTCCTGCAAATCAGGCCTCCTTCCAGGAGTCGGCACCGAGATCAGTCAGAGTGTCTATATTGGGCCCAAGGCCATTGTACTATATATATGAGTAGAGTTAGCTCATAAGTTTTTAGATGAGTTTTGAGTCTTGTCTCCTTTCAGTTTTCTCTCTATTGCGAGAGCTCATGTATTTTCATCATTGATATCAAGGAAGCTTATCATCTTTCTTTCATTTGTTCTGTTCTCTTCTTTTTCTTCTCTTTCAGCAAATCCCGCGTGACATAGTCCCCCGGACTCTCCTGTTAGATCCACGGGTCCTCACAGAGGGCTGTCTTCCAGGAGTTCCCGAACCCAGACCCCAAACACAAGGATCAGGTATTTGGCCAATTAGATAGTCTAAACCCTATTTTAGTCATTGAATCAGTAGGTTTAGCCTATTAGATTGCCCATAGCAGCCCTCTAGATCTCTAGATAGCAGATTCTAACTAAAGAACCTAACTCTATGTTGTAGATTAGATCTAGTTCTTTAGTTCTCTGTGAAGTATATGGATGATGTATCTCTATGAGCTCCTTGTATTGGGAAGGGGGGGTAGAGACCTAAAGCTTTGTAGTTGATGCTCCTAGAGTAGCCTCTCTAGCACACTGTAGATTCGGCCTGTGCACAAGAACCACACCTGGTTGTGGGTGAAGGGGCCAGACTGGCTTAGAAGGAGGTTCGTGTTCTGACTCTTGAACGATCCCTATGGTGTGTTAGTGCTACCAGGGATCATTGTGACTAGGTCTAATGGCTTACCACTGAGTGCGGGTAAGGCATGGGCTCGACACCCGTGAAGTGGTGCACACTTTCCAGTGGGTTCAGTCGATACGGGCAAAGTGGCCCTCTAGTCACCTTGAGTCGGCATGTAGACCCCCTGAGGGAGTGATCCCTACCGCCCCATCGAACCGGGAGATGGAACCCAGGAATAGCCCTTTTGGCTATGCATCCGGCGGGCTACAGTCAGGTCCCAACACTTTTCAGCCTACTCTGCAAAGTGTGCACAGGAGGGGCGGATGGAGTGGACAACCCTAAGCCATGTTCATATGCCAGCCAAATCCATTGCCATGAATTCTGTCTGCAATGAACTCTAGAGACCCAAGCCATCAGTCATCCCCTTGAGTCTGAGCCTTGGGTAGGATTCCCTATGTGATGTGCTGATCTTTGTCTATGCAGATATGTGGAGGACCATCCTTCATGATACGATCTCCGAATTGAGAAAGATAGATGGAGAAAAATAGATAGAGCAGAGCGAATATGTCGACTATGTGACTCAGGAAAAATAGAAAACGAAGTACATATGGTCAAGGATTGCCCGGTCTACACAGACATAAGGTCCAAATTTAACAAGGTCAGGTGGGATCTCCCACTCCCAGCTCTGATGGACCAAGAAGAGACACTCACAGATGTAGCGAAAGCTATAAAAGAGATGATAATAAGACAGCAGGGGGTGCACAAAGAGAAAGGGCTAATAATCTGAGAAGCACTATTGAGGCGAATCGAGAGGCTCCTGAGTCTGATTCAAAATCGTTTATAATGATGCATCGTATGGCCAAGAAGCCGCCTATAAGCACGGCGCGGTATTAAAAGAACAAGAGAAGCCCGCTAGATGGCTACATAAACCTATGCGTCTGTTCGTTGGCAGCACCCACTTTTGGGAGCTCGCAGGATGCTACACAAGTCCGGGGGCCTCACGGCCTGAGGGACGTTAATGTATATTCTATTCTATATTCTATTTCAAAGTGCGCAGCAGCTATTATTGGTCAGGAATGAAGAAGCAGGTAGCTCGCTACATCAAGGAATGTCAGCTATGCCAGCAGACGAAGGCGGAGCAGCTTCGAATTCCAGAGGCATTGGAGCCATTAGCGGTGCCAAACGCTAAGTGGGAGGTCATCAGCATGGACTTCATAACAGGGCTTCCAAGGACAGTAAGAGGGAAGGATGCCTTGATGGTAGTGGTCGACAAGTTGTCGAAGATGGCACATTTTGTGCCTTGCAGGACCACGCATTACGGCTATGGATACAAAGAAAGCTCTTCACCAAAGAAATCTTCAGGCTTCATGGCATGCCAAGGGAGATCATCTTCGACAGGGATCCGAAGTTCATGAGTGCCTTTTGGCAAGACCTCTTTGCGACAATTCAGACTAAGCTATCCATGAGCACGGCCTAATATCCCCAGACGGATGGCCAAACGGAGCGGACCAACAGGATTTTAGAGGATATGCTACGAAACTATGTCTGGAACAAGCAAGGTATGTGGGAAGAATTTATTCACTTGGTGGAGTTTGCGTATAATAGCACCAAGCAGGAATCATCCCAAATGTCACCGTTTATGATCAATTACGGCTACCAATGCCTAACTCCAGACACTTGGCACAATCCCGTGTCAAAAGTAGAGGTTTCGCAGCAAATGTTGGCCGACATGCAGCAGCTGGTGGAAGAAGTTCGAGGATATCTTCTGGCAGCAAGGAGTCGACAAAAGAGCATCGCCGACAAGCATCGGACAGTCAGGGAGTTCGAAGACAACGTGTGGCTCAAGATCAAAGTGAAGCAGGCGAAGCTCCGCATCGGAAATTGTAAGAAGCTTGCTCCAAGGTGGGCTGGACCTTTCAGAATAGTCAAGAGAGTAGGTAATCAATCCTACAAGTTGGACTTTGCCAACACACCTAAAAATTCATAAAGTCTTCCACGTGAGTTTATTGAAGAAGCATACTCCAAATCTGGAAGTCTTGGACACTCCAACGTTGTTGGAAATGACGGAGGAACAGCTGGAAATAGTTCTAGAATTGATTCTTGATAAAGCCTTCAAGAAAACAAGGAGATCAGAGTTTCTCCAATATTTGGTTAAGTGGAAACACTTGCCGGTGGAAGACGCGACATGGGTACTTAAGAAAGATCTATTAAAGCAGTACCCACAGTTTATGGAGCAATGGGACGGCAAGGTCATCTCCGAAGAAATCGGCTCAGGCATGTCGATTTGTGTAGATTAATTTTATGTATAGTTAAGATTAATCTACGCATGCAACCTATGCTAGGTATGGGTTGCATGCGTTGTTACCGATGATGAGACCACTACGGTGATCTCTAGGGCGTGGTGTAATGTCAATGTAGACATGACCGCGTTTCCGCTTGGATGAGTGGAAGGTAGATTAGAAAGTCTACTTCTGTCCCACGGAAGTAGACGGCCTCGAGAGAAAAGAGGTCATTCAGGAATGCATTGATAGGAAAAGCACCTCTAGTCAATGCCTACGGGGAGGACCCTATCCTTCACGCCCCACATACGGGAAGGACCCTATCCTCCATGCTAGGCAACTAAAGGTGTAGGCATGAGTGCCATATAGGCATGATAGGGCGCTGTCTCCACGGCCGCGATGGAAGAAGCATCCTCTTCCTACGCCGGGAGATTAGCCATGCATTCATGTAGATAGGTGGGGTGGTCACCATATAACCAAAATTTTATTAATAATTAAAATGGTACTAACGTAGTGTCGACCTGCAGGCCAATAGAGCGCTCCGGAGGGCAAGGAGGTCGAGCTACGAAGACTTGCAACACAAATTTTGTTGGAATGTGTTGCAAGGAATGAAGAGTACCTTCGAACGTTAATTATATATATGAAATATTAAAATTTTGATAAACTAAAATGTCGTAATAAGTGAAATTATTGAGTAACTTGTTTTAATGATGTTACGAATTGATAAGTTATTTCATAAGATAATGGCGTGATAATGTTCTAAAAATATTACCTTAAGGTAATCTTAATAAATGTGTAAATATTATAGTAGCATATTGTATGCATCAGGTTGATTGCAGGTTAGGAGGACTCCAAGGTGGGGAGACCCATGATGCTGCGGACAGCATCATTTCAAGGTGGGGAGAATGTGACGTTCCAGCACAGTATACGGTCCCAGGACATATACTGTACTGCCTCGTCACGCGTACACGCCACTCCGACTGACGTGTACGCCGACGTGTAGCCAGGTGGGTAGCCCCTAGGGGGCAACTTGCAAGGTATGTGCATTAATTAATGTGCACATTTACCAATGTGCACATTTATTAAGGTGCACACCTTTCCATGTGGATACCTTTATGCCACCTAGCCATTAAAGGCAAGTGGGCCATTCCCAATTATCCCATATGCCTAAAGGGATAATTGGAAACCCTAGCCCTAACCCCTTGTCTATTTAGGTAGGAAGAAACCCTAACTTGCCATTTTCGTTCATAGGGTTTTAGAGCTCTGTTTTGCCTGCCCCAGGAGTCAAAACCGCCTCCCAGACTCTGTCTGAGCGAATTGCACCATTAGTTTTCCTTGATTCAAGCAGTTCAGCAGGGTGGTCGAGTTCAGGGCAGGAGGAGCAAACCAAGGATCAGGTATTTAGTCAATTTAATAGCCTAAACCGTCTTCCAATCATTGAATCAGTAGGTTTAGCCTATTAAATTGTCCATAGCAGCCACTTAGATCCCCAGATACCAGACTCTAACTAAAGAACCTAACTCTATGATATAGATTAGATCTAGTTCTTTAGTTCTTCTGTGATGTATATGGATGATGTATCTCTGTGAACTCCTTGTATTGGGAAGGGGGGTAGAGGCCCTAAAGATTGGTAGTAGATGCTCCTAGATTAGCCTCTCTAGCACACTGTAGATTCGGCCTATGTACAAGAACCACACCTGGTTGTGGGTGAAGGGGCTAGACTGGCTTAGAAGGAGGTTCGTGTTCTGACTCTTGAACGATCCCTCTGGTGTGTAAGGCCTACCGGGGATCATTGTAGACTAGGTCTAATGGCTTGCCACTGAGTGCGGGCAAGGCATGGGCTCGACACCCGTGGGGTGATGCGTCACTCTCCAGTGGGTTCAAGTCGAATAAGGGCAGTGGCCCTCTAGTCACCTTGAGTCAGCATGGATACCTCTGGTGGGATTGATCCCTACCTGCCCCATCGGAACTGGGGAGATGCAACCCAGGAGTAGCCCCTTTGGCTATGCATCCGGCGAGCTACAGTCAGGTCCCAACACTCTTCAACCTACTCTGCAAAGTGTGCACAGGAGGGGCGGATGGAGTGGACAACCCTAAGCCATGTTCTTATGCCAGCCAAATCCATTGCCATGAATTCTGTCTGCAATGAACTCTGGAGACCCAAGCCGTCAGTCATCCCTTCGAGTCTGAGCCTTGGGTAGGATTTCCCATATGTATTGTGCTGATCCTTGTCTATGCAAATGTTGATGTACCACCCTTCGAGGTGGATATGTGATGATATTGTATACTGACATATATGTTTACGCTTCCGCAGCTAGGTAGGCCCTGAGGGAGACGGGGTAAATGACCCCTTCACTCTTCCCACTGGGACCCATTACGGTTGCAGTGATATGTGGAGGGCCCTGTATCAGCATGGAGCTGGTATGGGGGAAGAACTCCTATTTGTATACGGTGAGTGCACCGTATACGAGTAGGGGACGTCACAGTTCATGCCGTTTGCCTTCTGATTAGGGCCTTGTCTGATTAGGGCCAGTACTCAGCACTTGTTCGATTAGGGCTCCGAATTATTCAGTTTATTCAGCATCGGTTTGATCAGCTTTGTTCGATTAGGGCTCCGAATCAGTCCATCAGCACTGCATGTGGAGCTCTGAAACAGACGTGTAGGGTCTTAAATCAGTGCAGCATCATCAGTTAATGCGTGTGGGGCTCTGAGTAGCCCATTATCCCGCTGATCCTAGAAGGAGCTTTCTGGTTTTCTATGGCGCAGGGCAAGCCGAAGAAGAGTAAGCCAACCTCTGACAAGAACAAGACTGAGGGCATCGATGTGTCTATCTCTGGGATCGATGGGCCTGCTTCTATTTCTGAGCCTGATGGTACAGGAACATGATCGGATCTATCAGCCCCTTTAAAAAATAAAAAAGAAAGGGACATGGAACCTGTAACAGACCTGGAACCTGCAAAATCGGACTTTGCCAAATCTAAATCTAGAAAAAAACAAAGGCAAAGGAGTAGATGAATCGACTGACTCAGACTCTGATACCTCTGATACCTCAAACAACTCTTGGAAACCTGCACTTGGATCGATGGGAGAGGATTTGGGTAAAGAACTGGCCAGGATTGCAGCGCAGCTTAGAACAGAAAATATCTATGAATATCATGATCAGGGACATGAAGAAAGATTTGAGATAGCGCTCCATGAATCGATGCAATCAGCCATGAATAGTATTGTAGAGAACCTGCAGAAAACTTGCCTTGCCCAGTTACAACAAGAAATTGATAAGTTCAACAGCAAATGAAGCTTGAATGCAAAAAGATAGTAGCGATGAAGACAGCGAAGATGGAGGCCTTGATATTATTGCTGACAGAGAAGATGTAGCTGAGGTTCAACAAAAACTTGACAATTTTATTGAGGAGCAGGAGAGACGTAATTGCGCATTGAATATTCGCCTTGTGGGTCTTCCAGAAGAACATAATGAAGATACGATGGCTAAGGTACGCGATTTATTTGCCGTCAGACTAGATTTACCAAATAGCGGGATTGTGGAAGCCTTTAGAGTTGGAAAACCTACAGGAGCAGCAAGGCACGTTGTTGTCAAATTTGTGAATTGAGATTGTAAAATGAGCATACTTAAGAAGCGAACACTGTTAAAAGGTGAAAAAGTGTGGATAAACGATGATCTTACTAAAGATCAGTACGAGCAACATAAAAAAGAGCTTCAGAAGCTGAAAGATGCCAGAAAAAATGGGCAGAGGGCTTTTTGGAGAAAAGAACGTGTTGTTGTAGAGAATGCAAATGATACAGCTCCATTAGCATAGGAAATCTCGACCGTCAAGATGGCATGCTGGAATATTAACACGCTGACACAGGATAAAGCAATTATTATAATGGATATTCTAGAAAATGTAGATGTGGTCTTTTTTCTTGAGACAGGTGAACATGAAGAAAGGGAATTACCCAATATACTCGGTTTCGTGCTAATGCATTCAACTTGGGTCCGTAAAAAGAAAAATAGAGGATACGGTGGTATCGCATGTTATGTAAGAAATGAATTGCTCATTTGATTTCAATTATACATAGAAAAGCAACTTTACAATATATTTGGATTGAGATGTTAAGTCAAGCAGGCAAAATCTATGTAGCTGGCTGTTATTTTCCACCATGGGAATCTCCTGTATACAACTCAGATGATCTGGATGACCCCTTTGTTGTCTTGGGCAGGATGTTTTGACGCTTAACATGACAGGAGAAATTTTATTGATGGGAGATTTTAATGGTCGCACTGCACAGAAACAGGCATCTATTCTTAGCTCAGATGGGAAACCTGAATGGTTTGAAATGCTGGACGATATGGAACATGACTGGAACAGGCATTCAGCAGATAAGATGCGATATCCCATGCCTCAAGGCCACCATCTTTTAAATTTCTGCAGCGGGCTGGACTTAGTTATTTATAATGGCACTTCGAGATATCCAGGAACATGAAAAGTTACCTGTAGAAATGCCAGTGTAGTAGATTATATGTTGGCAAAACCTTCTTTCTCTGGATTAATCGCAAACTTCAATGTTGAAGATAGCACAGTAGAATCCGATCATGTTCCAATATTTGTTGAATTATATATCATGGGCAAGCCCGTACATGCTAAGGCTATAGATCATGTCCACAAACTTACTATAAGGTATGAGAAGGCGAAATTTTCGACCAGAAGATTGCTTTGGTATCTTGGCCACAAAAAGCAATTGAAATTAGCAGTGTGCTCACGCGGTTAGTATTGAATAGTGCAGAAGAATGCTTTATCTCAGTCATACAGAGGAAAGGATTGCCTTGCAATGGTTGGTTTGATTCCGAATGCAAACAACAGAGACATAAATTTAAAAATGCTAGGGGGCAAGAAAAGAATAAGGAAAGAGAGATATATTAGGCCGATAAAGGGGAAAAAAGGAGGTACTTATATAAAAAACATATGCAAATGGTCACAGAATTGCTTGCATATCCAAAAAGGTTTTGAAACAGAATCAGAACTCCGCAGAATATTAGAACCACCTTTGAAGTAGACGACCTCTTAGCAGCAGTTAAGAAGCTTTATTATTTTCCAGAAGCTGAAACTTGTTTGGACCATATATGTGAACATGAGTATCTGACCATCACACATAATGACATAGTTGGGGGGCTTCAGAAATTATGCAACAATAAAGCTACTGATGCTAATGGCCTAGTAGCAGAGATGTTTAAGTGGGCAGGAGATGGAGTAGCAGATGTGCTACTAAATTTGTTTAATATTGTAATGCGAGAGGGGTTTCCAGAGGAGTTGCAGCTTAATAGGGTAGCTCCACTTTATAAGACAGGTGATGTCAGATTTGCATAACTATCGCATGATTTTGATTGGTAGCTTTTATGCTAAGCTTTTTGCTACTATCCTGGATTCTAAAATTAGTGCATGGGCAGAGGAGATGAATGTTAGAGCAATGGGGCAGGCAGGCTTTAGGCCTAAGAAATCCACCATTGATCATTTGTTGACAATGCGTGCTATGATAGACTCCGTTATTAGGAAAAAGAAACCATTGTACGCTGCGTTTGTAGATTTTAGCAAAGCCTTCGATACGGTGAGCAGGAAACATTTATGGAATCGGCTGGTTGAGTTAAATGTACCCAAAGAGCTAAGGCATGCGGTAGGGAAGCTCTATGAAAAAGTACTTATTCAGCTTTCATTTCCATATATTAGTGAGCAAAGAGTAGAAAGCAACCTGGGAGTGAAGCAGGGGTCTCCCTTCTCGCCTACATTGTTTGGACTTTTCATAGATCAGCTTGAAAACTGGATTGAACAACATGGTGGGGATGGCACATCGCTATCTAGGTATGTGGTTTTGCTCTTGCTATATGCAGATGATGTGGTTCTGCTTTCACGTAGCGTAAATGAGTTGCAGAAGCATTTAGATGCATTGTCCTCTTTCTGCGATGCCAAAAGCATGCATGTAAATCTGGCTAAAACAAAAGTCGTAGTTTTTGGAGCATCCAAAGTTGATTATGTTAAGCTGTACTATAAAGATGAGTTAGTGGAAGTTACAGACCATTACAAATATCTCGGTTTTGTAGTAGATAAAAGCCCCAATTGGAATCATGCAATAGACCAGAAAATTAATGCAGGGCTTAAAGCCTTATATGCGATGCAGCGTCACTGTGTAAGGGCTGAAATCTGGAATTTTAGCATGAAAAAAATGCTATACAGTACATTAGTAAGATCGGTCATATTTTATGGTTGTGAAATCTGGGGGCCAGGGTTAGCTTCTGACAAGTGGAAGAAGGTAGAAAAAGTATAAAAGAGGTTTCTCAGAACAGAGCTAGGGGTCAAGGTGCAAACGCCATATGACATGATGCTAGTTGAGTCTGGAATGTTAATACTTGAAGCAGAGGCCTTGTGTAGAACACTCAAGTATGTCCATAAAATTCTATACACTTTGCCGAGTAATAGTTTGCCCAGGATGGCTTTGGAGGAGACTCGTGCTAAAGGTTGGTTTGCAGGGGTGGAATTATGGATGTCAAAATGGGGGATGCATATGCAGGACTTACTATCAAATAAAGATGATATAAAAAAGTGGGTATCAGGAAGCTTTTTATTAAGTACATTCTCTCAAATCTTATAGTATTTTGCAAATCTTAATATACAGTATACAAAAACTTGTACATGCATACCCCACAAACGAGGATCGCTATGTACGGTCCAGATCTTGGAATAAAGGGCAAATATGCCCATCCGAAGGCTCTCGCTGCCCTACGTAACCCCCCGTGTCCAAAGGGGGTTTAAGGGGGATTTTAATTTAAATGTGTCAAATGCAATGGTTTGTGTTAATAATGTTAGTTGTGTGTTAACTAAAAAAAATTTTGGCCCCTTCGGGGCCTTACGGATGGTGTAGAGGTGTAGATATAGACAATTTAAGTAATTGCAATGACCTTACTAGAAATAAAGGGCATGTTTCTGCCATCACTAGTCTCATTGTTCAAATTTAGGTCGGGCAGAATATGCGAAGCTAGAACCATATGGAGGTAGTAGGAAAAAGATATTGCAAATACTCACAATAAAATTTCTTTAAAGAGAAGCAATAGAATTGTTAGTAATCACCATAAATGAGATAATAGAATTACAGAATAGACCCTCTAATCCAGCATTTCCGTGCGTGATATGCCTCTGCCCTATTATTCATGAGTGACTTGCCAAGGCCGTCTCCTTCAGAAGAAGATACAACAGAGATTTTTGCCTGCAAACTGCCCATGTATTAATATCAAGGCACCTTCTCTATCTGCTCCAAGTTCATGCACTTGATTGTAATAGTCATCAACAACATAATCCACAACATCTCCTCTAAACGCAACCTCTCGCCATGTATCTGCCAGAATGTTGTAGGAAAGTATGCTGTGAGCATAAGAATCATAGTGTCCCCTTATTGTGACAAAATGAACCACCCCATTATGCAATCTTTTTTTGGTACCGATACGCAAATTTCCTTCCTGCAGATCATCCCACCATCACTACATTTGTTGTTTGTGCCCGCTACTGGACCCGACTTTCTACATCGAGAATCATACACATGTGCCACAAAAAGTGGTATCTCGGGCAGATCACAATGCATTCACAATGCTCCTTTGGAAGCTCCCAATAAGAAATCACAACTACTTTATACCTAAGCCTTTTGTTGCATGATCCACGGGAGGAACTTTTAGGGTTCTTATCTACATGCAATGCAACTATACAAGCACGAAATCAAGCCGCAAGATGGAGCTTTGGGTAAGAATATAGACGAACCGTAAGGGGATTCAGAATCGCCAGGTTGCCAATTAAAACCCGCCTCAACATATTGAGCAAATGAACAAAGTATGTTTACTGGGGAAGCTCTCCATCGCCGCCAATTCTAACAAGAGTTTTGGGGCTCCACTCGAAAGTGCCTTCAGCCTCGACCTTAAAAACAACATCCATTCCATTGATAACCTTCCCAACAAAAGAGTGATGAAGAACCGAGATCCATTAGTATTAGGCCCCCGCATTTGCCATAGACAAGACACGGGGCCAAGGTGTGCTTAAGCTTAAAGTTTTCATCCGCAAACTTGGCCCCATAGATAGATTCTCCTCCCCTTCCATCTCCATGGGTAAAATCCCTCCTTGGATGATAAAACTAGGGATAATACGATGAAGAATGTCGCCTTTAAAATGCAAAGCCTTACCATTGGATCCCCTGAGAATGCATGACCGAGAAAAGCGCGAACCGAGAAAGGACAGACCATCTCTTAGGATAGTCTTGCAAGTGTTCTGGGGCAACCAAGACAGTAACTAGCAAAATGGGGCCAAAGCTATAAGGGAACCTCGCAAATGATCGCCATATCACCGATTAGACGAGGAAACCCGAAGGGGTACAACATTTTTGCACTTATGGGCTCCGGCCCGGAATTGGCTAGGGTCGGACCGAGGAAGACTATGATGGCCAGCCATCGGTACAAGTTTGCGTATGCAGAGTAAATGCCCTAAATTGCGGGTCAGATCGGCCGATTTTCACATTTCGGAAAACAGACCGAACCGAGTCAAAGGGGATAGATCCAGAGAATTATATCAGAAACAGGCAAAGATTATTAACCCCGTGACACATATGTTCCAGAGCTCGGAAATTGTCCACAGTTTTAGGAATTGCATTACCATAGAGCCCCATAACCACGCGACCTGCTGCCTTCCCATTGAGTTCCACATCAAAATAAGCCTTGTGTGTGTGTGCCTTCGTTTTGTAAAATTTCGACCAGAGCCAAGCTGCAGAAGCAACCTCGGCTCTAGAAGGCCTAGCCCTAAATGCACGAATTTTCAGAAAGAAGCTACATGCAGGAGTTGTCCACGAATTTTTTGACCTTAGATGCCCTAAAATGCTTTCCACGAGGATTGATGTTCAGCCCCTAAAATGCTTTTGTTGTGAGCCCTTGGATGTTGGACCATTGAAAAAAAAAAGCTAAATCAACGACTAAGAAATGGTGCACTCTAGATGTACGCATTAGTACATCCATTCGAATACGCCATGAAATCTTAGGAAAACCTTTGTCAAAAGCGTACAAAAACACAAAGAAAACCCCCTGTTATTATGCTACATATGGGGGAATAAAGAAAGAATTTTATAGAACTGAGATCAACCCTAGTATGCAGGCAGGTAAATATCTGGAAGAAGACATAAGTACTAGACATAGACATGCTATCTGCAGAATTAGGTTGAGTTCACACAGACTTGGGGTCGAGGTTCGCAGGTGGAATAATATTCCACATAAACTCCGCCTTTGTCAGCTCTGTGGAAGTGCCGAGCTTGAAGATGAATTGCATGTTCTGTTGGACTGCCTCGCATATATAAATATCAGAGAGAAGCTCCAGATCTCTGCGCGTACACTTACAGAGTTTTTTAGCCTTCCAGGCACAACCATGGGGCGATATATTGTGGATGTAATGGACTGCAGAGAGAAAAAACTTAAGATATTGAATATAGCTGAACTGGGAGAGTTGAATGAGGGAGGGACTAATGCATTTCCATCTAAGGATGCATTAGACGAATGGTTGTATGGATGATGTACTTGCGGAATGTCTTATAGACCTGGCGGTCTCACAGACATAATAAATAAAATTTCATTTCATTTCATTTCTCTCTCTCTCTCATGATCTTAACTTTGGTCTCTGATTAATTATTTTTAATGTTTGACTCCCCTGGTTAGAAGGCTTAGCTTATGTTAGCCTACTAACATGTTTTTAGACCTTAAGATCATTGATTTGTTTTTCATAGCCTACTAACATAACACCTTTTGGAACCTCATTTAAACACAATCCATTATGGTGCGCCCATTAACATAGCATCTTTTATAGGAACCTAGTTTAACACAATCCATTAGGTTAACCATAAACATAATGTTTCTTCGTAAGTTTTTTAGCAACATTTTGTAGCTGTTTTTCTCGTAGGTTATTCCCTATATTTCTATCACGTGATCTCTAGAGTGCATTTTAGAAAGTCTCATATTGCACAAATTGGTTCCTTTGTTTTTCCTATCATAGTTCCTTTGGATATTGTTCCTCCCTTTTTTTTTCCATCTTCGGGTAGATCTTTTTATATTTTGTTGTGATCATTTGTTCAAATGGTTTTCTAGTCAATCATTTCATTGGTGGTTATGCATTTAGTTTGAGTTGGTTGTGCATTGTGATATTTGATTCCTCACCTTATGAATCAAATATTTGTCCTTCGTATCAGCGCGCTAGAAGTTGGTGGAATCAGGGCCTTTATGAGTTGGTTATATTGTGGCATATACTCATATCTATGTTTTGGAATTTACGTATATTGTTTCTTAGAGGATCATCTTCCTTCAAATTGTGCATCTCCATTCTAATTTGGTTCTTGTCCTCATTTTCCTTACATTTGTGGATTTTTACAAGGTCATTTATGACACATCATTATGGGTATTACTATTATCCTTGTTAGTATCCTCTTTGGTCATTCTGAATTTGTGTCTTCATTGTTAAGGCATGCTGCTAGCTTGATAATTTTTGGGGCGTCCTTAATAGAATAGAATAGAATAACAGGGGTATTACTATGTATGGGGATCTGCATTCTTCCTTGGTTTAGTGAAATTTTGCTAGCACATTTTGGGTGGTTTAATGACAAGAGTAATTTCTGGTGGCCTATTGTCATCTATGGCCGATAAGTTATTGTTGTCCTTTCCGGCTCATGTTGTTCCTGCTCCCCTTGTTCTTCTATGACTTTGCATGCAGTTGTTGTTGCATTAATATGGGTTGTTCTTCTTCTAGGTTGGAGTTGGTTATCATGGTTATTGTAATTCGCGCGATTCTTGATTCCCCTTGCTTTTCAATTCTTGGGATGTTGTTTTCCTTGACATACCATCATTTTTTTTTATGTTCATCTCGTTTGTTAGCATCTTTTCGTGGTTTGAGGTTTAGTTTCACCTCATTGGCATCTTCTTTTTGTAGTTTACATCATACTTCCTCTTTTTTCTCTCGTTGGTTTACACCTTCATACGACCTCCACTTATGTTCCTTGACCGTTAACATGACCTTGGCCTTATTCTCGATTGCGAACTTATCCTAGCTTCCTTCATCCCAACGCCCATTTTCTTTTCTCATGGACTACGTATGTCGTTGCATAGGGCCAGCACCATTCAAGCCACTTTCAGCTTGACGGGGAGGTGCTACCATGGCGGTAGCTAGTGGAGTTCCCGATAGTCTTTTTTGGGACATCATGGATGCTGGTGTTCGTCCTCTTCTCAAGCACGATACACTCAGCCCGATCTTCATGAGTGGTTGCAGTCATCTCATCTCTTAGGTCTATGAGGAGAGCACTAGATCTACAAGGAGAGCAAAGTTCTCTTCTTTTCAGTCAGTGTTTTGGTATGCGTATATCGTGAGTCCTCATCACAAAAATGCTACATTATTGTTTTTTAAATGGACTAGTGATACTTCTGTAATTTGGTGGCGCCGCTTTAGGGGAGGGTCGCCATTCGCGGCACCCGTCTATGACGGCGACAAGATTTTATTTTCTAGTGTTTTTTAGAGTTTCTATTACGTAACCTTCAGCACCCACCGATTCCTTGAGGTTGCAACCTTTTTTATTTTAAAGTAATTTTGAGGTTCTTTTTCTGGCGGAGCTGTGGCAGCTCCACCAGAAGAGTTTCTTTGTAGCTGCCCCATTCCTCTGTTCCTCTACCCAGAGTTCTTCCTTAGCATCAGGGGCCGTATCAAGGGCTAGAGTTCTTTCTCCGCCAGAGTTTTTACATCAAGGGCCGCATCAGGGGCCTCTGTCATCTGGATTAGGCAAGATTAGGGGCCTTCATAGGCACCAGGCCAGAAACTCTGCTGAGAAAGGTCGAATTGTTCATCTTTGTATTCTCTAATGCATTTTTCACCTTTGTAGCGACGGATGTGCAAGATCAAAAATGGATTTGACTCCTAAGAGAAATCAGCGCAATTACTTCCCTGGACTGTCTTCTGCAAGAATCCTCAGTTCCTGTATCATCCTCTAGAACCTCTGGATTAAAAATAATGAAAATTTGGGAAACGCAAAGTTTAGGAACGTGAGAAACCTTAGCAAGTGGAGAAATACCTGAAACTGGTGAATAACAAAAATGGGATGTGGAAGCTCCAAAGTTTAACTGTGATCTTTTGTAAGAAAACAATAATTTCTGCATCCCTTCTAGCTATTCTTGCTAGTTCTGGAGTTCTTAAATTTATTTCCCTTTCCATCCTAATCATTTCTTGCCTCTGACATGCCTCCTCACGAACTTGCCTTTCCTCAAAGATGGATTTGAGGGAATCGGTGCGCGCAGAAGGAACCTCCTGCCGGTGAAGGTTTCTCTATACAATTTCGACCAAAACTCATGCGGCGAAGGCCCCGCTTTCTTAGCAAAAGAAGACCTTGCCACAACCACTACTTGCTTGTCCATGGCCACGAGGCATCGGTATTGCTATCCATGGGGATTCTCATTGCTCTTGAAATTTTGGAAAGATCTGCAAGTAGACCATGAAAGCACGAGCCGTTTATAGCTAGTGGGTTTGTTCCTTGACTAGGTGGGATGTCAATCAAGATTGGTGGTTCAGATCCACCAGGAAACTTGATAAGCTTGTTATCACTATCAAGATTCAAGACTAGCATAGACATCCCCACTGCTAGGGTGCACTACCACATGGCATTGCAGGAATATATGGATATGGGCTCCTCTTTTGAAATATCCACAACATGAGCCTTCACAAGATGGCCACTTTCCTTGCATGTGCTCCAGACATAATCACGGGATTTGATAATGGCATGAGGCCCTTTAACAGATGGAGGCAACTGGATCTTGCAGCGCATCACAAGATGCTTGGAGGGGTCAAAAAGTAGGATGGCATTGTCATTCTCAAGAGTAGCCCATACGCTTCCACGGTACTTTGCTGATACAGTCAAGCCATGGAGGTCACTCACTATACCAATACCTATACGTAGAAGGGATGCTTACAACATCAAGTCTCATCTTGAGCAGGGGACTTGGTTCTTGCTTAATGCATTCTGCACAATGATTGTTTATTTGGCCAATGCTTAATGCATCATGCGCAACGATTGTTTGTTAGTGCAGAGCTTCCACCAATCCATTTTACAATGCTATAGATTGATGACATCAACAGTGGTGGTTTGAGTTCAAGACTTCATTGTGACAAATTTGTTTGGATTTTAACATCAAAATTGGCCAACCTTGGTGCCTATGTGGCTGCCACCTTGAGCCTTGGTGGTACTAATACCCCCCTCACTTTGCCACCTCATAAGTTGGGGTATCTTGCCATGTAGGATACCTCGTTGAGCATGTTGCAACGTTGCAGGTATAGCCTGGAGATGCTTACCTGGGTGTTAATTTGATTATGCATTTAAGTGCACAGCCAACAAAAACCGGAAACGAACTGGAGGAAAAACCCTCCAACCGTGGTTTACGGCTCGATCCACCAACGTTTCTTCCGTTTCGCAGTCTAGGCTAAAAGGTTCTTTAGAGTTATTATGGGAGGTCATGTCGGCATCTGTATGTGCCCGTCTTCTGCACAGATGCGGCAAAAACAGGCAACTTTGGGAGACCAAGAAGTTGCATGCATCCATTATTCAGAACCAGATTGGTCACGACCTATTCTTAGCAAACAATCTTATAACTAATTATGGCAAGTGCGGAAGTCTTCATGATGCTGGCTTGGTATTTGATAGAATCACATACAGAGATGTGGTTTCATGGAATGCCATCATAGGTATGTATTCCAAACATGGTCAATGCAAGGAAGCTCTTTTACTTTTCTCACAAATGCAGTATCTGAATTTAAAAGCAGACTGCATTACATTCATTAGTTTAATTCTTGTATTTACATCCCCTGACGTCCTGGATGAAGGAAAGATTGTCCATGCATCTATAATTCAGAATGGTTATAATTCAGACATAGTTTTAGGAACTGCACTTCTCAATATGTATGGAAAATGTGGTAATCTGGATGAGGCCACTAATATATTTGTTGGAATGCATGATCACGACCTTGTTTCATGGAATGCATTGATTACAACATATGGTGAACATGGCCATACCCTTGAGAGTATTCAGCTCCTTTATCAGTTGTGCTTAACAGGCCTTGAACCATCTGAGATTACCTTTACCAGCATCCTGAACGCGAAGACCAGTTTACAAGAATTACCAGCAGGTAAGCTTATTCATGCTTTTATAGTAAAGTGTAGTTTTGATTCATATACACTAGTAGGCACAGCTCTTCTGAGCATGTACGGCAAGTGTGGAAGTTTGTCGGATGCAAAAATGATTTTTTCCAGAATAGATCAGCATAGCTTGGTTACTTGGAATGCTTTGATTACAGCATACGCATGTCTTGGACAGGATAATGATGCCTTTCAAGTCTCTCAAGAAATGCAACACCTTGAAAGTCTGGTGCCTGACCAAATTACCTACATTGGTGTTCTTAGTGCACCTACAAACCTTACAAAAGGGAAGCTTATCCATGCCTGCATCGTGAAGCAAAGAATTGATTGCGATGTGGAGCTTGGTACGGCCCTTATCAATATGTATGGCAAGTACAATGGCTTGGTAGAGGCTCGTCTGATTTTTGAACGTATACCCAAGTATTTGCCATCATGGAATGCCTTGATTGCATCATATGCCTGTCATGGCAATGATCATCAAGCGCTTGAAATCTATCACCAAATGCAATTACATGGTGTCAAGCCAAATAATATTACCTGCACAAGCATTCTGAATGCATGTGCTGATCTTGCTGCCTTAGAACAAGTCAAGGCAATACATACAGATGTCTGGTGCAAATATAAATCAGATACTATTCTAGGAAATGCGCTCCTGGATACATACAGCAAGTGTGGAAGCCTCAAGGATGCATACAAGGTCTTCAATAATATTAAGAAAAAGAGTGTTTTATCATGGAATGCATTGATTGCAGCAAATGCACAGCATGGTGATGGTAAAGTGGCAATCCAACTCTTGAACTCCATGCAATCGGAGGGAGTAAATCCAACTGCAATTACATTTATCAATATCCTTTTTGGCTGCAGCCATGCAGGACTAATGCATGAAGGGTGTCATTTCTTTGTTTCGTTAAGTGAAATACATGAAATTGTGCACATATGTGAACACTATGGTTGCATGATCCATCATTTGGGGCAGATAGGAATGTTGGATGAGACGGAAGATTTTATTAATGAGATGTCCTTTGAAACCAATCCTTTGTTATGGTCAACATTCCTTGGCGCCTGCAAGATTTACGGTGATGCAGAAAGAGGAAAGCGCGCTATGGAACATGTCAATAAGTTAGAGCCTGGAGAATAAAGCAACTGGTGGATATATTTTACCAGTAACGAAGCAGCAATGATTTGTTTTGCAATCTTCTTGCGCCTTTTCTGCATAAATATTCAATTGATTATGATGGCTGCTCCCTTGCACTATTTATCCAACCAAGAAACATAGCTATAACTATTGCTCTTTTCTGTTGTTTCCAATACTCAGACAAGGATCTTGCAAATGGCTTCTTTACTCTGCCTAAATGCACAAGCGCAAAGACACAGGCAATGAATTGCAGGAACTCATGTATAACCTTATAGGCAACAAAAATATATTTTTTCCTCTACAGCTTCATTATGCACGGTAATGATATAACTGTTGCTCCTTCGTGCGTGCATATGGTTAGCCATCAATGCACATGCTCCTCTAAAGCAGAAACACTCATGTCTAAGCGGTGGTTACTAAAGCATAAAGCATCAATCTGGAATTAAGCTTTGATCTACCAACAACTAAAACATCGCGAGAAACCAGCGGACTTTGAATGAATTTGAACAATCAAGCAATCTAACAAGAAAATTTTGCACTCAATATACATGTTACATTGTACTCAATGGAGTATTTTTTCTATGATCAAACTGGATTATTTGGGTCCAAATTCCAGTGCTTTCTGTATTGATTTTAATGCTCTTGTGAAAAAATTACCCGGAACGGTTTGTCTTTGTTGCTCCGCAGTCTCTCAAGTCTCTTGATACTCTATTTATTTCGTTTTGCCTTCTAGGATGCACGTCACATGGGATTTGCAATGAGTTTCTCATTTTCTTTTACCTTAAAGATATTTTGTTAAAAAAAAGTGACAAATTCACGAGCCTGGAATCCCCGATCCAACCAGAGATATAGCTTCTGGAAATGTTGTTCAAGCTGCGGATCTTGAAGTTTAAAGTCTTTGCTTGTTTGATCTATCTCTGAATGCCTCTGCAAATTCATCCCCAAAACAGAGCCTCAAAGCACCCTATGTTGTTCCGAAATGGTGTGGAACTGGAGAAGATTGGTGGCCTTGCGAGATTGATATTAATGGTATAAGGTTTGCTGTAGACGATTACCATCAGTTTTTTAAAGGTTGGGGAGGTTTCTTAATGTTTTTTGGGTTGCCCCTAAGGGGGCAAACCCTTGTTTTGTGTGGGTATGTGGCATATTCCAGGTATATGCCAGTATATGCCCGGAATATGCCAATGACTGCTAAAAACCCACTATTGTATGTAAACTGGCGGTCATTTCATTGCTGGGCAGCCACTCTGGAAACCGGGTAACCGGTGTTCTGGCGATGGTGTCTTGGCAAATAACGATGCGCCGCTTGGAGCCGCTTTCTTGAAGATGTATTGCAATATAGAGGTATTTTTTCCTTTGATAAGATCAGTCTGATTAGTAATTGATTGCTTCGGGTAAAATCATCCTGATCGAGCTTATGCTCCTTTAAACAAGAATATGGAGTACTTGCTATGAATGATTGCTCATAATGGGAATGCAAACCGGGATGCTTATGCAAACGAGTATGCTTGGAATAATTATAATCAAAGAACTCTTCGCCGCAAATACAAATGCAAATTATTTTTGGGGAAATGATGCTATGGAGGGCAAGACGTTAGCAACGTTACAAAGAAGTTGGGGAGATGGTGCTCATGTAGCAGAGTCCAATTGGGGTAACTCGGGCATTTTGGTGCAAATGGGTGGAACGGTACTCATGGAGCTAGTTCGAGCCGCACGTGAGATGGGGTGATTCCCATGGAACAGATTTGATTGGAATGCTCTTTGGAGGGAATGCACCCGCCAGCTTTTGGATGGAATGCTTGTGGGGAAGCGATTACGCCAGCTCGATGGTATGCTCTTGCAAATGAACCTCGTTAGTTCTCGACAAAGATGTCTTTCTTCAAGGGAGTTTAATTTGCCAGCTCTGGATGGAATGTTTTGGAGGAAATGAACCCGCCAGCCCGGATGGAATCTTTCTTGGAGACACGTACGGTAGTTTAAATAATGGTGGAGATTAGCTTGGAATGCAACTCCACAGCGTTATAGTAATAATATTAATGCATCTGGATGGAGTGGAATCTCATCAAAGTGGAATACATCATCCAGGGGTTATGACTTTCGTGATGATTCTATTAATGCTTATACTGCTGGGAGAAGGCAGCTACAAAGCTGTAGAGGAAGAGGTAGGAGAGCAGAAGTTGCTAGAAGTCCTTCATATCCTCCCTACGATGAAGACTGTGTTTTAGAGAGGGAAAACATAGGTATTGACTTTGACAAATATGAAGATGCACCAGTTGAAGTCCATGGAAGTAATGCACCACCAAGTAAAGTGGAGAGTTCTCGCATATCTAGGTTTTCAGACAGTTCTATTTGAAAATATTAAATTGTGCAAATATGAAAAGCCTACTCCAGTGCAAACATATGCAATTCCGATTTCTTTAGCAGGGAGGGATTTGATGGCATGTGCACAAACTGGATCTGGAAATATAGCAGCCTTTTGCTTTTCTATTATTGAAAAGATCTTGCAACTGCAAGATTTGAATCAACAACGGAGACGACAAGCATTTCCTTCAGCTCTTATACTTGCACCTACTCGGGAGCTATGTTTGCAGGTTATATATCACCTAGTATTTCAATAATGTCAGATCTTGCAACTGCAAGATTTGAATCAACAACGGAGACGACAAGCATTTCCTTCAGCTCTTATACTTGCACCTACTCGGGAGCTATGTTTGCAGGTTATATGTCACCTAGTATTTCACCTAGTACCGCGATGTTGTGGATTACAGAGCCTAGTTAACGCGCGGGATGAAGCTGGCTCTCCTGGCCTTCCCAGGCGCTTTGCATTTTCAAGGGGACGAGCTTCAAGTGGTTGCAGCTTCAGGAAGTAATGTGCTTTCTGCCCTTTCTTTGATCTGATAGAAACTTTATGTGTGATAGAATCTCTTCTTGGCATCTCAATTTGACACCCCTTTTGAGGGATGAATGAGATGTCCCAAACAGGTGGAAAGATCCAGGGGTTGTTCCTTTAGTATCTGTTATTTTTTAGAAGAGGTGTAGGCTTATGTCAGAGTACTCTTTTTTGAGGAAAACGGGATGGGCCTCTGTTAGTATGAGGAATAACAGAGAAGAAGTAGAGCTACCTTTGCTCAAGTACTAAGTTTGTGCATCTTATCCACCCCTCTTCTCGGTTGTGGTTCGAATACTTCCTATCTAGCCTGTTATGAGGCGTGTAATAAGGTCTTGTACCATTTCTTTATCAATAAAATATAAATATCTTGCCTCCGAAAAAAAAAATAATAATAATAATTTATTCTTATCATATTTGTGGGGACATAATTGGAGCATGTGATTAATTATATTGTGTCTTTGTGTGTTTAGATTTATGGAGAGGCAAAAAGGTTTTCAGGATCTACTGTAAAAGTTGTTGCAGTATATAGAGGCACATCTATTTTGACTCAGGTATCTTTTCAAAGCTTCTTCAAGCATAATTTACTATTGTTCTCATTCCTTTTTTTGTTTTGGAAAAGTCAACCTATCTATGATCAGACACCTAGTTTTAGATGAAGCAGATAGGATGCTAGATATGGGGTTTGAATCAGAAATTCGTAAAATTGTTCAAGGTACAAATATGCCTCACCGGAGAGAGATGCGGAACAATGCTATTCAAGTGCTACCTTTCCAGAGGAAATTCGGATAATGAAGAAATTTGTTATTAGTTTTGCTTTTGTTTATCATCACACATCACGAGCATCGAAACTTCTATACAAATGGCTTGCTCTGGATTTTCTAAGAAACCACATATTTTTAACTATTGGGAAGGTTGGATCAAGTTCTGAGCTCATAGAACAGAAGATTGAGTTTATTGAAGACTATCAAAAGCGTCATAGGCTGAAGGTATTACTTATTGGCCAGGCCAGTTATAAAAGCAAGGTAACATTTGTGAGTGGATTTGACTTTTCATGCTTTTTATTTCCTGCTAACCATTCTGGATAGGACAGAATGTTTGTTTTTTGCTTATCAGAAGCTTGTATTCTTATCTGAAGATATTTGTGTTGCCAATTACCATCTCAGCAACTTTAGTTCCTTTACTTTCAGCAATGTTTGACACTGATTTTTGTTGAGACTAAGAGAGGAGCAGACTTTCTGGAGGAATGGCTATGTCAAAATGGGTTGCCAGCGATAGCCATACATGGGGATAGGTCACAGGATGTATGTCTTCGTACCATGTGCATGATTCTTCCATGTGCTACATGTCAAAATTCATTATTTTCTTTGTAATAAATAGTGACAGAGATACGAGCAGTGAAAAGGGCACCAAAGGTTAAGTAAGTGAAAGTAGCATAGCCAGAGGCCAATTTAAAATCCCCAAGCACCACCAAAGAATAACCAACCAAGCAGCTCTTGCACGCTTTATAATCCATACCCAGCAAAGCAAGTCTGCCATGCAATTGGCCACTCTCATACATGACAGTAAAGGAGTAGAAGGTGCTGCGCGATTTCGCATCAGCTACTACAGCAATTCCCTGTGCTCTTCCTACCACACTTGATGAATCTGATGGCTCTTGGGTGATGATGTTGTCATGCACATACATTGCTCCAAATTGCCCAATGTTTGAAATTGAACATCCCACTAGACTGCTTGTGCTGTTCGGTCTGCCGCCTTGCAGATAGAATTCCAGATGCACCATCCTTGCATTGCTGCATCTCATTGCTAAAACTAGCATTACCACTGTCCATTTTAAGCTTTTTCTTTCCAACATTTTTGCTTCTGTAATGAATTTTTTCTTGGTTCTGTCACTAACTTATTTTATACAACTTTTTTCTCATCCATCTTGTTGGGCCATCTTACCAGTTTTCTACCTAACCTTCCTCAGTCATGCATCAAATGATAAAAGAATTTCAGAAAGGACTGAAATTTCTTTGAAGTCTATGGCAGTTTGAAGGAATAGTAATTTAGAATTATTTCTCTCCATGGTGTTCATAACATTAAAATAACGCTTCAGTTTGCCCGACAATTCTTTTAAAATGTACAAAAACTGGAGGGCTTTTGGCTATCAAATTTGGTATTCTATCTTTGTTGAAATAGCACAGCATTCAATAGGCATAATGCATAATGCCTTGACAAACGGAGATTGTACCTTGAAAGCTTCTTCTCAAGTCCAGAAACGTTGGTTAAGTTAACTAGAAGCAACAGTGAAAAATGTAGTTTTGCTGCAACAGATGAACTGTTTATGGTAGTAACGTCCGTTTTATGATCCATTTATTTGTAAGAGATTTCCAAGCAGCTTCCTTAAAAGAAAAGATGATACAGATTTCTTCTGTAAGCATTCTTGCCTCAGTTCAGGAGATGAAAGGGTACTTTTGCTAACCCCATCTGCTCTATAAATAATATCTCCGTCTAACATCTCGGATGTTTTATCCATATTAGAATTTTCTCTGCCTGGGCTTCAACTTATTATAACGTTCCAATTCGTCAATTCGTGATTCAAATCCATGTCCAATAAGGTTCCACAAAGATCTTTTAGTGGATGCCCTGCCGGAGCAGCTGTTCGTTTGTGCATTTACCCAACATATTTTATGTATTTACTATGTGTATTTAACGATCCAATGGTTTGTAGCCTATGTATCAACGGTCTAACTTAAAAAAAAAAACCACGTAAGAAATCGCTAGGCCTAGACACAAGGAAGCACCTTGAAATATAGGCATCTTATATTTCTTATGCATCGTTTTGTTTATCGGTTTCTTTTCCATCTTAAATTCTAGACCATTGGATGAGGGAGATCTTTTTTTTTTACAAGTTAATCCTCTCACACGAGTCAATGGTGAAAAAAAAGATATTAAACCATAGCCAACCTCCTGCAGCATCAAAATAACGACGCTATCATGGTTCTCTCACATGGCACATCGCAATAAGCAATTGCAACATCAACACATTTTCTACAAAACATTGACAACATGACCACAACACATTTTCTAGAAAACCATAACAATGACAGAATGTACAACGTCCCTTTTCCCATTTCATAAACTACATACTTTTATCTGTGTTTACATACAACACCATAGCAAACAAGCACCATACCAAACAACATGTACAAATTGGAACAAGTGCAATTTAATTTTCCAAAGAATGAACCCCTCTTAGAGCGGCAATAGCATGAAATTTCCAAAGAATAAAACCATAATAGGGCTGCAAATTCACGAATTTTCAAGCAATAAAACCTTTGTAGAACAAGAGCAACTGCAAGGACATGAAGCACCTATACTAGAGCATGAGCAAGAACACTCTACAATGGACTCAGAGATGGTGCCTCTTACAGAACCACACTTGCAAATTATTCCAGCCCTAGAAACTATTTTGCCATTGCAAGTAATTCCACTGCTACAAACAGGGGCCACTCAGGTTACATTTAATCATGTACACCAGCTCTTATTGGTTCTTTCTCTTCATAAGATAGCAGAACTTCAGCAGTGAAATCCATGTAAGTGTGCAAAGCATTGGCATAACTTTGCTATAAAAAATCCCCTTGCTAACAATTTCATTGATATATATTTGCAGCTTTCTTGTTCCACTATGTGAGATACTCTCGACAACTTTATAATATGTTTTCTTCACATGTCTCATCACAAAATGTCATTTGCCCAAGAGCCCAGCATGCGCTGCCCTGCACATAACATTCTCAGTGATGCTTTTCAATTAAATCCACGAGCCTTTCTGCAAGCACCAAGTCTTTTGGCAAGATTACACAATTTGTACCATGGAGCAAAAACGGAGGCTAAGAAACAACTCGTTTTCCAGCTGAAGTTGATCAAGGTTCTTCATTTTATTTAACATCTATTGATATCATTCTCAGTGACGCTTTTCAATTAAATCCACCCAGTCTTTCTGCAAGCACCGAACCTTTCTGCAAGACCACATAATTTTTACCACGGAATAGCTAAGAAAACTCGTTTTCCAGCTACGTTGAGCAAGATTGTCTTTCATATTTAACATTTAGCATAAGTTGCCTTCACATACTTGACGAGATGTCACTCGCCCAAAAGCCTAGCATGCAAAGCATATTTATGACATTATTATTGATGCTTTCAACTGAATTTTTTTCGCAAGCCATAGAAAATGTACCATGGAGTAGAAACGGATGCTAAGAAGCAACGTGTTTTGAGCTGAGGTTCTTTGTTATTACTTGTAACATAAGCATTTATGATTTCTATCTGTATAGCCAGAAAATGAGTCCCCGAGTTCTTTACGTATACACAAAACAGATATAGCCAGAGAAGGCTTCCAAATGGAATTTTACTGTGACGTGATCAAATATTAAGCAAATATAAATAGATTTTGTTCCAAATGTTCAGGGTTATAGTTTTGAATTGATTGTCAAAAACATGATTTTGAACTATGATTTAAACCCCTTCACTCCCCGGCCATGGGTTGCTGACAATGAACTATGATTTAAGCCCCTTCACCCTCCGCCCATGGAGGGCAACCTTTCGTGCACAGCACCTTGTTTTTTTGCATCGTCAGTTTGAGGATAGCTGCAACAAACGGTCTTATTTGCAGAGAGTTGATGCAGGATGCCATAAAAGGATAATATTGCGGCTACAAAATGGGTTATGGCGAGTTGTTTCTCCTTGCCTGGAAGTTTCGTGATGAAAAGGTTGGGGCCCATTATATAGTGATGAAGGATCCGCCCTTTTGGTGTGTTGCTTAGCATTAAGAGATTACTTCGTAACATTTGGTATCACAACCAAGGTTCAATTAGTGGCAGCCACCTCCATGTAACTAACTAACTAACCAACTAACTTTCCCACCATGTTGTGGATCATGTATGCTACTACAATTTCAACTTGCACAATCTGCTATATGCCATTTGTGACCCTAATAATTTGGTTCCAATTCAAATATGTATGGAATACATCCAAATATAGAAATGCTCCATGTCGAATGTTTATTTCCTTATCTAATACATTCACGTGATGTGACTCGTTCAACGATGCTATAGATGAAGACCTATAGCTTAAAATATTGTGGGTACTGGGAAATGCTGACATTGCGACGTTTGATGTTAGGCTATGCATCAATGTTTCATTCCTCTACAAAGCCTGCTCCTCAGATGTTTGAAGCTCTCCGTGACAAAAAACCGATCAAAGGTCTTCAAGGAGTTCTCTCATTTCTATGCTAACAAAACATGTATTTCCATTTTCTGCTCTATTACACTTGTCCTTATGCTCTGTAATACTTCTTCCAAAGATTTCTTCAGGCCAATTCCAATAAAGTCATGGTATCAAGTATTCTATTGTCTAGAATTAGCAATTTGAATTGATTGTCAAAACATAACTTTGAACTATGATTTAGGCCACTTCGTCCTCCGGCCATAGAGGGCAACCCTCCGTGCGCAGCACCTTGTTTGCTTTTGTTAGGTGTAGGTTCGAAGGTTTATATTTAGAGAGTCACATGGGCTTCCTTTCTTGGCAGAACCTTTCTTGCAGCGACGGTGGCAGAACCTATTTTCCTTGCAAAGCAACGAATTTGTTGAAGAGGAGGGATTGTGTGGCAACGGTTTTACCGGGTTTTACCGGGGTTCTACTTCCTGGCCTCCCTTCCAAACCTATGCACGGACTACCCTTCCAAACCTATGCACGGACTAATCATTAGAGAAAATATGGGGTCTCCAAAGGACCCTTTATGAAAATAGAGAAATTCCACATCAGATTTTTGCTGTAGCCAACCAGAAATGAGTGAGTTTGTTCTTAATCCATACATGCATGCTATGCCTAGTTAGCTTAGGTAGCCATGTGTCGGATTTAGATAGGGTTTCTTCTCCCAAGGAGACTCCCAAATCTGCCCCATTTTCCCATAGAGAGCATTTCCCAATGAAGATTTGAGGTCATTTACTTACGTGCAGTTAATTTTGGTGCTGCTTTTGAATTCTGTTTTGGCAGGGTGGAGCTGATGTGGGAAACCACAGGGTTTCGAGATTGCATAGGAAAAACTATTGTGAAGCACAGAAGCTGCTCCAAATCGGGTCTCAAGCACGGATATACTGGAAACAGGGTTCGGTTCTGATCTGCCAAATTGTTTTTGAAGAATAGGTGCCAGTGATAAGCTCACGGGTAAGGTATGGATCCGACATTTCAAATTTACCTCAAACTAACTTCTTGTTTTTGGCATTCATGCAGTATGGGCAATCGATCTAAAGGCCGGTTTGAAGTAAGAATAGTAGTCCTTCACAATGTCAAGGACGCCAATGGCGAATGGCTTGACTTTGTTGTTTCTATTGGCTGCTGGGTTACCCTCCGCCCTAAATCCACAGGTACTCACGCAGTGAAAAGAGCCAAAGTAAAGGATGTGAATGCCCACCAGAAAGCCCGTGTAAAAGGAATTGTATTTGGTTCAGAAGGCACTAAGGTGAAGGAGGTCATTGTGGAACATGGGTACACTAGCTCTGATTTGACCAACAAGAAAATTTCTGGAAGCCCGGATCTTGAAGACAACACCATTTGTTCTTCGGATTACACTGACAAAGTTTCTGCCTGCAGCATTATTAGTGTGCTTGAAGCGTATCATCACAAGCTTGGTCAATTGATTTTTCAGGATTCTGCATCCATGTTGAGAGCCCGAGGTATTTTCTTTCACAAGTATCATGACACGGTCTCTTGTGCAGGTATTGGTAAGCTGGCCGAGATTGGAGAACCGGATTTGAAGCAAATTGGTGCTGATTTTTATGACAGGAGTCTTGTAACAACATATATAAGAATGTATTGGAGCTGAATTCTTTAGAACACTGACAGAAAGAGGTGGGGTAAGATGTGCATTCAAAGTATTTCTACCAATTGCTGCCTTTGCTTTCTTTTTCAAGCACGAGAAGATTAGTGTGGCACTATTAACATACAGGGTCAACAAATGCACCCAACCACCACACTTTTGTCGTCCTTCAAAAAAAAAACGATCATCTGAAGCATTAGACTTGCTGCTCCAAAGTAATAGGAAAAGTAGGCAGCATGAAAGTGGAGGGCAACTAATTGAAACCTCGGTTGCATGCGACACACTAATGTTCAGGTATGTTGCTTGATTCACTTTAGTCTCTGATTAAGTCTGAAATCTTTGGCACTTGCTACTGCAGGTACAGAATCACCAAGCAGATATTGTATGCAAATTACTTTATGGGGAGAAACATTTGGGAACAAGATCATTGGGAATGGAAGGCGGTGGAAGATCACCAGACCACTTCAAATTCAATGGAGCTCTCAATCGCTTGTACGGGTATGAATGACAGAACTTTTTTAATGTGGAGGAAGATTGGACATTATTTGAGTGCATGAAGCTAGTCGAGTCATTATGCTGTAAGCACTCTAAGCATTGTAATCTTGGATAACGGTATTGTTCATGATCAATGTGATGTATTTTCTGTCACTAAAGTGTCACTGGTTGAAATCAGATTCAAATCCTGATACTCTAGAATGCATGTGGGGAAGTTCTGTTAAAGTTATATCAGTAGGTTTCTTTCATGAATTTAGCAAGTTTTCAGCTTGAATTTAGTCACCGAGTTTTCTGATTGCTTGTTTGTATCCGGACAACCATGATTCTAGCAAACTGAAGAGAAGAATAAGTTCTAAGTTTCATATATTCTAAGTTTATGATTCCAGAATATCCTACAAGTGTAGGTGAGTACTAAACCTGATATTGATTTCGAATTGTAAGTAATAGACAAGTTTCACTAAACAGGTTAAATGATAAATAAGTCTTGTATGATTCAGGTCTGTTATTACAAACACTTGTGCTAAATTCGAGTTGCATAACTGTTATACTAGTTGCAAACTAAATACCAAATATGATTCTTAAGTCTCTACTTCCAAATACTTGTGCCAAATTCATGTTGCATGTTTTATACCAGTTGCAAAAGACCAAACAGGTTTTACATGATTCTTAAGCCTGTACTTCCAAATACTTGTGCCAAATTCATGTTGCATGTCTTATACTAGTTGCAAAAGACCAAACAGATTTTACATGATTCTTAAGTCTGTACTTCCAAATACTTGTGCCAAATTTGTGTTGCATGTCTTAAACCAGTTGTAAGTTAAGTTTTACATGATTCTCAAGTCTATACTGCCAAATTCAAGTGCCAAATTCAAGTTGCAAGTTAAATATTAAACAGGGTTTACATGATTCTTAAGTCTGTACTTCCTACTTGTGCCAAATTCAAGTTATAAGTTAAATATTAAACAGGGTTTATATGATTCTTAAGTCTGTACGTCCTAATACTTGTGCCAAATTCAAATTGCAATTGATAATACCAAACAGGGTTTGCATGCTTTTCAAGTGGTTTATTGCAGGAAATTCCTGTCTTGTACTTCCAAGTACTTGTATGAGATTCCTGTCTGTACTTCCAAGTACTTGTGTGTATTTCAAGTTGGAAATGATATCAGTAAAAGAAGAGTAACAGAAAAGAATAGACAGTTTAGTCAACTAAAAGAACAGTGGAAACTAAAAGAATAATTATAAAAAGGATTAGAAAGATAGTTTAGAAGAAGAAGTCTGCCATTTACTGTAAATGGTCAGGTACAAAGCTTTTCATAAAAAAATTATCACAAGGATGCTTTACAAAAATAGTCACAAGGACACATGCAAAATATACAAGTGAAAGATTGAGCCCGGGATAAAAAAAAAAAACAAATCTATAAACTAATACAAAAGCTGATAGCAGGCTTGATCTTCAGGCGGGGGCATCCTCAGCTCTATATGGAGGTCATCTTCCATGGCATACATCTTCATTTCCAAGAGACGCTCTGATCTAGGTAAGCTCGATCAACCCATTCAAGGATCCTGCAAGAACAGGAGCCTCAATAAGCTTCTCAACTTCAGGAGGAGTGAACCTAGCCACCACTGTAACCGGATGGCCTCCACTTGAAGAAATAGACTCTGATCGAGCTGGCACCGAACTCGCAGGAACGATAGATGGAGTAGGTGCAGTTTCTGTTACCTTTGTCCTGGCCATGGAGCTCGAAATCAGGAGAGGAAGATGGACGGATTGGCACTAAAGTGAAGAGACCAAATTTTGGGAATGAAGCGAAGAGAGGAAAGGGAAGTTTGCATGCATATGATTTTTTCCCTCGGGATCCGAGCCACCCACCTCAATATTTGTGCAATGTTCAATATATGGGTTGGTGATCAATTAGATTAAGCCCCAATGGATTTAAGATCAATGGGTTTCATGATTTTACTTCATGATCAATCCTAAAAAAACATGGAATCATCTTCATTGTTGCACTGCTTTTAAAGTTTGTAAAGCTTGGAGTTGCCGAGCTATTTTGGTTGCATGGGTTCTGCTTCAGAAGAAACTTTGTCTATTCACTATGTAGATACCAAATAGAAGTAGTCTATTAAGTATGAACACATTGGCATAATATACGTGTCTATGGGTGTGCCCATAATAGGTTTAATTAACAAGAAACAATAATAACAATAATAATAGTATGACCATGCTACATCAAATATATAATCTCTATGAGAGCTGCATCAAAAAATATATAAAACATTACAACCGGTTAGTTAGACATACAACAACTGGATTATTGCAATTCAAACATAGTCGTCTGATATTTTAATGAGTTCTATGTTTACGTATCAGACTTGCATGGACGACGTTATCAGACTTACCTCAAAACATGGACGCATTGAAAGGATGAGGTATCAAAAAGCCTAATTGTTGTATCCCCAGATGTTGTGGCTAACAACTTGCCAATAGGAGAGAAAACAACCCGTTTTACTTCCCCACAATGTTCTTGCAGCACTGCCAAAGCGGAATCCATACGAAGATCCCATATTCTACAACACTTGTCATCACTTCTAGTTGCAATATAAAATCCTGAATCATCTATATCTACACCTATGACGTCCTCAAGATGTCCATGCAATGTCTGTACATCCTTCTCTGATCGAGGATCCCAAAGCTTTGTTGTATAGTCAAATGATGCAGTTGCCAGCAGATGCCCATGAGGTTGGAAACAGACTCCATAAACTACATTGCGATGACCCTGCAATAGCAAGTACTACTAAAAGTTATTTTCAAAAAGTATAGGAAGTTAACTACTACCTTTAGACATCTCTCTCTTGTTTGCATATCATAGGTCTTCCTTTGCATTTTACCTTCAAGGTTGCAACTGATATTCCCCTTTCAGCATCCCATATCATGCAGGTATTATCATTCGAAGCTGTTGCAAGAAGATGTGTGCCAGGTTTAAATGACAATCCATTTACCTGAGGACCAAATAAAAAAGTCAACAAGTCAAAAACCATATCTAAACATACTAAAAACTGTGAACAAAACCAAAAATATGTAAATCAAATGACTATGAAGCATTTTCTAGGTTCCACAGATGTAATTTCTCCACCAAAATTTTATCTGTAATGGACAATCATCATTTCATAGGCTTCAAAATAGCGACTTACCTCATCTTTATGGCCTTATGGCCAGAAAGGACGGCAACTTCCTCTTCTGAGTAGACATCATATACCCTACACAGATGATCCCAGGAAGCAGTTGCTACCAAGTTTCGAGACAAATTGACAGCAATTCCATGCAATGGACCTGAAATGCATGGAAAAGCTTTGTCCAAGTTCCCATTCACTTGATGTAAGATGTTTCTCCACTTTTAGTTTCCAGCTTGTTGGTTCCAGATAATTTGAAGAAGATTCCTCATAAGAGCCCTTAGAAATTGGTGAAAGAGAACTTTTATCCACATCTCCATCGAGAGACACGTAACTATTAGCCTGTTTCAATATTTTGTTTTCATCTGAAAGTGATTGAATTTGTGCTTGCAATTCCTGTATCGACTTCTCAAGCCTAGCCACTTGCGCCTTCAGTTTGGCCCTGTCAAACATTACTTGTTGCCACCTACCTGCTACATTACCCAGTACATATTTTACCAAACGGGTCCTCATCTTCAGTGCTTCCAAAGCTTTTGTCATTTCCTGGTTTTAACTCCTTCAATTTGGCCGATCAGGTTGTAATTAGAAGTTGCTGCTGTCGTTGAATATCTGGGAAATTGGGATTAACTAGTCTTAGTGCGCGCAGGGTGTGACAACTAGTACTTAACATCATGCTTGATGCTTGATGCTGGTTCTCATGTAGTTTCTTGAGGCCAACTCTAGGAGTGGCCCATGAAATATAAAAGACATTTTGCCTATTTAAAAGTATGCCCATGATCATTGGCTGGCCATTCAAGGAAGGAGATAGTTAATTGAGGGCGTCGACTTCACAAATTGGAAACCATAGCTTAGGCTAATGCTTGCTTTTGCCACTATATTTTTAGCACGTCTGCCTAAACGCCTTGGGCAATTCTTTTGAGCCTGGAGGCTATGCACGTTTGGGATTAGCGTTGACGTGGAAGGACTTCAAACCCTTGATTTTGCTGTAACATATGTACGTGGATAGTTTGGTCTATGGTCATTGGCCACCAAGGCATCGGAAAACTAGGAGTTAATCTCCTAAATTTTCAGTCACAATCCTTATTTTTCCGGTCCAAATTTTTATTTTTTGGGCAAATAATTTGTGGGGTTTCCTTCAAAATCCGGCAAATAATCTTGAGTTTATATTCAAAATCCAGTGGAGCATGACACCTACTGGCAAATTATCTGGTTAGAGCTATTGGGGATTTCGAAGCGTGTGGCCACCCATTGAGGGAGATACTTAAGGGCTTGAAGTCCTTCCACGTCAACACTGATCGCATCTGGCTTCAACGTGCCTAGCCTCCGAGCGCGAAAAATACCAGACGTGCTAAAAGGACGTGCTAACTAATAAAAATTTAGTGGCGAAGGCATGAATCCCAATTCGTGAAAGTGAACTTTATCTCCAATGGCTGTTAATAATCAGAAATAAGCGGAAAATTGTATGTATTGAGAGTTGATCCAAAGAGCCTGGATCATGGCTTTACATAGTCAGTGAAGAGGCATGAGTTGCATCTCTTCATGAAAAGACACTTACACATCATCATGTCCTTTGACATGGATTGATGACGTGTACAAGCACAAACTGATTGTGTTTGTTCAGGGAGATTAATCCCTTAATTCATTACTGTTAATACTCCCCCTTAATCTTCATGAACAAACCTTTATATAAATGCGGCTTCATCTTGGAGTCTTCATGGCTCCTTTTCATACTTGCAGCTTCATTATAAACATTACCACCATAATGTGGTCTTCATTACTATGGGTGCCATCTAATGTGGGCTTATTCCCAAATTCACAAGTTAGGTACCACTAGGGTTGTGGACTTACCCTTAACTTTGTAAGCTGCAATACTTGAACTTTATTTCAAGTCTTTGGAAGTTTACAAGATCAAACTTCCAGAATAACTCCACTACTCTTCACACATACAATGGGTGTGCCATGTGCTTATGGCTTTCCCTAACTTCTCCCCCTTTTGATCTTGGAAACTTTCAACAAGATCTAGGTTGGAGAGTTGTTAGGTCTTGAGTGAACAGTGTCATCAAGGACCTAGAAGAGTGAGTGCCCTAAGGAGTACCACTTAGAGGTGGCTTTAACATCTTATAGATGACCACGAGTGTGTGGGTTTATACATCCAAATTATTATGGATGGTTTTTATTATGTTTGCAGAATGGAACAACTTATCTGGAGTATGATGACTCCGAAGACTCTTGAGCTCCAGTTGTGGCTGCTTCTAAGAGTCGATAGTATTCGTCTTCAGTTGCCATAGACAACTCTTCATTTTCAGAATTATGAGTGCTTATGCTAGAGCAATCTGTAAAATGCTCATAAGGAGATGAAGATCTTTCTAGGTCAGATATATCTCCATCATAAGACTCAAGTGCCAGAAGGGATGAGTCACTGGAAATTTCTATGATAGAAATTGGGGATGGTTCAGGCTGAGCATCGTTTGATAGCATCAGCATCCTTTTCAGTCGTCATTGCCTTCATGGCTGAGACCGTAACATGAATTTGGCAGGGGGTATGCCAATCCAAAATTTCTTGTATAGAAGCCGTGATAATTATGCTTCAATGAGCAATGTCTTGGCAGCATAATCTCGCTGCTTTATGTGCTTGCATAAGATATAGAAAAAAAATTTAAGATTTTTCATAAACCTTAATTTCTTCCAGAGTGTCCAGGATCGTTCGCTTGAATGTTGCTTGGGCTGGGCTGCTCTACAAGGCAGCCCTTGATTTCTTCAGCCTTTTTAACGAGGCTCTGATACCATGTTAATAATCAGAAATAAGCGGAAAATTGTATGTATTGAGAGTTGATCCAAAGAGCCTGGATCATGGCTTTACATAGTCAGTGAAGAGGCATGAGTTGCATCTCTTCATGAAAAGACACTTACACATCATCATGTCCTTTGACATGGATTGATGACGTGTACAAGCACAAACTGATTGTGTTTGTTCAGGGAGATTAATCCCTTAATTCATTACTGTTAATAATGGCTGGCCAATCTTATGAATGGGCGAACGACCTGATGGCCTTGCCTTCCAACATCGACAAGACTCTAACCAAGGGTGATTTAATTCACAAAAACCAATGCATTGTGCTAAAATCTCTGCTTTATTCAGTGGCACAGTATGTTGAGCAATGGATTGGCCCCTTTGCAGATCAAAAACTTGGTCTCGCAGCTGCAGCAGTAGGAATAGAGGTGCTTACCCTATTGAAAAGTGGCATGAAGACCGTTCAGCTCTGCGCAGCAAACAACCCTTCTGCAGGTGAGTTTTTCATGATTGTGGGCAGTTTTGGTCAATTTCGTGAGATTATTGATGACACAAGGAGATACTGCCAAATGATTAACCGTTTAATCTCACAACACATCAGAAGGGCTAAACTTTGCAATATTTCCACCTTTGAGGAGGCTAAACTAGAGTTGAAAGCAGAGCTGATGGATCAGATAAAGTATAAGGTAGAGCTTGACTGCAAAGCTTTGCAAACAACCCTTAGATGGGCTTGTGAGCAAGACAAGCTTGCTTTGCTAAATAGCTTAAAATCGTTCCACAGGTTTAAGAATCTTTCCAGAGATTTTGTTCTTAATAGTTTAATTCCAAGGATAGAAGCAGGATTTTGTAGCATTGATAGTAAAGATCTATCCTTTAGGGGTAAATTGGGAAGCGGAAGCTTTGGAGAAGTTAGAAAAGCATCTTGGTGTAAAATTCCTGTGGTTGTTAAAGAGTCTGCAGGTGAATGCCAGCAAGCTTTTGACAACGAAGTTGAAATATTCAGGAAAATGATGGCCACCATTGATTCTTCTCACATTGTGCAATTACTAGGTCAATCTGAGAAAGAGGAGACTGTATGTCATGATCTCGAGATGAGAACATGTAAAAAGAAATGCCTTGTCTTGGTCATGAGCACAGACTTGGGAGTCCTTATAAACAAACAGCAAATAATGCCTCTTTTGACCTTAGTCAATATCATACTGCAAATTGCAAAAGGCATGAACCATTTGCATAGTAGCAAAGTGATTTATAGAGATATGAAGCCGTCTAATATCTTAGTAAAGAAAAGAAATGATGATACTCTCCTTATAAAGCTAGCTGATTTTGGTATTTCAAAATCAGATTTTGCCACAGGTTCAAATACCCAGATGAGAGGCACACTTCTATACATGGCTCCAGAAATGTTAGAAGGGTTGAGCAACTACAGTGCAAAGGTAGATGTGTATAGTTTTGCCATAATGTGCTCTCAAATCCTTACTGGAGAACGTTTAGACCACCTAATGTCATTTGACAAGATGAAATTGAAGCATATACAAGATGAACTGAAAAGGAAAATGTTGGAAAAGGACATTCCTTACAGACTAAAGGATTTGTTGCTTGCTTGTTGGGAGGATGAGGATTATAGTCGTCCCACCTTTGCAGACATCTGTGAGAAGTTATGGATTATCAAGGAAGAGCTTTTGCTTGTGGAAAATGACATGCAGATTTCAACGCATGAAATAGCACATTTAAAATCCCAAATGGACTGCCTAAATGGACTGAACAAATGCAGTGCTCCTGTCATGCCTCATTATCGGACTCCAGATTCTCTTACTCTGCCTGTGACAAAAATTCTTGTGAAAAATTTTTGTAATTTGTCTTACAAAGTAGTTGACATAATTCCTTTTGCATTGTGCCTTGGCAGTGGTGAACTTGGTACTCCTGAAAGATATTGCGTTTATAAAGAAGCAAAGAAAGTACTTTCACCCTTTAAAAGGCTACTCGGTGAAGGAAAGAATTGAATCTTATGCTTGGCATATACATGCCATCAGATGAAACAACTGCAATGCAACAAATAACGTTGAAAATGGATTATTTATTGGATTTTCTTAAAATATACCCAATCTTTCATGGGGTTTTTCTCATCTCCAACTACAAAATAGAAAATGTTGTTCACATCCTGCAGCAGCTCCGAAAAGCATTGCCTGGTTTTACCATTGCTCTATCATTAGAGCTTTCAGTAGACTCGATAGAAAAGGTGAGCCCTTCCTTGTTCGATCAACTTTGGATTCCTCTCGGTGTATATCTGAAAGCAGATGTTCCAATTTCCAAGGTTTTCATCTTCCGAAATTTCACATCAATGACTGCGATAGCAAAACTTGTCAAGGACAACAATTTTAAGAGCATCATTGTTAACCCGAAGTCATTTTTTGGAGAGATTAGAAGGCATGATTAGCAGAGAATGTGATACCTAAAAGGGCAAAAATATTGTATCTTGCTGGCCGGTTCTGCGGCCTATATATGGCAGTCTGGGCGGGCGAACTCAGCTGCCACCATAGCTACAACAAGCCGACAGCAAGCAGTCTCCCTTTCCCGTTGTATCTTCATCTATTCCAGAGCAGACTCGATCCCGTGTAAACATGTCCAGATGGATATGAAAAGTTTGACAAGATACGAGGTAATTATATTGTACATCTTGTTGTGGGTGTGTTGCAAATGTCAGTACATGCGCTTTCTTATTGCAAGATTCCAAGAACATCCAATGACAACCCACCGCCGGAATTTTTGGCGCACCGAATCGAACTCAGTTTGAATGAATCCGTCCCTCCCTTTCCAACATTTTCCCGTTCCTAGAACGTTCATTAAACAAGAATTCCGCAAGAAAGATGGCGAATTTCACAAAAATTCTACAAGGAATTCCAATCAATTTCATTTTTGCAGATGGAGGATGAGAACTCCACTGCAAGTGCTGGTTCTAAACGCAGATATTCCGACATTGGCATGTGTTATGCCAGAAAACAAATAACGCAGCGTGTTGATAGGTCGGTGGATTGTATTCTCAGCTTTTTGCAACCGCTTCGTCCAGATCAAAGAGTAGTCTTTGGTGCTCGTTTGTTGCAATATGACATGCTTTTTTCTTTTTTCGAACCTGTGATTGAAAATTCTTCTGAAGTTATTGTTATGAAATCAATGATCGGGAACTTCAAAGGCTTCAAGATGTAAAGTCTGTTAATAGCAAAGACAAGTTGGCTGCAAAACATTAGCTGTTATTAATGATTGTTGGAAAAAAAGGCGATATAAACAAGATTGTTTCTATGACACCATTTATGACTCCAAATAAAAAAATAAGACATATAAATATAAGTTGTTGTTACATTACAGGGTGTATTTTGTAGTCTTATACAAATGAGATACTAAAAACACTAGTATAACCATCACAAAATTAAGGCCACCTATTATTTTGAATATGATTCATCAATAAGTCATGTCCTAATTTATGACAGAAGAAGTCTCTTGTTATAAACTAAGACGCTATTTCTCTTAAAAGTAGGAACCAACCTATCCGAACCTAAATGAGACGGTGTCCGATTTTTAATAATGTGAAAACAACTTCATCTTTTTTGCTTAAGTGGTGTATTCCTATTGGAGACTTCTAAAAAGGACCTTATTCTAATGACTTATCACTGTGCCACAATAATCATCCAACTTAGTACCAAAGGAACCGTTGATTCGTATACTTGGCCATTGCTCTTGATTGAAAAGCCAGTGGCACGAAGCTCCCATGCGTAGAATTATGAATGAACGCCTCTAAATCAGAATCCATGCGAGATGAAGCGCTCTTTACCTCCTCAGTTGTGACCCAACTATTGATAGAGGTGCCATATGTATCGTGCTTTTACAGGTCTTCATGTAGATTTTGTGCTTCTGTGGTAGTTCTTGGTGATAAATTATCAATTAGAGTCGCTGTCAGTACATAGCAGTAGATAAAGAAGGGTTCTCTGTGTTCTTTTATTGTGAATGGTTGAAGTCACTATTAGTGCATAGCAGTCGCTAGAGAAAAGTTCAGGGTGTTTTTTTGTTGTCAATGGTCATTTGGAATCGTTGTTATTGCAAGCAGTGGATAGAGAAGAGTTCAAGGTATTAGTTTTATTGCTTTTTAAGGTTTATGATGATGGTCTGAGTGGCTGCAATATTTCTTGAGTTAGTTGCAGTTGCATGCAGTTGTTGTGTATAAGTGAAGACCACCTTTGAGTTATCAATCTTCGAAGTGATGAGTATGGAGATTCAATTATTTATATAAAACTAGAAAACTAACGCCCGGGCCCTTTTCTCTTGCACCCATTCCTCGGCTCGGCCCCTCCAGGGCCTCGCCTCGGTTTGGACATCCCTGGGACTATTCCTCGGCTCGGCTAGATTAGAAAAGGGTCCGGCCTGACGGCCGGACCCTTTTCTTTTGCACCCATTTCTCAGCTCGGCCCCTCCGGGGCCTCGCCTCGGTTTGGTTCCACCCATGCGACCTTTTCTTTTGCACCCTTCCTTCCTCGGCTCGGCCTCGCCCTTCGGCCGAGGCCTCGCCTCGGTTTTTTCCTTTCTTCTCCTTTCTCTCTCTTCTCTCTCCTCCCTGTTTCTCCCCTCTGTATTCTCTCTGTTTTCCTGCTCTCTCTCTCTCTCTCTCCTCTCTCTTCTCCTCCCTCCTCTTTCATCCCTCTTCTCTGTGCGCTCTCTATCCTCTCCCCTCTCTATCCTCTGCTCTCTCTCTCCTCTCTCTTCTATCTCTTCTCCTCCCTCCTCTTTCATCCCTCTTCTCTGTGCGCTCTCTATCCTCTCCCTCTCTATCCTCTGCTCTCTCTCTCCTCTCTCTTCTATCTCTTCTCTCCCCGCCCTCCTCTCTCTTCTCCCTCCTCTCTCCTCTCTCTCTCTTCTCTCTCTCTCTCTCTCTCTTCTGTCATGTCACTTCCGTGTCTTCTCCCTCTTCTCTGCTCTCTTCTTTCTCTAATATAATAAAAGAATAGCGTCCGTAAGTGAGTGAGTCTCTCATGCATGCGTGTCTTCCCGCCCCATCGATTGGAGGAGGATCGTCCACCAACAAAGCCATCTCGTAACCGTCCAGGTGGGCCTTGGCCTCTCAAAAGCTCCCAAGTTTGGTGGACAAAATTTTTTTGGTTTACCACGGACTCGAACCCTGGACATTGCCCCCCAAACCCCCCACCCTTACCACTAGACCAACCAGTCTTTTCTTGAAATAATAGGAAGTCCATGCTTAGTTAAGGCTGGGGCCTAATTAATTCAAGGATACTCTAGGATGTTCTAGAATGTTCTAGAATCTCTATGAGGAGCATACTCACACATACAACCATGAGGACTTATACCACATCTACACCCATGAGGACTTTTAGCATGTTTATTACTTGGCACCTGTGCAAGAGGGGTTTACTCACGCCTATTACCTCTATATGCCCCCTCTCCTCTTTGTCCTCCCTCCTATCTCTTCTCTCCCCCTTCTCTTCCTCTCCTCTCTTTTCTTTCTCTTCTCCCTTCTCTGTCTTCTCTCCCCCTTCTCTCTCCCTCATTTCTGCTCTGGCGTTTGGTCTAGTGGTAACACACTAGTTCCTTAGCAATGTGGTCTCGAGTTCGAGACCGCCCAGAATCGCACTCGGTACTGTTGGGGGTCAAATCCCAACAGACGCAATGTAAGGTGGTTGGGGGCAGGGCCCAACCAAGCAATGTAGTGTGGTGTGTGGTCACATGTCCAGTTGGATGCTGCCTAGTGGCGTGACGTTAAAACTACTATCTATCTATCTCTCTTCCCTCTCTTCTCTCTCTCTTATTGTCTCCCCTTTTTCCCCTTCTCTCTCTCCTCTCCCTCTATTTCTCCCCTTTCTCTATCTTTCTCTCTCTTTTCTATTTCTTTCCCTCTCTCTCTTCCCTCTCCTCTCTCTCTCCTCTCTCTTCCCTCTCCCCTTTCTCTCTCCTCTCTGTCTCTAAAGTATTATCCATAAGGAGCCTACTTACACCTACTACCATAAAGTATCACTCATGAGGAGAATACTACCAATTCCAAAGTATTACCTATGAGGATTTTACTCACATCTACTGCACTCCATGGTATTTCACAGTCTTATTCACATATACTGCTCAACCCTCTATTCCATTACCAACAAAGTATCATTCATGAGTAACATACTCACACATGCCCATGAGGCCACATCTACTACCTCTACTACCAATTCTAAAGTATGTCAATTCTAAAGTATCACCCGTGTGAAGCTTACACACACCCATCATACCCATCACACTTAATACCAATTCCAAAGTATCACCTCCAGAATATTCTATTTTGAGCATTTGCAAGGTTTCAAGAAACTTTCTACTTTTAGACTGAGGTGCTTCTAGAGCATAGGTGGTTGCCCTATAGCATCTGGAACACTCTAGAACATTCTATTTTGAGTTTTTGCAAAGTTTTAGCAAACTTTTCTGTTCTTAGACTACCGTACTCTCTATTTTTAGGCTGAGATGCTTACCCTAGAGCATCTAAAACATTCTAGGACATTCTATTTGAGTTTTTACAAAGTTTAAGCAAACTTTCTATTTTTAGACTGAAACTTTCTATTTTTAGACTGAGGTGCTTACCTTTGAGCATTTGCAACATTCCAGAACATTCTATTTTGAGCATTTGCAAAGTTTCAAAAACCTTTCTATTTTTGGGTTGAGGTGTTTACCCATGAGCATCTGCAACATTCCATAACATTCTATTTTGAGCATTTGCAAACTTTCAAAAAACTTTCTATTTTTAGACTGAAACTTTCTATTTTTAGACTGAGGTGCTTACCCATGAGCATCTGGAACATTCCAGAACATTCTATTTTGAACATTTGCAAAGTTTCAAAAAACCTTCTATTTTTAGACTGAAACTTTCTATTTTTAGACTGAGGTGTTTACCCATGAGCACCTGGAACATTCCACAACATTCTATTTTGAGCATTTGCAAAGTTTCAAAAAAACTTCTATTTTTAGATTGAAACTTTCTATTTTTAGATTGAGGTGCTTACTCATGAGCATCTGGAATATTCTAGGACATTCCAAGAGATTCTAGAACATTCTAGAACATCCTAGAGTATCCTTGAATTAATTAGGCCCCAGCCTTAACTAAGCATGGACTTCCTATTATTTTAAGAAAAGATTGGTTGGTCTAGTGGTAAGGGTGGGGGGTTTGGGGGGCAATGTCTAGGGTTCGAGTCCGTGGTAAACCAAAAAAATTTTGTCCACCAAACTTGGGAGCTTTTGAGAGGCTAAGGCCCACGGACGGCCGAGATGGCGCCACGTGGCGCATCCTCCACCGTCGATGGGGCGTGGAAGACAGACAGACAGACAGACTTACGGACGCTATTCTTTCAAAAAAACTTCTATTTTTAGATTGAAACTTTCTATTTTTAGATTGAGGTGCTTACTCATGAGCATCTGGAATATTCTAGGACATTCCAAGAGATTCTAGAACATTCTAGAACATCCTAGAGTATCCTTGAATTAATTAGGCCCCAGCCTTAACTAAGCATGGACTTCCTATTATTTTAAGAAAAGATTGGTTGGTCTAGTGGTAAGGGTGGGGGGTTTGGGGGGCAATGTCTAGGGTTCGAGTCTGTGGTAAACCAAAAAAATTTTGTCCACCAAACTTGGGAGCTTTTGAGAGGCTAAGGCCCACGGACGGCCGAGATGGCGCCACGTGGCGCATCCTCCACCGTCGATGGGGCGTGGAAGACAGACAGACAGACTTACGGACGCTATTCTTTTATTAGATTAGACAAGTATCGAAGAATTGGAATTGCAGTATGACCAAGTTCTATATTGTCACTTTGGCCTCCAATTTATCAAAATATACAAGCACTAGACTTGCCTAATAAAGATAGTGAAGAATTGCTTGCATTTTATTTGCAAACAATTCCTAATTCTATATTCGATGTAAGTCTATTTTCATTTTGCTTCCATAAACATTTTATTTTGCTGACATAGTTGTTGTTGTATGCAGGCATGGTATCACAAGGTTTTAACAAAATATGTGGTTAGCTATAGTCAATGGGAAGTCTTGTTAGTGATCTTAAGATCACTAACAAGAGTGGTTATGTAGTTCTTATTTCTGAGCTTTTGATGGCTCGAGTGCCACCTGAAGTTGGTATGCTTATTAAAGGGCAAAGGAAAATCAAATCATATGACATACAAAGGAAATGCAAGTAGATGCTACAATGAGTACTCTATCTTCTCCATATAATGAGGATGGGTCTTAAAGGTTTATACTGACGTTCTTCAGCAAGAGAAAACAAGGAAAATGTTGATGTTATCATTTAACACTGGAGCAAATTCTAGTAAAGAAACTAATAATGAAACTAATGATATGAGTCTGAAACCTGTTGTGGGTGAAATTAACCATAAGGTTCCTATGTCTGTTGCACCTTCTGTACCTGTTGGTTCTGTTTCTACAATTGGAAATACTGCTAACAATGCAACTGGTAATGATCTTGTGAATTCTGGAAATGTCAATGTAAGAAGTTTGAGGCATCACGACATCAATAATGACTTTAAAAAAAAATGCCTGCAAAATTATCATTCATGACAGCTACGAACAATAACTGAGAGAGAAGCGCTGGAGAGATAATTGCTAGAGAGAGAGTGTGTTGATTATTCCTGAACTAATAACTTGAGCTACAAAGGTCAGAATCAGATGATCTTGGGCTCTTAGAGAGCTTATGTAGAGATCTCTCTAATTGTATAGCATTTGGCCCAGACCTATCAAGACAACTATCTGTTTTTTGTACTTTTTGATTTGGGTACCTTTTTGCAAAGTGCGTGGCATGCAAATTTGATGGTAATATGGTTTTTAACATAATTCTTGAAACTGTACTTCATAAAATTTGAGATAGTCTAAAACTTTTCTCAATAGTTATATAAGGATTTTTTCGTATTAAGATTTTGCTGTTAAAAAACATATACAAAAGGAATGCCAATTTGTCAAAATGGTGGAAATATTTGAAGGATGCATGGGGTAATCCACCTAGCAGTTTCTGCGTTGGATTCTCGCGCCACCACTGGCAGAGATTTCCCCACTAGCATACGTCTCAATAGGATCTCCCCACCTATCCTATCTCTCAACTTTGAATCGCCAAGTGGCAGAGAGATAGGATACGCCACGTTAAAAATTACCTTTTCCACCTTAATAATACATGCCAAGTGGCGGAGATTTCCCAAGTGGTTTACGCCAAGTTAAAAATTATCCTTGCCACAACACACGCATGGCACAGTCGCAGGTGCATGCGTAAAAAACTAGGGAAAAAAGAAAAGCAAGAAAAGTCTGGCACTGGCACTTCTGTCTCATCTGATCCATCGACCTGTTTCGATTCTTAGGTGATGAGAGCTGAGCCTATATCTTGCAATGACTTTCCTGGCACGTGGAGATGTTTTTAGATAATCTTGTTCTGTGTATATTAACATTGGGTTAATCTCTGACTGATAAAACTCCATCTTTGTACCCTTTTCTTGCCATAGTTTCTCAACGACCTTGGCCTGAACCAGATCGCGGATCCCTTCGTCTGTGGTAGGCCAATTACGTTCTTCCAGTCCCCATTTATGTAACCACTCTTTTACGTCTTGGAACCACCCTTGGCTGCTCGAGGTTTGCATTGCAAGGTGACGAAGCCGACTCTCCTCTAGATTGCTGATCCTATTGATATATGATAATGTTTGGCACAAAGCTTCAGCCTCTAAGGGAAGCATCCATGTCTCCGCTAAAATCATTGCATAAGGCACTTGTTTTTTTAATCCCAAGTTCTTCCCGAAGGAAGAGTTTGAGCACTCCTTCTATCTTCTCCCACATCTTGCCTGATAGAGATGGCCCCCAAATTGGGTAGCCATATAGCACTACAGTTTGCACCAGGGGACGAAAGAGCATTTTTTGGAGATTCCATCCTGCTAAACCAGCTTTATGGCATCTTTGCAACATGCCGTACAGGGCACGCTTGCCTCCTGCAATGCGTTTTTCAATGCAAACCTTCCAGTTGTCATTTGAGCAGAATTCCAATCCTAGATATTTGTAAACATTAACCAATTCCAACTGTTCATTCTGATAAAAGAAATCTGGTTTCGAGAACGTGCCACTTACCATGCATTTAGACTTGGATAAGTTCACCTTCATACATTTGTTTGTGCAAAAGAGGGCCAGGTTGTCAGTGATGACTTTAAGGTGTGAAACTTTGTAAAGTTGCTATATTTTACCATTTTTTAAAATTTGGATTCGATGGTTTACTAGGATGCGTACACTAAAGAACTTTATATAATTGCCAAAATTTGATAATATTGCATCCCAATTATAGTAAATTCGCCAAACTAATGGACATTTTACAGTAAAAACCTCAATTTTATGGTAAAACATTCAATTCTATTAAATTCGTTTCTATAAAAATGCTGGAAAAATAGAAAACAATCGCCACCATTTCTATAGTTTAGAAGCAGCTAGAGGATGATAAAGTCATCACTGCAGGTTGTCTAGATGTGTTTGTAATCCTCGTGGAGTTTCTGAGAGAAGGACCACGTCATCTGCATATATTAAGAGTTGGATAAGAAAGTTTCCAAGCAATGTTCCAGCTTGTCCTTTGGATCTCATCCATTCTTCTAGGGAGTCAATGTAAAGCCCGAAGAGCGTGGGAGATAAGGGGCAGCCTTGTTTCACGCCCACCGTGCTGCGAACCTCATCTGGTAGCTTAAAGGAAAGTTTAGCAATTACCTCTTCATACAATTTGGCCACTGCTCCACGTATATTCTCTGGGAGGCCTAACTCTTCCATCCTCTCTTCTAGGCCTGCTCTGGGGACTGAGTCTCGAGAAATCAATGAAAGCCATGTGCAACGATTTTCTGGGACGTTTAGCTCTCTCCATTAAGACTCGGAGTGATAAAATGTGGTCGTAAGTGCTATGATCCTTCCGGAATCCTGCTTGTGTTATGGCCCTCTTATCCAGAGAATCAGCCCATGCAGCAATTTTCTTCTCGAGAATGCCTCCAAAGATTTTGGAAAAAATGCTGCCTACTAAGATTGTTCTGTAGCTCCTCGCATCCTGTCTATCTCCTGCTTTGTAAATAGGTACTACTATACATGTTTGCCATTGTCTAGGGAGACCCTCCTTTGCTGCATTATTAAGAACCTTCGTGAGATATGGAATCAGCCCATCTCCTCCCCATTTTATCAATTCAGCCGAAAACCCTTCTAAATCGACTGCCTTCTCATTTGCCAATGTCTGAGTGTACTCTTTAACCTCTGCCTCAGTGAAAAAATCTTCTAAAATGGTGCAACCTTTCATCCTTGAAGCATGTGGGGCATAATACAATTCTTTGACAAATCCTAGCAGCTTTGATGTCTCCAAATTATGCCCTGTGGTGGGCATGGCCAACCCAGACCAAAAGCTTCTTGGCTTTTCTTCAAAAAGCGCACTCAAGGCCAGCCTGTCGAGTCTTGTAAAATGCCTTCTTCTTCTTTAAAGCTTTTTTGTACCACTGAGGTTTCATTTTCAGACAATGTAACCATGCCTAGAAAACCATGGTATGAATCACTTAGTTACGTTTAACATCCCATGGTTGAACTATGGATGTGCTCATAATAGGTTAAATTAACAAGAAGCAATGTAACCATGCCTAAAAAACCAATGTATGAATCACTTCGTACATTTAATATCCCATGGGTTGAACTATGGGTGTGCCCATAAATGGTTAAATTGACAAGAATTAATGTAACATGCCTAGAATACCATGGTATGAATCACTTCTTTGATTTAAGATCTCATGGGTTGAATTCTTTCTTTGAATTTGTGCAAATACATGCATGCAGTCAGGTGGTTCGATGAAGCGAGCTGAACACGATAAGCTCCGTGAGCGAAGCACATGCAGCTAAATCATATGCAATGGCAACTACAGCACATACAATGGCCATAACACAAAAGCGAGATTCAGAGGTAAAATGGAAGAGAACATAAATCTCCAAGGATGAACAGAAATGGAAGAGGAATGAAAGCTGAATGATCGATTCTTTTTGCTCTAGTTGCAGACAGTAAGCTTTTGAAGCAGAAACAAGGGCATGAAGCAGAGAGAGAATCTGGCTACACATGCACAACGAAAGTGGATCAGACAGAATAAATTCTTCAACATTTTGTAAGCTTTTGAAGCACAGGTCAGAAATTATAGCTAAACTACGGTCTGAGCGAAGGCAAAACAGAGAGAGCATCTGGCTATATATACACAGAATAATGGGAAAAAAACATGGAATAATGGGAAGAAAAACAACATTTTGTAAGCACATGAACGACCTCTGCTCTGGCCACTACTTCAACACAACCCTCAATTTGCCAATGTAAAGTTGCACAAAACCTCAATTTTATGGTAAAACATTCAATTCTATTAAATTCGTTTCTATAAAAATGCTGGAAAAATAGAAAACAATCGCCACCATTTCTATAGTTTAGAAGCAGCTAGAGGATGATAAAGTCATCACTGCAGGTTGTCTAGATGTGTTTGTAATCCTCGTGGAGTTTCTGAGAGAAGGACCACGTCATCTGCATATATTAAGAGTTGGATAAGAAAGTTTCCAAGCAATGTTCCAGCTTGTCCTTTGGATCTCATCCATTCTTCTAGGGAGTCAATGTAAAGCCCGAAGAGCGTGGGAGATAAGGGGCAGCCTTGTTTCACGCCCACCGTGCTGCGAACCTCATCTGGTAGCTTAAAGGAAAGTTTAGCAATTACCTCTTCATACAATTTGGCCACTGCTCCACGTATATTCTCTGGGAGGCCTAACTCTTCCATCCTCTCTTCTAGGCCTGCTCTGGGGACTGAGTCTCGAGAAATCAATGAAAGCCATGTGCAACGATTTTCTGGGACGTTTAGCTCTCTCCATTAAGACTCGGAGTGATAAAATGTGGTCGTAAGTGCTATGATCCTTCCGGAATCCTGCTTGTGTTATGGCCCTCTTATCCAGAGAATCAGCCCATGCAGCAATTTTCTTCTCGAGAATGCCTCCAAAGATTTTGGAAAAAATGCTGCCTACTAAGATTGTTCTGTAGCTCCTCGCATCCTGTCTATCTCCTGCTTTGTAAATAGGTACTACTCTACATGTTTGCCATTGTCTAGGGAGACCCTCCTTTGCTGCATTATTAAGAACCTTCGTGAGATATGGAATCAGCCCATCTCCTCCCCATTTTATCAATTCAGCCGAAAACCCTTCTAAATCGACTGCCTTCTCATTTGCCAATGTCTGAGTGTACTCTTTAACCTCTGCCTCAGTGAAAAAATCTTCTAAAATGGTGCAACCTTTCATCCTTGAAGCATGTGGGGCATAATACAATTCTTTGACAAATCCTAGCAGCTTTGATGTCTCCAAATTATGCCTTGTGGTGGGCATGGCCAACCCAGACCAAAAGCTTCTTGGCTTTTCTTCAAAAAGCGCACTCAAGGCCAGCCTGTCGAGTCTTGTAAAATGCCTTCTTCTTCTTTAAAGCTTTTTTGTACCACTGAGGTTTCATTTTCAGACAATGTAACCATGCCTAGAAAACCATGGTATGAATCACTTAGTTACGTTTAACATCCCATGGTTGAACTATGGATGTGCCCATAATAGGTTAAATTAACAAGAAGCAATGTAACCATGCCTAAAAAACCAATGTGTGAATCACTTCGTACATTTAATATCCCATGGGTTGAACTATGGGTGTGCCCATAAATGGTTAAATTGACAAGAATTAATGTAACATGCCTAGAATACCATGGTATGAATCACTTCTTTGATTTAAGATCTCATGGGTTGAATTCTTTCTTTGAATTTGTGCAAATACATGCACAGGTCCGTGGTTCGATGAAGCCAGAGCCTGAACCTGATAAGCTCCGGCGAACGAAGCACATGCAGCTAAATCATATGCAATGGCAACTACAGCACATACAATGGCCATAACACAAAAGCGAGATTCAGAGGTAAAATGGAAGAGAACATAAATCTCCAAGGATGAACAGAAATGGAAGAGGAATGAAAGCTGAATGATCGATTCTTTTTGCTCTAGTTGCAGACAGTAAGCTTTTGAAGCAGAAACAAGGGCATGAAGCAGAGAGAGAATCTGGCTACACATGCACAACGAAAGTGGATCAGACAGAATAAATTCTTCAACATTTTGTAAGCTTTTGAAGCACAGGTCAGAAATTATAGCTAAACTACGGTCTGAGCGAAGTCAAAACAGAGAGAGCATCTGGCTATATATACACAGAATAATGGGAAAAAAACATGGAATAATGGGAAGAAAAACAACATTTTGTAAGCACATGAACGACCTCTGCTCTGGCCACTACTTCAACACAACCCTAGATTGGGTCATCCCGGAGGACGCAATTCCCTGGAGATGTGATCCCGGAGGATGGGATCGCACCTTACTGCACAGTAACAGTGCAAAATTTCAGACCCTTATAAGGAAGATGAACCCTTCTTTCCAATGGGTTTTTCTCACCCAATTCTCCACGGAATCGGATGGGATCAATCTGAGGTGGTCGAAATACTCTGGATTAGAGGCGCAGGTAGCACCGAAGGAGGAAGCAGGACAAGCATCGTTATTATGGTCAAGCTCCAATCCACCGAAAAAAGGGCCAAAACTGCAAAGTAAGCTTTTAACTGCGCAGTTAACTGTGGGATCCTAGAGGAGGGGATCTCTTGTCTCGAAGGAGGGGATCCCATTTGGTGATCCCAGAGGGTAGAATCAATTCAAACGAAGGTAAACCTAAGTCGATTAGTCCTAGCTAGTAGAGGAGGGTAAAAATAACTCCATACAACATAAACATATATAGTCTTTTGGGTTGTCCGAAGGGCAAACCCTTTTCTTGATGGGCTGATTGTGGGATTTTTGGGTTGAACAACAGAGATGGGTTTGGGGGCTTGGTTGAACGGTCCAGATGATTTCTACAGCTGCATTAGTCAGTGTTAGAGGTTATGTTGGTTAAGATTGAATGTGATCATTCATTATGTGTAGAGGTACGCGGCCTTTGTTTGGGCTCCTTAACCGGGTCTTCAACTGCAGCCTCTATTTGGGCTTTGGTTTTGATTTTCTAGCCTCAGACTTTGATTCTTCGGGCTCAGATTCGCACTCTGATTCTTTATTTGCAGAGGGGACGTGGACTTGGCTCTGAAGGATTTAGACATTCCATCCCTTTACTCTCTCATGTTATGGTTTGGGCCTTGTTTGGGTCTAGATCAAAGAATGGCCTCTGTCGTACTCAAAATTAAAACAAAAATTATCAGTGGAAGTAGCAGATGCATGCATGTAGAACAGGTGAGTGATGCATTTGATCATGGAATGAGTTCAATATTGGAGCCATTTCGACATAAGCTTAACATGGTTTTGGGTGTGAACATTATTGCTTGTCGCCTGTGGAATTTTGCAAAGACGGGGGATTTCTCCATAGGCAAGGTCTTTCACTCTGAGATCATACAGATGGGGTTGAAACAGGATAGGTATGTGGGTAACCTGCTTGTACAAATGTATGGAAATTGTGGAGCTTTGTAAGAAGCACATATGGCTTTTACTCAGATAGATGAGAGGAATGTTTACTCTTGGAACATATTGATTGCCATGTATGGTGAGTATGGTTATCTTTAGGTAGCACCGATGCTTTTTGAATAGATGCCTGAGCAGGATGTGGTTTCATGGAATGCTATACTTTCAGCATGTGTCCACTGGGGTCAACTTAGAAAAGCAGTAAGCTTGTTTGAGGTTATGCCTCGGAAGAACATCATATCTTGGAACAATGTTCTCTCACGTTATATTCAGCATGGTCGCCTCTCCGAAGCCCTTTCACTATTCAATCAAATGACATGTTCAGTACATATCATTAATACATGTATACATGGCTCTCAAAAGAATTAGTCCCTTTGTGTATAGATCTAAGATATCCTTCAGTCATCAATTGTTAGATGGCTATAGAAAATAGAAAGAAATAGCTATATGAACTACAAAATCGCAAAAAAAGAGAACATTGGCGAAGGAGTAGTGGATTTGGCTACAGCTTGGTATTGAAATGTATATGTAACTATTTTCATCATTGGATATTTCAAATGAAAGTTATTCATGTATAGTACCATCACGATAAACATGGTGAAGTAACAAGAGAATTGACCCAGCAACTATATTGCATATAGAAGCGTACTTTTCTTTGGGTTCTTGTGAAAGATTCACAAGATTAATGCTCTGTTTTTTTTCTTACAGTGTAATGACGTAGCAGAACTAGAATGGCTTTCATACTCAAGCCAAGACCAATTTCATGTCAGAAGTCCGGCCTTTGTGGCAAAAATGGAAAAATGGGTAGCCCCTCTTTGATTGAGTGCTCGGAAGAGCTTTTTCAGGAGAGTTTAACTGGCATTTGAGCTCGAGTTCTTCCACTGCCCACAAACATACCACAGCTGCTTGCTCATAATGGATTCATTCATTCAGGTTTTCTTATCGGGACATAGAATTTAAATATGATGTATAGGCTGCATGCACAAAGGTTTGTAAAAAGGTCTTCGGCTCCATAACTTTTTTGTTGCCAACGGCCATGTCTATGCACAAAAAGTCCTAGAAAGCCTCTGCTCAGGTTGTCATTACTCGACCCTGGAAAGGGTCGGATTTACTCTAAGCGGAATCAGAAGCTAAGGGCACGCATTAGCTTAGGAGTTTCATGGGCAGGGTTCAGCATAAATATGGAAGTGTGACAAACACGGCTGGTAGAGAAGGCATTGTGCTTTCAACATTCAATTTCAAAATGTTGAGTTTGTCACTTCTGATATTTCCAGACTATGTCAATGTTGTTTGGAGCTTCCTTCAAGAGGCTATCTACTTTCAACTTTTAACTGATATCAGAAGCTAAAGGAGTAATTCATGTCTTTCATCTATAAGGCAAGTTGGTTTTTAATCATTTTTTTCCTGCATTCTAAGGTTCTTCTGGTTCTTCTTACAGGGACAAATGAAATATCCCAATTATCTGAAGGAAAAATAAGAAGCAAAGGAAGTATTTGTATTTGTGGAGCATTTACTTGTGGCTTCTAATATCAGTTATTCTACAATATATACTAAAATATAATCACATTTGTTGTAGCATGACACCATCATTTTGAATACAGTCTTTGTTTGGCAACCTAAGCACCATGCAAGAGTTTAGAGAAAGGGTGTTTCTCCGTTACATAATCGTTGCAAACCCATGCTCGTAACCCTATGCACGTTGCATCTGAATCTGATCTAGAGAATCTACTAGAGACTGTACCATATCCTCAAACCCAATCAAAGAATCTACCAAAAATATACCATAGTATTAATTAGAGAATATACCATATCGTCAAACCCTAGTCGTACACCCAAAAACAAGATGGGTTAAATTGGCTGCCAGCAGGCTTGTTGCTGCGACGGTTTTTCCCTCCGCGGGCGATAAAAGAACCTTCCTTCCTTCCTTCCTATAATTTAGAAACCATGAACTCGACAATGCAATCAATCAAAGAAACTAATACTATCATGAACCTATGCGAAAACAAGGAGTCACAAACACTTGGCCAAAGGTAAGACAGATGCCAAAACAGATTTCTTGTGTCCAAATGCAAGAAGGACAATAGAAACACAGTGGCATATATACTATTGGGGATGACCCACAAGCTGCCTGCATCTTAGTTGTTGCGGCAAAGAACCCCTTGCTAAGAAGCCTTGGTCTGGGGAACAATCGCTTGTATGTTAGCTTCGATCTATGTGCCTTTTTCCTGAAATGGCATGCCGGAAATGCCATATCTGCATGCTTCGCCCTACAAATCTAGCAAGCCCATGAACGCCACTACCACGCATAGTTTGGGAGTTAGCAGTTATTTGTTATCTAATGGCTAACATAAAAATATTGTATAATGAGTTACCTTGAGAGGTGATAATGTGTGATCTTTTTGCCAAAAAAAAGTTTCAGATTTTAACAATTTGAAACTTGGTTTGCACTAATTCGAATATCGAGAATTCAAATATGTACTCAAAATTCTCAATCACCTACTCTAACATACTAAAGCTTCATGTTTGTATCCAAACCTGCCGTCTTACAAGGCACTTGTCTAAAAAGAGACATTCTATAAATTTTAGTGGTGAGACATACAATATTCTGTTATTTTGTTACATATTCTAAACCAGGTGCACCTTGGACTACCATAGTCGTCGGATTCGTCGATCCTACGGCCCAGATCGTATGTTGGGGCCTCTGGACACCTCTCGTTTCGCTTATAGTCATTTATCGTTGGAGGCGCCTATGATTTTGAAATATGAAATACGAGTTCGCCTAAAGTTTTGAAATATGAAATACGAGTTCGCCTAAAGTTTTGAGAGAATATCTAACCTCTATACGCTTTGCCTAAGATTTTAGAATATGAAATACGGGGGTTCGAACCTCTACCAAAATAACTCAATGTCCTAATAAGACTACTTTAACCAATATACCCTGCGAGCTAATGTGATCATTTTTTATCTTGAATCTATTTTTTTTTTTTTTTTTTTATAACCTATTTAATTGTTTTAGGGATATATGGTCTATGATTTTGGGAATTGTTATTTTTACATCCATATCAAATCCCCCTGGAACACCCTGATATTTTGCTACATATTTTAGATGACAATCATTCAAGAATACAAATAGCGATATTGCAGATGCGTTGCAGATCCCTAAAATAACGCTCAATACCCTTAAATCTGATGAATTCTGAAGTAGAATATTAAAAATAAAGAACAAATAAGGAATCAAGCTGAAAATTTGATTAACTACCTAATCAGAAGCATATATCTTTAAAACAACAGAATTGTTAGAGAAAGAGTTGGAGGTCTGTACTGCACCCAAAACATTGCAATAATTTTGATATATCCACCCTAAATGCAACGAGTTGGATAAGACAATTCGAGCTGCAGTTTTTTATATCTTAAATGCTTACTTCCTTAGATTTTAAACATGTGTTATGTTGGAAACAATGGTGGGGTTGCTAGAGATCCAAAAGCCTCATGATGGTGGATGGACCAGAGGAATTCATACCCAGAGGTTATCTGATTGAATGGCACATCAGCAAACCAACAACGGCTCCAATCACGAAAATGGAGCTCCTCTTGGTCAGAACAGAGGGATGCAAGCTTTGGTAATTTTTTTGGACGCAGAACTAATAACCTTTATTTTCCATTATTATTTTTTTTACACGGATCTCACGATAGGGATTTGGGCTAACACGTGATCTGCCAACCATGCTACCATGCGCCCATTCCTTCAGTTTAAAAAAAAAAAAAAAATAGCTTCCACAACAACAAGAAAATGACCAAAAAAAAAATCAAACCATCGAAAACTCAAGCATAAATGCTGACGTCAACAATGTATGATTTTAGCATACTTATACATGCCAAAACCATCCACAAGCTTATGTAATATTTGCCAGTCGAAGAAGATAAAGGGTGATGATCTATTCTATGTTCTATAAACATATATAGTGGTTTTCACTTAGGCCTTCAGCATCTTGATCTCAATAAGATTTAGGAATGATCCTTTTCTATTTTCCCTTTCCTTTTGGGTGGCCTAAAAGGCCGTAAAGCCAAAATGGCTTATTTTCTTCATTTAGACCTTGGTTTCCAAGGTCCGTTTTTGCCATGCGTATGAGGCATGCATTCTTACATGCACTTGCCCGATGAGCATGCGACATGCACATGTCGGATAAGCATGCAAGATGCACATGTCAGATGAGCATGTGACATGCACGCGTCAGATGAGCATGCGACATGTAGATGTTGGATGAGCATGCAATATGCACATATCAGATGTGCACCATGGGCATGAGACATGCTTCTTGCACCGAGGACCAAGCATCTTAGAAATACATACTGGATATCCATTGCACCATGCCTTTAGTCTAGTGGTGACACACTAGCCCTAGAACAGTTGTATCTCGAGTTCGAGATTGTGCACTATATATAATTTAGTCATATGGGATCTATCTCGAGTTTAGTCATATATGGGAGCTATCTCGAGTTTGAGATCGCCTAAAGTTGCACTATATATAATTCCATTCCATTGGGAGTTATCTGTTCAAATATAATTTATATGTCATTAGCAAAAGGCCATAGCTTATTGGTTTTCTGTTTTGTATGTCATTAGCCAAAGGCCACAGATTATTGGTTTTCAAGATTTTGGCCAAAACAAAAAAAAAAACGCTCTCTCATAAACAATAAACAAAGAGATGATCAAACAAACAAACATTTCTTGATTTAAAAAATCAAACAAATGGGATATGTTTCATATTCTAGCTACTAAACATTCATGACGTAAGAAGTGCTCATATAATTAGGTCTTTTTATGCAGATTATTGGTTTTCTAGTTTTCGGCTAAAATCCAAGAAACACAGATCTCCCATAAACAATAAACAAAGAGATGATCAAACAAACATTTCTTGTGTCTTTGTAGGGCAATTTGAGGCTATCAATTATGTGGCAACCAGGCATTTTCACATTTAAACTACATTGATCATGCTATGTCCAATAAGAAGTGCTCATATGATTGTGTCTTTTATGCAGGGTCGTTCAAGGCTATCATTGATGAAGGTCTTGCAGAGTCGCAACGACTTTCATGAAAAGTAGATTGGACATTCGATCTTTCTTGAATTTCGTTGAACCTGGGTTTTTTTTCCCTCCATCAAGCTTATGAATGTTTTTTGAAGGGCAAAAAATGCAAAAATGGTTCAGCTGAAACAAGTAGTGCACTATTTCAAAGTCTTTTGTGTAGATGTATATTATTTAATTGTGCGTTTATACTAAACCCAGGGTTGTTGTGGATCTAATTAAGTCTATTTTAGGTTATGGTAAAGATATGTATACTATGGATATACAAGCACTATTCGTCTCTTATGTGCAATATATACAGAATTTGGGAATGGAGACGGTCTACTTATAAACAAAAACATTGCAAGAACATAGTCTAGTTTCTAAAAGGCATCATAATCTTTCCTTCTGTGCTTGAATTGTCTTTTCAATGGATATGGTCTAATTGTAAATTGAAAACCATTCCATGATCACAATCTAGTTCCTAAAGGCATCGTAGTCTTTCTTCTATGCTTGAATCATCTTTTCAAGGTTTTAAGGACCCATATTATTTTAAGCCAGAAAATCATACTGCAACAAGGAGAGCAGGTTTATATGAGGAATTGGCTTCTTTTTGGTGTTGACCCTCACCAATTCTCTAGGTTTGCCACTATCGTCCGTCATTATTTACTTAATTGCTAATTTATAAAATCCCCTAAAGCACAGTTTCATTAAATATGGACAATACCTTAATTTGTGGACTTTTTATAAAACAAGCGCTTCCATGACACTAACATACATCCCCAACGAGTGCCGCATATGCTTCGGCAACAAGCATAGGAATCTTGACAGTGTTTGGTAGCTTCTTCTTATTCGAAGGGCTCCAAGCGTAGTCGATACTCTCTATCTCAATGCAGCAGTCGTCGGCCTCCATCTCTTCTTCCAACAATTGACATAGTTGGCTGGGAACACCTGGTTCCTAACAGGGACAGACTCCCACCAAGTGACCTGGATAGTCTCGAAGTTATCTTTCTTATCATCCATTTGGGGTTCCTCTGTAGCATACCCTACCCATGTCGGACACAAGATGTCATTAGGGGGCGCCATTACAAACATGCCCTTCTTCAAATCCGTGAATGGATTGAATTCTGGTATGGGCTTATCCTTCAAGGGACCAACATAAGCAGGAGTGATGCTTGCAATTGGCTCCACCACAGCTACCACATCAGGTATGTCAAGTCTGTCTTGCCTAGTGCGCGGCCAATGGTGATGTTATCCAGATGCTGCAAGAGTCCCATCCAATATTCAATTGTCGACGTAAATTGTGATGTATATTTGGCCGTCTCTGGAGTGCATGCAACTTAGTGGAGAATATGCTTATGGATATTCCTCGTAAGGACCTTCCACATTGGTGATGTTATCCAGTGTTGCAAGAGTCCCATCCAATATTCAATTGTCGACGTAAATTGTGCTGTATATTTAGTCGTCTCTGGAGTGCCCATATTATTCATCGAGCACGCAACCTAGTGGAGAATATGCTTATGGATATTGCTTCAGAGCTGACCGAGGTCTTTCATGGGGCTCTTAGGTGCTAACATCTTCGAATTTCCAGATGGCATTAGGGGTTTTCCATCCTCTCCTTCTTTCCACATTCTTATTCCTGCAGCAGGTAACTAATCCACGAATGTAGGACGTGCCTTATGCTACATAACAGCTCAGTCACCATTCATAGCGAACCTGAAGGTTAGAGGGCCACTGTGACCAGTCAATCTATCTTCCCCATCAGGGATGTACCCTTCTATGAAACCTTTCCAATCTGGAACCTTATCAACAAGATATGGCACTGGCGTGTTGAGATTGCACGTATGAAATTCATACAGCAACTCAGGCATGGTTAGCACTTCGGCTTTCTTCAAGGAAGATGAAAAATTACCAAACATAGCATCTATATCCTCATGTGTGTGGCCAGGCATCATAAAACCTAATTCAATCTCCTCGAAAACATCGAGATATACAAGGTATGAAAGATATGAGAATATATACCTATTTTTGTTTTGTCCAGATGCGTTGTCTAGTTGCAACGTCAGTGTGCGAGGGAGGCACTTCATTGAAGGTCCCTCAGGTTGCGGCAGGTCAACGGGGATGCTCTTGCTAGATAGCGACAACTTGGATGCTAGCGGGTGGTGTCATACAAGGCCGTTGCCCAATCTGGGACTGATGGATCAGACAATGTAAGATGGCCTCCTGCAAACTCATGAGGCAGTTCCAACCTTTTCAGAATACTATTCAAGAAACCTACGTAGAAGTTGGAGTCGTCGGACCACAGATCCAAAGCAAAATTTCCATAGGACCCTCTTCCATGCTCGTGAGTAAGTGCACCTATCAATGAAGTCTTCAGCTTATCTAGTCTCCAAAGGGACTTCACAGATTGTAGCAACTTTGGAATTATAGTCTTTGCCTGATCCATTTTGTCGTGAATGATACACACATAGTCTCGAGGATACCTGTGGGAGTACAGTCTCCATGACTAGTACTGGGAGCGACATGATTGCTGCTCTAGTCTATGTGCCCTTCTCTAATCATGCAATATTCTCCTTTCAGCCTCATCCTTGGTCTTCAACAGCTTCGTGCGGATAAGCTCGCAAGTGTCACACTTGGAGAATGCAATCTTCTTAGCAAGACTGACATCCTTGAAGCTACGCCTCCATGTTCTATGAAATCATGTCGGAGACACCTTTTTGCCTGTGAGTGCCATCACTTCTGCGTTGACCTCTTCGAGAATGCAAGTCTTCGTAAACATTGCAGGCAACTTCCTCCCAACCAGAGAAAGCATGCAATGCATGCATGCGAGACATGCATGCTCGCCCCCTCTAGAATCTCGATCCGAGGGCTCGGATCGATGGGATTACCTTTCTGGAATACCAACCATATACATTTGCCCTAAATTTCACCCCCAAATACTCAATGGTTTTTCTCCAACCAAATATAGCAACTTGCTAGCCCATAAATCATTGCAGGAAAAATCGTACCTAAAAGCCCAAAAGGTTTTTGGAGCTTCTGTCGTCCTAACCAGACATGGAGCTGAAGCCTAAAATAGCTTTCTCTATGTCTTGAGAAACTGGAGAAGTGGAAGCCATTCCTAATGCAGAGATCCATTTTCTTACTTCTTACTAAGTGTTGGTTTTCTTGCTTCTTACTAAGTGTTGGAGAACTGAAGAAATAATCTCAGAGTTAGGGGATCTGGAGCTGGACCCAAAACTTGTAGATCCGTCTCCAACTTCTGTATACATGCGAATGCAACGACCACTCCAAATAGAAATTATGCATTGTTCATGGCTTTCAAGTTGAACTTAGATCTAATGCAATCTCAGCCTGCAAATCAAACCTCTCCCATGCAATCTTCTTAGCAAGACTGACATCGTTGAAGCTACGCCTCCATGTTCTATGAAATCATGTCGGAGACACCTTTTTGCCTGTGAGTGCCATCACTTCTGCGTTGACCTCAACTTCCTCCCAACCAGACAAAGCATGCAATGCATGCATGCGAGACATGCATGCTCGCCCCCTCTAGAATCTCGATCCGAGGGCTCGGATCGATGGGATTACCTTTCTGGAATACCAACCATATACATTTGCCCTAAATTTCACCCCCAAATACTCAATGGTTTTTCTCCAACCAAATATAGCAACTTGCTAGCCCATAAATCATTGCAGGAAAAATCGTACCTAAAAGCCCAAAAGGTTTTTGGAGCAGACATGGAGCTGAAGCCTAAGCTTAACAATAGCTTTCTCTATGTCTTGAGAAACCGGAGAAGTGGAAGCCATTCCTAATGCAGAGATCCATTTTCTACTAAGTGTTGGTTTTCTTGCTTCTTATTAAGTGTTGGAGAACTGAAGAAATAATCTCAGAGTTAGGGGATCTGGAGCTGGACCCAAAACTTGTAGATCCGTCTCCAACTTCTGTATACATGCGAATGCAACGACCACTCCAAATAGAAATTATGCATTGTTCATGGCTTTCAAGTTGAACTTAGATCTAATGCAATCTCAGCCTTCAAATCAAACCTCCCCCATAATCTTGGCCTTTCAGCTAGAATATATGAAGCATATTCCTTGCGCACCACACCCATCCCTAAGGTTGGCCTTGATTAAGACATTTTCTGTTGTTTTTTAGCCCCTTTACAACGCAGGAAACGGTCCTTGAAATGTATAGAAATGTATAGAAAATGTGGACCGTACACGTGGCAAGATATGCCCAGCCCAGGACAGCATGCCCTGTTCCAAAGCCGGCAAAGGAAGATCCGGCAAAGGAAGAGAAGAGAACATTAGCTGCAAACGCAGCTCCGCGAGAATGCACAAGATTGCAAAACAATACGATGCACATAAACAAAGAGAACCAAGCAAAGAAGGTTGCAGCTTTGAAAAATATGAGATAAGAAGTACAGAAACACAAGAAAACATGAAAACTCTGGATTTCTAATATTACAAAGCTCCAACAATCAATCCAGTGATTCCAAGTCGCGATTTGGGAAACCGATTCTTCAACCCTGGCTGCCCAAACCACCAGCTAATCCCATATTAACTCCGGATTCTGGACTCTCTTTCATAAAAGCTATTCTACAGCCTCTTTCATGAAATCACCACTGAATCTGTTCACCTCCTGTCAGGCAGGAGCCCCGCCCAACCCGATCCGGTCCCTGTATCAGACTTTCTGTAAAAAAAAAACCTGAATTCGTGCCCATCGACCAATTTCCGGCCAGGCAGGATCCCCGCCCAGCCCGATCCGGTCCCTGTATCAGAGTTCTATTTTGGGTCCAGCAGCATGGCCAGACGTCACCAAATCCTCCCAGCCCGGAGCTGGTTTTCCTGGCATCGCCCAATCCATGCCATCAGTTGGCCACAGCCCAATCGCAGGGCCAATAAAATTAACAGCCAAAAAAAAATTCATCCACCCCACCACTGGGAACCTACTAGTACACTAGCATTTCGACTTGAGCTTCATGTCTCCTATAGCGCACAAGCAAAAAACTCCACTGGCAAGACTTGACAAGAACACGCCAGTCACAATTTTGGCAAAAACATGTAACGATCCAACCTGTTTCCCCAATGGCAAGGCAAAAATTTTAGCAAAAACAGGTATTGACCTGACCTGTTTCCTCCATGCCAATTAAATCGCCTATACCCAACTTTTAGGTGGACTTGTAGTGGTTAGAAGAACTAGTTACAGACAACAAATCAATTTCAAATCTTTGTTCGTTTAATGTCATGTACAAAGTAACATACTACAGCAATAGATCATTTATGTAATATGCTAAATCCTCTGCATTGCCATGCAATAGTCAGAGACAACAAACTAATTCCAACTCATTGTTTGGTATGTCAGGATATATTAGCATATTACAGCAATAGATTCTGTCCACCATGCTAAATTTTTTGCATTGCAGACAAGTAGAGCATGAACTAGCAACTACTTCGAACACAAGAACAGACAACTACTCTTCCCATACACCTGTTAACTCATTTGGCTCTAACTGGTTAGCACTAAGGTATGTTTTTCTTTTGACTTTGGCTTTGACCTTCTTATTGTACTTGCCGGCCTTCTTTCGTTTCGCAAGAGACCGAATCTGTCAATGTAAACCAACAAACCAGTTAAGGATGTAAATCAGCATCGCATTACATCGAAACAACAATATCCAGCTTACCAAATTAGGTGACACGTAGTATGGATTCTCGTACAAGGTCTGGCCACTAAAGCTACTACTAAAAATCTTGATTGGGTTTAAACAAAACCTTGGACCAACCTGCATTAGTAAAATTTTAGTGAAAAACCTCAGTATTTTCCCGTAGAGGAATCTTTGCGACATGACATGTCATAGTACCTCAATAAGCGTCATTTTGTCCAAGGAACCACGTTCTAAGGTTTCAGTTCCATGATGGGGAACAGATATCTGAAAGATGTACATTAAAAAAATATAGCAAAGTACTCACAAGAAGCTAAATAACAATAATTCAATATTTTCCACATTTTCTTTCTAGGCACCCATTAAACTCATTCTCTGCTTTAAATTAAACAGAACTGATAATGCACTTACAAACTAGATAGACACATTATTATGCATGCTTCTAATTAGTTCTTGACTATCCTCAGAAGCTAGAAAAATTGTGGCAAATTATATTCAAGCTGACGCATTAGAAATTTTCATTCAAAATTGCACAAGCACCAAATGTTGTAAAACTTTACCTGGTAATTACGAAACCATATATGGTTATCAACGATGGAGAACACTATGACATGATCAAAAAAAGGCTTGGACTTTCTATGATCCTTTGGTGTGCAAAAGACCTGCAGAAGGTATCTTCAAAAATTAAAAACATTCCTTTGAAAAAACTCATCGAATGTCCATACCTGCATAAAGAGTTCTTTCAATAGCTGAAGGTGAGGTTGTTTATCAAATACAGATGAAAATGATAAAATAGGACGAGATCCTTTAAGATGGTTTCCTGTCAACTTTAGCTCTGCCATGGTATGTACTGCATCACAAAGTTCACATTCTTCAATGATTGCATAGCATGAACATCAGAAGCAAACATCAGAAGCAAATTGCATGTATCTCCTTAGAAGAATGCTACTATCCTTTGCTGTAATGTCCTAATCTAGTGCCATCAACTGGATGGATTACTCAAATAACTAGATTAAAAAACAAAAAACGTATCCCTAAGCGAATGCAAGCTGGATTGTGAAAATCCAGTTTTGATTCTAGGAGTTTGAACTGTGTCCAACCGATACACTTCAAACTACCTTGCTAAATATTCCTAACCTATTGTTAGGCTGCTTCAAGCTGTTGTAGATATCTCTCTCAATTTGTTGCAGCAAATTTAGAAACAAGGTTTATTTGACATGGCTTAGAATAGTTACTGGAATTGTTCAAAATATCAACGATTCCTGGATACAGCTCATAACTACATCTGCTGTTGGTGGAAGACAGAAACAGCATAAACTTGGAACCTAATGCCGGTACAACCTAAAAGATGAATAAAGTATGATGCCCAGCCTTATACTTGGATCAACAAGCCGTGCTTCCCAAAGTAGACAAGTCCTGCTAAAAGCTAATAAGATCAAGCAATCAACATGGGCCATAGCATACCAGAATTGACAAGAAATTTTGCTGAGGGACCACCAGGGCACTTTGATATCCACAAATACAAATCCAGCTTCTTCCTACACTGAATACAACCAAATCAAAAGCCGGGCACAACCTAATAATGTCAAATCCACAACGTTAAAACTACATTTAGGTAGAAAAATACATCTGCAAGGTACTTAGATTCAATGTCCACAGATTGCTCTCAGGAAGCATATGTAATGCCCCAGCTTTAACACACAGAATCTACTGTACTCATTCATTTACCTCAAAAAACAAGCAACTTGTACAGCCTTTCAAATCTGCAAGTTCGTTCAGAGTAGAAGCTCTATCATCCTTAGCTTGAACCTTCACGTCTTTTTTACCATGGGGCAAAAGGCCCATCAAGTCCATCATCAAGTGACGATTTCTGGAAATTATATGCATTCAAATTAGTTGATTCTTATACAGAGAATTAATTACTTAGAAATTGACAACCAACCTGTATGTAATACGCCGTGAGCACACCACCAGAACCTTTTCCTTATTTCGAAAAACGGGACTGTTAAGCTGCCCATTAACATTATCGACTGCAAGTTCTTGCTTGTCATCTTCGTGGCTCTGCTCCTGAGGCAAAATAAGGCCTGTCAAAGAACGTCGGCGAACAGGCTTTTCCTCTGTCGGATTTGCTGGTTTGGTAACAAGCTGGTCCGATTTGCGTTTCTTTTGTTTAGGGCCACCACCTCGGCCCAGCTTCCGCTTCTGCCCCGCCATATCTAGGGTTTTACAGCTGGGAGGTTTTACAGTTTGCTGGCATGCCCTAGCCAGGAGGGGATATAACGCCCTGGCCTTTGGGCGTTAATGGATGCGAATATTTTTTTTCCCGTTAACGCCTGAGGGTCACGCGTTATCCCCTCCTTCAAAGGTTTAGGGTCCGGTCACAGGATGCCGTCAATAACGTTTTTGGGTTGCCCCTAGGGGGGCAAACCCTCGTTTAGGTGGGTTTGTGGCGTATCCTAGGTATATGCTAGAATATGCCTAGGATATGCTGTGACTGCTCCAAACCCGTCATTCCCGGTAAACTGGCGGTCACCTGCTTTACGGTCGCTCATGTTTGAAACCGCCTAACCGGAAGATAGACAGAGCATCGGGCTATATGGCAACCCCCCACAGGCAAAGCCCTCGAAGTCCGGCAGCAGCAGAGGCCCACAAACACAAAGACATTGCACCAAAACGGGCAAAGAAAACCAAGAAAGTTTTTGCCTCCCTGGAGTCTATTATGCACCGATGCCGATGCCGTTTTATTCTTAGGACTCTGGCTTCTACAGATGAAGGCCGGACAAAAAGGACTAATAAAAAGACTAGGTAAGAGGATTGTAGAACCAATATGTGAGCACGTACAGATGCAAAATCATTGCTATATGATTGTATAAAGACGGTATTGTCTGGATTGATGGACCATGCCGGAGCTGTCAATCTAGCTGTGGATAAACTGAAGGAGCATCTGTTAGAGGATGATCCAAACTTGAAATATTTGGGCTATATTTTTGATGATCCTGACTATTTGTATCAGTCCTATGCTGAACAAGTAGCAAATGCTATTTGGCTTGTGAAACAGTGCCATTTAACTTTTTTGTGTTAGAGATGTGTTATTTCGACATTGTGAACCAACAAGAAACTGATCCTCAGAGGATGCGGGTTGATCAGGAACGTTGGCATTGATACTCTCTACACAAAGAAGAACATGACTGTAAGTAATGCGTTTTCAAGTAACAGGTTTGTGCTGGTTATAAAACTCAATGAAGCTTGTGGAAATTTACAGGCCCTGAAGGATCTGATTAAAACAACCATATTTGGAAACAAAAACTTATGAACGTAGTTGACATGTCTTTGGAGCCCTTACAAGCTGCAAATATGCAGGTATCTTATGTTTATTGTTGTGTTCAAGCTATATCTTTTGACATTTTTTTTAACCTCATTGGAGTAGATGAATTTCTTATATGATGAGCAGTGATTAGGTTAAACAATACAAAGAGAAATTACTATCTTTGAAGAGTGATTTGAAAGATGCAAAAGCACAAGCCAATCATTTTTTTTAACCTCATTGGAGTAGATGAATTTCGTATATGATGAGCAGTGATTAGGTTAAACAATACAAAGAGAGATTACTATCTTTGAAAAGTGATTTGAAAGATGCAAAAGCACAAGCCAATCATTGTTATACATATGGATATTTTCGTGAACGGGCATGTTAATTGATTTTTATTGAAATTATGCCCTCTTTAACTAAGGTCATATGCTATTGCAGCAACTAAAAATGAGAGCACAGAAGGGTATGGAAACCCTTAAGTTGATTACCCGATTATACTGTTCTTTGTGAATTTGTTCTTTTTTTGTGCTTAACTGTTTCTGCTTATATTCATGTAGATTAAAGTTGAGAGCAAACTTTTGAAGTATGAGTGCTCATTAAGTATGAGTGCTACACATGATACTGGGCACGACTTCGGTGCGCTCACTCGGATCCTACATTCAGGAAGTACTGGACTTGAGGGCTCAATATGCCCCCAGTCAACCATTTAATTGTTGTCAGCAGTCTTATTGCTGCCACGGTTTTTCCCTCGAAAATTCTTCGGGGCGGGGGTTTTTTTAATCCGGGCAGTAATGTGACTGCTGCGCTTTTTGTATTGGGTCCCATAGGCCGATTGGTCTCCGTGGACGATAAAAATAATTCTATTCTATTCTATTCTATTAAATTTTGTAACATTTTAATTGGTATATTACATGCATTTAGGTGCTTGTATACGTATGTTTTCTGTTAGCTAAATTGGCTAATAATTCCCTTGTGCACTTACTCTATTTGAGAATTTATCAAATTAAAGATGCAAATGATAGAACTAGAATAGAAGAAGTTTGAAACACGTGAAGAACTGTAAAGGGGCACAATGTTCCTGCATGAATTCCTTCAAAGCGGTATTGTAAATTGCTACTCTCCAGCAAAACAGAGTTGTCAGGAGCTATTGATTATGTATTCCATTGCTATTAGGCTGCCCCATTCACACCTTTCATATATAGCTTCTTCCTCTTTGTTTCTTTTTCTGTTGGCCATTCTTAAAGAGCCAATTGAGGCAGGCTATTTGCAGATTTCTTGAACGTGGCCTTTAGATTTAAAAGCGTCTTCTGTTCTTTAGCTTTTTTTTTTTGCTTAAGAGAATTTTGCAAAATGAAGGTTCTGATATTGGATTTTGCCAGCAAACTGATGATCCAGTACATTATGAGGACCAAAAAAGGAACTGTGTAGTTGTTGCAACCGGCTGCAGTATTCCATATAGTTTTCGCTGGAGGCTGCAGGCAAACCCTCCAGGTACGCATGGATGATCTTCGAATCTAAGTGTATAGGGGCTTTTATCAATAAAAATGCTTTTATCAAGAAAAGTCCTTTACCCTTGTTGCAATGCCTAGGTGTACTACAGTCGAGCCAACAGGTTCTCCAAAAACTGAGGCAATTGGCAATTGTATCCCTTGCATGAAGTACGTACAAATAGGTGGATTCTGCAGCACAAATGTGAATACTCCAGCATCGTCACGGGGTTTTTTTATTACTTTTTATCGCCATGCAAAGATTGCAGGTTTAACCAACTCGGCTATCCATATATAATACTTGAAGCCCATAAAGGTTAAATTAAAAGCTTGAAGAAACAAGAAGCACAAGTAGTTTTTTTTTTTTTTTCGTCACACCACATTGCAACATCTTATGTGTTGCCTCACCTGGTTCCAAGCAAAACTAAAAGCTTGGAAAACAAGAAGCACCAATTTTTACATCACATCGGGGCATCATATGTGCTACTTCATTAGTATTAGCATGGTTGAAAGCAAGATTAAAAGCTTGAAGAAGAAGAAAAAGCAACACCACATTGGCACCATCTTATTGGACGTATGATGCCATACAAAGCACAATGATTTATGGTGGCCAAAGCATATATACAAATGCACAAATATTAACCAACAAAAATTATATCTTTTAGAACATCCCATCACCCCCCATCCCATAGCCATCCACCCATCCATGCGCCCGCGATGGCCATCCACTTGGGCATCCATGACCCCATCCCCGTGGTTTATCCGGACAGGCAAGACCGTTAATCATTATGGCTCGTACTGACACAAGACCAGAGTACCACGGGCTGATAAGCATTAAATTCCCTAGAGCCCCCCTCCCTCCCCCCTCCCTCACACGGTTCCGTCCGAAAAGAAAGACGCCACGTTCATGTTGTTCGGGAATTCCTGTTCCATCCCCAATTCCGACTCACCAAAGCTTCAACTCCAGCTCCCGGATGGATTGGTGAAGTGCTTCGATGATGGAGGGGCATTCTGGCTTCTTTGGTGTCGACCCGGGTGCAATAGATATCGTTTGTTTTGAAGCTCTGTTTTGTTAGAGCTGCTGCTTGAAGGTCATAGCAGAGATGCATGGCTGAATCAACTGGCTGCATGTTTCAGAGGCTCAAGCTCGTGTACCTGCAGCATCCTTCGCCCGGTCCCTTCTCTAAAGCCGATCTGAATTGGAGAATTGAGAAGTTGTTGAAGCCTATTCCAAATGTGGCTCCAGTCAATGATGAAGTGGTCATCGACAGTGGGCAGCAAACCCAATGTGTCCATACTTGCTACATTCCCAGCAACAGGGCAACTGGTTTCATAATCGGAGAGGAGAACTGTGATGGCACAAACACCAACTTCTACAAGAGGTCTTCAAACTGCAGAAAACTGGGGGATCTGAAGAGGAAGGTCGATGAAAATGCGCACCTCAGCACCACCATGTGAGTGTTATCCGGTGTATTTTCTTTCTTTTAATGCATTTATTTGTTCAGTTTCTGCTTTGCATTTTGAGATTGACAGAAACTGTGGATGGAATTGGGGGTGGAATTGGGGCTATAGTTTTGCAGCTACTGGTGTGCCTATGGTCCAAAAAACCTCCGGGCCAATACCCAAAAGGTGCTTGACAAAACACGAAAGGCATTGGTGGCTGAAGCTAAGAGATTGGATCCATCTCAATCCAAGAGGTTCAGGGGACCCAGCATCAAGCGCGGGTGCATGCGTCACTTCCAACTGAAGCAACTATACTTGAGGCCAGAGTGGACTAAGATAACTTATTATGAGATGAAGCATATCGATTTGCAAGGGTAGGCATGCCATGGAAGGGAAGATCCAAATTGCGAGAAAACCAGTTTCAATGTGGCTCCCTGGCTATCTAAGAAGAAGAAGCCACACTTTCCAACAGGCCATGACAAAGCACGAGGAGGAATGGGCACTGCAGAGGAGAATGAACCCCTCTGAAGAGAAAACTGTGACCAGATTCTTGATATGGATGATGTGTACAATATCTCTCACAAACTTGCTAGAGACACTTGGCTGCTACATCCAAATGTTCCAGAGAGCATTAGGTTGTGGGTTTCTCTATACCAAGAGTGTGTATTCTTGTATCAAGAAGGTCACTTTAGGTATTATCACTCCATTCCAAATGAACATTCTGTTGGAACATGGTAAAGGCAATGCTGTTGCTATGGATTCAACCTTCAAGACCAACGACCATTGCTATAGTTTATATACCTTGCTAATTTTTTACAGTCACGGGAATGGTGTGCCAATTGCATGGGTTATGACTTCTAGTCAAGAAGTAGAAGAAATTCGGCCATGGCTCACAACTATGAAAGAACACATTCACAAGTTGGATCCAGATTGGACACCCTCATGCTTCATTATGGATGATGCCAAGGCTGAAATTAAGGCTTTGCAGGAAGTCTGGCCCAATTCAGCAATCCAATTGTGCCTGTGGCACGTTAGAAGGAATTGGTTGAAGATGTTAGTGAAGCGAGTTAAGGACAAGAAAGTAAGGGCTGAGATGTTCAAGGAGTTGGGGCACATTATGTATGGCACTCACGTCGAGGGTGACGGTAGACTTCGGGAGGCATACTTGGAATCTTGTCGTGTAGAAGGCTTGAGACTCCTCGAAGAGTTCAAACAAAAATATAACAGATACAAGAAGGTTGTGTCCTACATGGACAAGGTTTGGACCAAAAACATCTCCTTCTGGATTACAGCCACTAGAGTTTATCCTCATGCAAACCAAGAAACTAATGATGGGGCAGAGTCCTATCATTTCCACATGAAGAAAAGGCTTGGGCTTTCCAAGCATGCACTAAGAGGGAGGCGGCTTGACTGGCTGCTATACATGTTGGTGAATCAGTTAGAAGCACACATGTCATATGACAGGTTTAAGAAGGAACAGGGCTTCAAATTTAACCGCAAATAGGAACATATTGTTGAGACAGCTATTATTGGTGCACGTAGCATTCCTAACACGGCAGTTAAATGGCTGGATTACAAGGCAGGCACGGCCGAGGTATGGAGCCAGAACATGGATGCATGGGACGAGAACATAAAATCAGACCCTTACTTGGTAGTGGTTGCCAATGAGAATTGGTCATGTTGTGACTGTCCTTGGTGTATCAAAGGTAACATGTGTAAACACCAAGTCAAGGTTCTTCGTATGATGTCCAACTACAAGGAGGAGGACATCTTAAGGGTTTGTGGAACCCTCTTTGGCTCACAAGGTGACGGTTTAGCTAACTTGAGAACCATGGTCGAAGCTTACGTTGAGGAAGACGGGTGCTTTGATGCTCCCGATGGGAATCAACAGGATTCCGAGGATTATGGTAGAGATGTTGCTGAGAAAGAGGGTCCATCAACTCAAGCTAAGCTGCAGGAAAGCATAGAGGCCAGCCTTGCACATATCAGGGACACTATTTCCAGCAGTCCCACCATTAACAAGATTGCGTATTAAACGGGAGCAAATCATTGAAACGAGAGCAAAAGGAATATTCCTCAAAGATTCCCTTTTTTTTTTACAAACAAGGGGGTAAAACGAGGTTAAAAAAAAAAAGATGCATGAAATTCTATTTTGACCCCCCCCCCAAATGACTAATTTTTTTTTGCAACGAAAGAATTGACTTTTTTAAAGTGTCACTTTTCTTAGCAAATAGAATGTTCTTCAAGTATGTTTAAAGAGAGAAACTCTAATTTAGGAGGATAAAATATTTAACAAAAATTGAAGTAAGTCATCAGAATCAAATCGTAGTATTCTCAAAATTTGAAGATAGAATCTTCATATTCACATGCAAAATTTCTGATCTTTTTCTAAGACTTCGGTTATGTGCAAAAGTGTGAGGAGTGATGAGAGAGGGATCGGGACGTCTTCATATTCATTTATGCCATCGTCATCACCTTCACTTCTTTCATTTGTCATCCGAGGAAGTGCTTGAGTTATCTTCCTCATCACTATCAACGCAGACGGTGAAGCATTGTCACCACCTTCTTCATCATCTTCTTCGTAATTACAAGCTTTTTTTAAGCAAATTGATAGTCTTAAGGCGTAGGCGATTGTCGATTTCAATTTAAAATCATAGCACAAAATAGTCACGTCATTAAGGTTCATTTCGTCCCTACAACCCACCTTCTTGGACTTTCTCCCTTTTCCTTGGCTTCTCATTTCTAACTCATATCTACCTTCAAAAGCATTTTTTCGAAAGCGTGTTGCAAGCCAATGAATCTTGAGTTTAGTGACTAAGCCTTCCTCCTTGACCGTGTCAAGCACTTTTGCTATCAAGCGGCCGACCTTTGTCATCCTCCTCGGTCGGAAGAGCAATTAGCATACCTTTGGTAATTTCGCGTGATATTACCTTGAGGCTCATTCCGCGTCTTGGTCCGAGGTACATGACTCGGTCCTCCTAAATCTTCTCTACTGCAGGTGCAAATGTTAACCGCTTGGACCTGCTTGGTTTGGGGTTGATGGAAGGTGTTAGGCCATTGAAATGGTTCTTGCAACTGTCTTAGAGCTATATGTTGTACAACAAGTTTCTGTTCGAGAAAGAAATTACTCCACCACATCCGATATTCTTCTAAGAAGTACTTAAAGCCTGAGGAAATTCCATTTTCAATGGCTTTTAAGGATGACTCGGGGTACTTTTCTTACCTTAGACTCCTTAGGATTTTTGAGAGGAAGTTGTTCAAAGACGCTCTATGAAGGAAGTGTCCGGAATATATTTAAGGAAGCGTAATCCCTCCGGTGGACTCCGGTCCTTAGTTGTGGTATACTTCTTCCCTCAGAAGAAGCTTTGGCCATCCTTCAAGTAGAACTTGATATGATCTTTGAAAAGGTGAGATCATTCAACTTGTTCCACGACTTGTTCTCTGTTTGAGCGTTGAGAGAAAACAAACTCTCTAAAATCAGCTGTCTCTTTAAGAAGATCGACCACTGGAGTAGGAGTGTAAGAATCTTCAATAATTCGAACTAAAGAAGGAAGACAGAAAGCCTTCTTCCTTCTAAGGCGCACAGAAAATCTGCTTAACATTTGGTCAATCTGATCATGAGTGTGGCCTACAAGTAAGAAACCAAGCTTCACTTTTCTAAAGATCCCTAGCTCCACTAACATGGCACAGTACGCAAAGAGTGTTTGATTCTTGTTCTCCCTTGTAGTATTGTCAAGTTGCAGATAACTTTAGCACTGGTGGTAATTGCTCTTGCTCGCACAGGACCTTGTTAAGAATTGTAATTGTGAGGTTCGGGTCACCATGCAAGTTTGGATACGTCAAAAATACTTTGCACTTTAGACTTCCTTTGAAGACCATAGCTCCTACAAGGTGGACCTTAACAAAACATTCCTCCGCACATCCTTAGGAATGTTCAAGAAATGTGGTAGAGTTGTTTTTTGGTCCATTCCATCAATCACAAATGACATGTATTGCAATGGGGCGTTCAAGAGCTTTTTTTTTCTATGCTTGGCAAGCTTTCTTCTCTCACGCTTGTTGTTCACGATGTCCGGCAAGGTTACATTGCACAATATCTGTAGAAGAAATCAGGTCAAAACATTTTCTACGAAACAAGTGAGAGATTGGAGAACATGAGCTTACTTCTTTCGACCCTCTGTCTTTGCGGTTTCTCGTTGACTCTTTAATTACGCACACCTCGAGCAAAGCGGACATTCTATGTTTTCTAGGAATTTTCACAAGACCCAAATTCACTTTTCCACGACCGGTGAAGTGTGAGTAAGAGATGTCTTTCAAGCCGAAGTGCAAGTCTCTTTGTACTCATTAAAAACATCTTTTTGGTGATGTTATCGGTTAAATGATACATGTTGCTGTTAGGTAGCTTCTCACATGTTTCTCTAAAATATTTCTCCATCCATGACCAAAGCAAGGGCATGCATGGTTACAACTCTTCTTGGTCCACAATGATCATCGATTCTTTGGATTTTTGTCGATCTTTTGTGTATTCTAGACATTCGGTGGACCCTAAGCGGTGGACAACCATAAAGCATTTTTCGCAAACTTCTTGACGGTTAATGTAGTGCAAGAAGGTGTTGCGGGTCTGGTCTTACATGATAAGCTAAGTAGGCATTCTGCGGGTGCGCCAATGTCATGGGCGTAGTTGTCTCTAACTTTCGTAATTTAGCCATATTAAATCTGTTGATGCAACCCAATGAGCAGCATTTAGTTCTCAAAAGTCTCCTCATTTTGTGTTCATCCATAAGATTTCTTCTTCTTCTAGAGAGGAGCACGCCCTCAAACCAAAATCCACCTTGAATTTCTTTGAAGATTGGCTTGAGAACATGTAATCTCTTTGTTCCTCGTTGGTGTCTTCATCTTCGATGAAACTTCTACTCGGGGGTGACTTCCTCGTCACGAGTGGTGTGCTTGTAGAGGGAAAACAGACCACGTGAAGTTGTTTCGAAATAGGCTGGGTACGGTGTTAAAGGATGGTGATGGCCCATAAGAGGTTGTGGCATCATTTGTTCTTGTACCATCTTGAAAAGGAGTTCTTGCAAACATCTCCTTTAGAGCGGACTGGAATTCTCGCAAATCCATGTGTCACAACCGTTGTTGTGTGAAGAGGAGTGCATCTTTGGGGCGTCGTCCTCATTTGTAGTGAAGTCCTGGTGAGAGAAATTGTAGTGAATCTCACGGTCTTACGTGTTTTCTGTGTTCCTTGTATGTTTGCGAAAGGGGCGAAACTAGAAAAGGGGGGGTAGCTTGTTCTTGAGCACCCTTTGTTGTGGAGCTTCAGAGGTCAGGGGATGGAACAAAGGGTGGTGGCAACCTGCTCTCCGAACGGTGGTGATTCTTTGGAAGGAGATGCCGGTGTCTCTCACGAGGACTTGGTGGACGGTTGGAAGGGTGGTGGAAGTCCGTTATGTCTTTGGACTCGGTGTGTCTTGAGAAGCAACAACGATGAAGCAGGTAGGAGTCCGGAGAATGCCGGTCTTCACTAGAAATGACGTTGTTCCCAAGCGTGTCCTCGAAACGCGGACGAGCTTGAGACAACAAAAGGTGGTGGAAGCTTGTTCCACGGCGGGTTCGTCATCTTGACAACCGCAAAATAGTAAAGAGATTTGAGAAACTTTACGTAATGCGTAGAGCTTTTCTTATTCGAATAATACACGCCCACGTAGTACAAGTAGAAGTTCCAGTACTAATCAAGTGAAAGTCAAAATAAAAGCTATTCTGGAATACACAAGAGTAGGATAGTAAAGCTGAACGTATTCCGGATCACATAGAAAAAGAGCAAGACGAAAATGATACCTTTAAAAGGAAATTTCTAGCCTTGATTCGTGTATTCGTCTCTCGAGCTCAAATCGCCAGCCCGGGCCGGTATTATTCGATTATTATATTCAGAGACTGTATTCCGATTCACATAGAGAAACCATGGACAGGTCAGTGAGAAAGTACAACGTACAATCATTTGCATGTCTGTTTCTTATTCCGGAATACACTTTCGCCTCCACTCGAAGGCGAAAGTGTATTCCGGAATACACTTTCGCCTGTACTCGAAGGCGAAAGTGTATTCCGGAATACACTTTCGTGTTTTTAGGTTTTAGGGGTTACTTTTCCTTGCGTTTTTTAGTTAATTTAGGCGTTCTTGCTGCATTTTTAGCTTGTTTAGACCACTTTTTTTGTCAAGATTGCGATTGCTTTTTGACATTTTTGTCCTCTTTTGCCCTCTTTTTTCCCTTTTTGTAAGCCATTTTGTATTCTGGAATAGTTCTTTGCCACTGTTTTTTCTAACAAGGTCGTGTTTACACACAATTTACCTGCACATGACATGGCAAAGAAGAAACAACAGAAGAAGCCTCTTAAAATCGTACAGAAACCGCACCCACAGAGAAGGGTTGAGGAGTCGGATGCGCCTGCTATCTACGAAAACTTCCAAACTCAATGGTTTTTTACAAGGGGTACTTCTGGAAAGTACAGCACCCTGACTTTTCTACATGTCTGTCGGAGCCCTGGAACCAAAAGGTACGATGATGACGGGGAATTTGTCCGCATGGGCACCATCCGTAAAGGAGTGAGGTAGCTGGGCAGACCGGTAAGGGAGGGAGATTGTCTTTTCAGACATCTCAAGGCTTTATTCATGTTGATGAATCCTACCTTAGACTTGTGAAGGTAAATCCACATCCTCTTTATAAGTATGTTTCTCACTACGTGAACAAGAGGTCGCTCTCTGCCATCATTAATTACGTTCGAAGCACAACGAGCGAGGACTTCCCCTACAGCGAGTCAGAACAAGGGGAAGAGGAAGATCGAGGGAATTTATCAGGGAGTCCATCACGGTCTGCGAGCCCATCCGTGAGTTCATCAGGTTCGGAAGAGCAGCCACCTCCACCACCAGCAAAGAAGCAGAGGCAAACCGTAGCTGCTAAAGAGCCTAAGAAAAGAAAAACGGCTATCATTGAAACAGAAGATGCTCCTGAGGATGCACACAAGAAGAAGAAGGGGAAAGGCAAAGCACCTGGCGTTGCCATCAAAGAAAAAAAAGTTGATAAAACAGCAGAGAAAATGGAAGAGATAAACCTGCACAAATTTGTGCAAGGTGTCATTTATTTGCCGGTCACAGCTATGAAGCTTCCTCCAAAAAATGAAGCTGGAGAACGACCACTGCAGGTTCGAAAGATATATGCAGACCATCTAAGGAACCTCAAGGACAGAATCCGGAGCAATCCCAATGCACGTGTAACTCCAATTGTTGTTCTTGTTGATAGAGAGCAGTGCACAACTCCTGCAAAGTACGATAGAGAAAATGCGGACACATATACGCATTATGTTTTGGGTGGGAACCACAGCTTTAAGGCAAGGAGGCAATTATACAAGGAAAAAAAGAATCCTAGGTACTTGTCTGTTCTCTGTGCTGTCTACTGTGGTTTGACCGACGAGGAAGCCAAAATCGTTGCCAACACTCACAACGCTGACAACGAGTACAAGTTAAAAATGAGCTTTGTCGACAAAATCAGATTCATGCACAGAGAATATGTTATCTTCAAGGAAAAGTATGGAGAGGATCTCAAAAAGCCACAGTACTCCCTTGAACTTAAAGAAGCTTGTGCCATTGAGTGTTGCCTTAAATACGAATTTAGGCGAACAAAGCGGGCATCACTCATTGGTCATGACAATTGGTTTCAGCTAGCGTTCAGGGATGGCCGGGTAAGGTTACAAGCGTATTCCAGAATAAGATTTAGTGTGCAACTAGCTTCTAAGTTTTTTAATTTGTTTGCAGATCCGGGAGCTTGAGCTAAATATTTAATATGTTTGAGCGGTGAGCTAAAAAAAGTAAGGGAAAGGTGTGGGAGAAGAAGAAAGGCGCGGACGCCCCAAAGAAAGAAATGACCATCACTGTCTGGAGGGAGATGCAGGGGTTCACTGACACAGAATTAGTAGAACAGCTTCTGCAAAAGGTGGTGGACAAGGAGTTCACACTCGAAGAAATGTCGAAGGAGTTGCACAAGTAAGCATACAATCATTGCTGCCTTTTCACTTGTAGAATTCTGTCCAGATAACAGCAATCTAGTGCTCCTGGAAATGCTTTCGCACCCTCGATGGAACGAAAGTGTATTCCAGAATACACGTTCTCTCTTCTTGTAGTGTAAAAGTGTATTCCAGAATACACTTTTACTCCTTTGAGTCAGCGAAAACGTATTCTGGAATACACACTCTAACGTGTTGCGTTGTAGAAGTGTATTCCAGAATACACTTTCGCTTCTTCTTCTTTGCAAGTTAAAGTGTATTCGGAATACATACGCAACAAGAAAAAATATTGATTACAGCGCTTGTATTCTAGAATAACTTTAGGTGGCAGGAAGATAGTTTACTTCGCGTTTTCTCTTTTCAACTGCTAAAAAGGTTGTGTTTTTCTTTTTAGCCAAAAAAATGTTATCACCTGCCAGACATGTCTGATGGAGCAACTCAACGTGGAGACGTGGGAGAGGTGCAAGGAGCTTTATCCCATAGCTACATCCGACGAGCGTATGCTTCAGTACGCACCAAATTTTGAAGGATGGGTACGCTGACTAAACACGTCATACTTTACTTGTCTCTGTCTCAATCTCCCCTTTGTTTGCAGAACAAGAAGAAAAATAAGGACCTGCCAGAAGGTTTCATGCACCTCGTCAGACTGGCACGAGAAGAAAGAACACTGGCAGAGAGGAGAACTCTAGATGTGGAGCCTTCTGATTATGAAAAGTTTAATTTATTTGACCAAAATAATTTGTTTTCCATCATTCACGGGGACTGCACTAATTTGTTGGGACGATAAAAGCCACAAGATTTCACACCGGTGATTGCGGACCTTCCTTATGGCTTTTAAACTAAAGGACGTACCGTTCTGACGACCAGCCTTTTAAATTTTCGAGTTTAACGCCGCCGACGGCGGCATCAAACAAGTCACAACGGCCAAGCAACCAGCGCCTTGTCGTGTTTCACTTTCGAGCATGCAATCGGCCTTGTGGAGTCCACGTTTAAAACTCGCCGGATCCCGGTGCAAGGCTGGTTATGAGAATTTGGTTTGGTGAGTACTTTATTCTGGAATACGTTGGGCTTGTTTCTTCTTTTTGTTTTAGTTTTCTATTCCAGAATATAATTGCCTTTGACTTGTTCTCTTTGTTTGTTTCTTGTTCTGTTTTCGTTAGTGACACCACTCTAATTTCTACAGGTACAAAACAAATATAAACTACCATGGCGGCGGGCGAGATTCTCGAAAGTAAGGTTGAATACCTCCATGTTTGCTTCTTGGAGTTTAGATGGAAAACGCACCATGGAGCATTTTAACACAGCAGCATGCGAATTTTTCTAATGTGTTGGAATTTCCAGCTGTGCTTCAAAAGCTACAGGACCCTAGTGCACAAGGTAGAATTGTTAATCACTACCAGAAGCCTCAAAAGCTAATCAACCATCTCCTAGACATGTTTTCACGTCCAGGAGATTGGGTGCTTGATGCCTTCTCTGGCTCTGGTACAACAATAGCTTGTGCACTTAGGAAGGGCCGGAATTGTGTAGCAGTGGACATTGATAAAGAAGCTGTGCAATTCATCAAGATGAGGTGGCGACCTTGCCTACCCTACGGATGAGCACCAAGAGTTAGGGGCCAAATCCTCATCCGATTTTGCCAAAGCTGACCTCTCTTCGAGATCTGACCTCCATTCACTAGCTCTTTAGAGGATGAAGCTACTTTTGCAGAGCTGAAAGAAGTGGCACTAGCTACCATTCCTGAAGACACTGCAAAAGTAGACAATGGTAAGGCACAAGAAAAGGATCAGACTGTAGAATCTGGCACAGCAGAATCAAGCAAAAAGCATGATGAAGACTTCGATTTGGACCTTTAGTCTGTCTTTTCCAAAAAACATTAATACTGACCACCATGTGATGTTACAAATTGTATCATTGAAACACTCTTCATTATATAATAATTATTTTATTCACTACATTCTGGTGTTTTCAAGATAGTACTTTTTGAGAATACAAAAGCATGTCTAAATTCTTCCCTTTTCAAGTGTTGGTTTTGGCAAATTCCAAGTTATTTTACACTAGGGGGCCAAAAAAGAGGTAAAAAAAAATTAAGCCTATTGGAATTCCCAATTAGAAGGAAAAAAGTGTCATTTTCTAGATCAGGCTGTTTTTTTCAAGGGAATCTTTGAAACGGGAGTGCTGCAACACTCCCGTTTAATTTGCAATCGTGTTCATTACAAGGGAGGCCGATTTCTTGCTTAGGGAGCTAGGTGGACAACTAGAACGTTTGCTGCTAAGCACCATTGTGATTGGCCCAGCTCCTACCAAGCCACGGTCTGTGACTTCAATGGCAACACTATTGCAAGACCAACACCATTCATAGAGGGTCGCAAGCGAAAGAAGAGGGTGCTTGGAGAGACTGTCTTTGCACGCGAATGCCATCACCATCTTCAAGAGTGATGGTTGTTTATGACTTCACAGCAATTTTAAAAACTACGTTTTCTGTGGACTAGTGGTTTATCTAGACAATGTATGTGTAGGGGTGGGAATCACATACCATGGGTATAAATACACCAAGTATTTATACCATGAGTATTTATACCCAATTCCAGATAAACCACCAACTTGTGTCCAGATAAACCACTAGGTTGTGTCCAGATAAACCAATGGGGTAATCATTGGAATTGGGTATAAATACTAAGGGTATAAATACTTGGTGTATTTATACCTGTGGTATGTGATTCAAAGCCCTACTCATACATTGTCCAGATTAACCACCAACTTGTGTCTAGATAAACCAATGGGGTAGTCATTGGAATTGGATATAAATACTTGGTGTATTTATACCCATGGTATGTGATTCCAAGCCCTACCCAAACATTGTCTAGATAAACCACCAACTTGTGTCCAGATAAACCACTAGGTTGTGTCCAGATAAACCAATGGGGTAATCATTGGAATTGGGTATAAATACTAAGGGTATAAATACTTGGTGGATTTATACCCATGATATGTGATTCCATATCCATACATTGTCCAGATAAACCACCAACTTGTGTCCAGATAAACCACCAGTTTGTGTCCAGATAAACCACTAGGTTGTGTCCAGATACTCATGGTATAAATACTTGGTGTATTTATACCCATGGTATGTGATTCCAAGCCCTACCCATACATTGTCCAGATTAACCACCAACTTGTGTCCAGATAAACCATTAGGTTGTGTCCAGATAAACCAATGGGGTAATCATCGGAATTGGGTATAAATACTCATGGTATAAATACTTGGTGTATTTATACCCATGGTATGTGATTTCAAGCCATACCCATACATTGTCCAGATAAACCACCAAGTTGTGTCCAGATAAACCACTAGGTTGTGTCCAGATAAACCAATGGGTAGTCATTGGAATTGGGTATAAATACTCATAGTATAAATACTTGGTGTATTTATACCCATGGTATGTGATTCCAAGCCATACCCATACATTGTCCAGATAAACCACCAAGTTGTGTCAAGATAAACCACTAGGTTGTGTCTAGATAAACCAATGGGGTAGTCATTGGAATTGGGTATAAATACTCATGGTATAAATACTTGGTGTATTTATATCCATGGTATGTGATTCCAAACCCTACCCATACATTGTCCAGATAAACCACCAAGTTGTGTTCAGATAAACCACTAGTTTGTGTCCAAATAAGCCACCAACTTGTATCCAGATACTTAAGGTGGTAAATACTTAATGTATTTATACCTATGGTCCAGTTGGTGTACTTGGTGTTATTCCCAACGTCCAAACATACAATGTCCACTAGCAAAACCGCTAGTTTCCAGAAAATCCACTAAGTGCTGTCCTGATAAACCACTTGGGTGTATTTATAGAAGGGAGTAATTATACCATTGGGGCTGCCTAACACCGACGGTACTTTCTAACGGTACTTTTACCTTCAAACTATATATACCAATAGATAAGTATTGAGAAAGAGCTTGGAGGAGAAGATGGTGCGCACTCGCAAGCAGAGAGACTTTTGTGAGTCCAGTCTCAGCAACATGCACACTCTTGATGATGTTCTTTTCCACTTCAACAATATTCAATATGATGTGGGGTTATAGTTCTCTGAGGCGACCCATTCACAAGTAAGCATTCTTTTGTTTTCCTTTAGAAATCGTGTTCTTTGTCATGTATGATTCTAGCTACAAGGTCAATGCAGAGACTGTGGAGGAGGAGGGGTTCAAACATACCGTCAGGCCTCTGAATCGGGATGCTAATAGGCCAATCCACGGTTCCATGCTAGCTGACCTAAAGAGGTGCATGATCCAGGCCAAGTCATTGAAGAGGTTGTTGGCAATGGACTTGTGGGAGGGCAACTGCTTGCGCAGCTATTTTGAGGGAATTTACCTTTCTAGACGTTCCGATCAAAAGGACTTGATTACTAAGCTCTTAGAGGAGTTCTCACCATACTTATGCGAGAACCTTGATCATCTGCTATGGACACAACCAACTTCAGTCCCAGATTTCACAGTCGAGAGCATCAAAGCAGAAGGCATGTCCACATTCATTGAAGTAGATGCAGATTAATGGACAAGGATTCGAGCTTTATGTTCAAATAAACCATTGTTTTGGAATTGTAGTCATCTTGAAATTGGCATAAACGATTGTCTTGGAATTGGAATATTGGAGTAGTTTGAAATTGGCATAAACCATTGTTTTGGAATTGGTGTATTGAAGTAGCTTTGAAATTCAAATACAACGTTGTTTTGATATTTAAATTCAAATTGGGAGGGGATTAGTTTTGAAAATCAAATAAATGGCAAGTATTGATTATTTAAATTCAAATGGAGAGGGGGAGTACAACGGAACGGTGTTTTGGGGGTGGGAACGGCCGCGTGGGCAGGGAACGGGGCGTCTTTCTTTTCGGACGGAACGGGGAGGCTCCAGGGAATTTAATGCTTGTCAGCCCGTGGTACTCTGGTCTTGTGTCAGTACGAGACATAATGATTAATGGTCTTGCCTGTCCGGATAAACCACCAGGATGGGGTCATGGATGCCCAAGCGGATGGCCATCGCGGACGCATGGATGGGTGGATGGCTATGGGATGGAGGTGATGGAATGTCCGAAAAAACCACCGGAAATATGTCCAGAAAAACCGTATCCCGTTGTAGATATACGGGCGCCCGACAATAATACTACCAATGCAAGCCCGCTAAAAGCATTTGTTGGTCCCCTTCTCGTCGTCCCTGCACCTTTCTATTCACATGACTAGTCTCCAAGGAAAGAAGCAATAGATGATGACGATGATGAATTGACCAAAAAAAAAAAACCAACGGTTCTATTATATATGGCAGATTTGTGTGCAAGCAAGAGGTTATTTGAAAGCAAGGAAGTTTTGGAGCAGAGCAGGCTAGGCTTTTAGAACCGCTCCGAGAAGCCTGACTAAATTATTGAAAATATTAAAGTTTATCTTGTGGTACCCTCGATCCAGGAACAAAATAATTAACATTAACACAACAGACAAAAATATGAAAAAATGTTAACAAAGCATGCCCACAACCGAAGCCACAGAGCAAGCTATCTGCGAATGAAATATGGGCAAGCAGCTACCTGCAAATGATCCTCCATCAAAAACTGATGCTGCTATTAGGCGCAAGCTCTAGGCGATACTATAGAGGCTTGTTGCCCTCCAAACCCCTACCTTATTGGACACAGTTAATCCAACCCATTTGCATGCCCTTCTTGCTCAAATGGAAGTCCCAGGCAAGCCATCTCTATTGCATGCTTTCATACCCATGGATCGAACCCCAGGCCAAATCCAAATATGAGATCAAACGATTATACCATGCTGGGATTATGCTGATAAGATGCAAATAAAGCCATAGACGAACTACGGAGCCCATAACCAGACCCTTAAACGTATCTCAGGCAACCAACAACCCATTTGAATCCCCAAACATATTTCTAAGTGCTTTACTTGCACAGAAGCCCCCCAACAGAACCAAATAGTCAACTAAAAGTAGAAAATCACAAATTAAAAGCATCTTTAAAGCACTTACTATCATCCACGTCCTTAACAACCTTCTTCTTCAAAGCACTCCTTGTCATCCTCTTTCTCATTTTTCTGATAGGTACAACATTTTCATATTCTGATTCTTCTTCACAACTACCAATATTTTCCTTCATTTTTAGATTCCTCAAATTCTTCAACACTCTCAGTACAGATCTTCTTCCAAATTACAATGTCATCCTATTTCTTACCTTGGCTTACATGGCCGGGCTCAACCAATAGTGAATGTGGCACAGATTCAATACATCCAGGAACTGTACAATGCATGTACTCAAGTACAATATAAAAGCAAAAGACATGAAATTTATGGCTGCAACTCAATTGAATATTGTGACGCGATCAGATGCTGCGGATCTTTGGAAATACAACGGTTGCAGATTTGACCATCAAGACCTGATTGACGCAGCTGATTATGTTTGAAGATCATGATAGGAAAGTACTCTATAAGTGGTACTATAACTTATGGTTTTGGCTGACTTTTGGCCTCTCTATGCCAAAGGTTAGATTTAGGCTTTTATTGTTCATATTCCATAGTTTTTATAGCTATCAGTTTTTGGAATATCCTCCTCTTAGGAAGGATGACATGAAAGTGAGTTACCTCACTTCTTTTTCTTATGTAATTTTCTAAATGAAATATAAAAAACCCACCTTGCCCTCAAAAAAAAAATAATAATAATAATATTGTGACGCTCCCCGAACCTATACGATGCTCCCATCGTATAAATACGGGAAATCCCCTCTTCCATGGCAGTTACTCCAACATAGAAAGGCCCCCCATCTGACTCGGACCACTTGTGATGGGCAAGTGTCCGGGTGAAAGACACAGAGGTGTCATTGTCCCACGCCTTCTATGGGAATCCTATATACGGAAGCGTACATACATGTTAGCACCTAGCAATAATACAAATAAATAATATACCACCGCGAAGGGTGGCCCATCATCATCAATAAGGATACAACAGAATACCAATATAACAAAGGAAATGCACCATAAATAAGGACTCTACCCCGGGCTCAGACTCATGGGGGTCGATTGACAGCCAAGGCCTTCGGATAACAGCAGACAAAAGTATAACATGGCATTGGCTGGCATAGAACAATGGCTAGGGTAGTCCACTCCATTCGCCCCTCATGTGCACACTTTGCAGATAAGCTGAATCATGCTATGGCGTGGTTATAGCCTTCCGGAGACGCAATTTCATGGATTCACCCTATGAGACTACTCCGGGTTACATCTCCCCAGGTCCGATGAGGCAGGAAAGGAGAATCCTTTCCAGAGCATGGTGCTTCTATGGGTGGCTGGAGGATCGTGGCCCCATCTGGAAACCACGCGTCCGTACCCGACTTTAATCCCCCAAAATCCATAGGCCCCGAGCCCAGGACGTCCCTATAGGTACGTATCCTGCGACCCATATGCAATGACTGACTATAGAACTAGCCACAATAGGGAACCTTGTAGCCACGCTAGGCAAGGTCCCACCCCCACATCCCCACCGTGATCCTTGTCTGGTGCTCAGCCACATCATACCATCGACCGCCAGGAGGGCTCTTGTGCACAGGCCGCATTTAATGGGATTTAAGGGGTTCTAACTAGGAGCATCTCTAGATCTAGATGACCTTTAGGTCTCTACCCTCTCCCCCCCGGTAATCCAATACAACACAGGAGGAACAGAAAGAGAAAACAGCAATCAGGTACAAACATCCATCATCATCATAAATAGATCATAGAATAGAATCTAATCATCCATCTACTCAAACAAGGGTCAGAAGAATACAAGCTATGCTAAAAATAACCGATATCATAGCTATCTCTATGATTCTCCATCCTTCTGGCTGGAACCAAGGTGAGCAGCAACTCCTCCTCCACCAATTTTCCCCAAATCGATTTGGGGCAAATTGGGGTGGAAGCCCCAATTTGGGTGTCCCAAATTAGCAAGCCTCTAGATTGGTTATTATTAACTAAGTTAATAATTTAACCCCTTTTAATATTAGGTTAAGCCTCAAGTTCGAATTAGGGTTTAGGGTTAGGTTTCCACCTTAATAATTAATGAGTAACATAGCTACACTTAGCTTATGAATAATTAATGCACCATTAATTATTCATAGTGACGTGTCATGTATTTATGCCCAAAAGGACGTATAAATACGTGGAACGTCGCATTAGGTGGGACCTTGCCTAGCGTGGCTACAAGGCTCCCTACTGTGGCTAGTTCTATAGTCGATCATCGCGTATGGGCCGGGTATGGATCTGACACCTCCTGGGTCGCAGGATACGTACCTATAGGGACGTTCTGGGCTCGATAGGCTTGTCGGGGCAGCCTATGGATTTTGGGGGGTTAAAGTCGTGTACGGACGCGTGGTTTCTAGATGGGGCCACGATCCTCCAACCACCCATAGAAGCACCGTGCTCTGGAAAGGATTCTCCTTTCCTGCCTCATCGGACCTGGGGAGATGTAACCCGGAGTAGTCTCATAGGGTGAATCCATGAAATTGCGTCTCCGGAAGGCTATAACCACGCCATAGCATGATTCAGCTTATCTGCAAAGTGTGCACATGGGGGCGAATGGAGTGGACTACCCTAGCCATTGTTCTATACCAGCCAACGCCATGTTATACTTTTGTCGGCTGTTATCCGAAGGCCTTGGCTGTCAATCGACCCCCATGAGTCTGAGCCCGGGGTAGAGTCCTTATTTATGGTGCATTTCCTTTGTTATATTGGTATTCTGTTGTATGCTTAGTGGACCACCCTTCGTGGTGGTATATTATTTATTTGTAGGTGCTAACATGTATATACGCTTTCGCTATATAGGATTCCCATAGAAGGCGTGGGATGAATGACACCTCCGTGTCCTTCACTCGGACACTTGCCCATCACAAGTGGTCCGAGTCAGACGGGGGCCCTTTCTATGGTGGAGTAGATGCCATGGAAGAGGGGATTTCCCGTATTTATACGATAGGAGCGTCGTATAGGTTTGGGGAGCGTCACAAATATGCAGAGCATATTCTTCACTAAAACTAAACCTACATAGACTGCAATTGGTATCTAAGGTCAAAGAAATATTATACACACCCATGGTCACGCTAATAGGGCTTACCTTCTTGTTCTGCAATAAGAAAATTTGAGTTGCCCTTGCATGCTAGAATTCCTAAGCATTTCCATATGATTTGATATCATTTTTTGTGGCCTTGAACTTGTTTTTGATGTCCAAGTACCTATTCTTTCCCATAAAAGCCAGGGTCTTTTTTTTTATTGAAGGACGTCATTCTATTCATCACCACATCATGAGTACATGCTACATCACTTTATTCTACATATATCATATGAAAGCCAATCCACTACCTAGGCGCGATATGCTAGGAGCTGCTTTGCATGTGATTATCGAGTACATATGGCACAATCCACTACCTAGGCGCGATATGCGAAGAGCTGCTTTGCATGTGATTATCGAGTACATATGGCAGGTTTAAGGTCTTTACCACAGGACTAGTTGGTCATACTTGAACCCGTGACCTCGGGGCAATGAATTTTAAGGTCCCCATTACTAGACCGATATTGGCCAGGTTTGAACCCGTGACCTCGGGTGTGGCAGTTTAAGGTCCTGCCACTAGACCATGCCCCAACGGGCATCTAATCTCAGAGCATCATTCTCAAGACTGCATAACTTGCCTTCCGCTTTAGCCTTCATTGCCGTGAGTTTTTTAACCTGTGTAAGAACACTTTGAATGTTCATGTTGAAAATATTCAAAGGTTTCCAGCTCCTCGTATACCTCACTTGCGATTGGATTATGAGCAGACAAAGGATTATGCTGATATGCTCATAGATGACCTTTCAGGAATTTTGCAGGCCCCCACGCTAGAGGCAAACGGGTCAGCTGATTGAGCTACTTGGTATTGTCGCAGAAAGATGTTTTGGGATAGCATGCCCGAGAAGTATCACATGGACTGCAACATTCCCGCGTAATCGGTGGTTTGATGCTGAGTGTAAGGAATACAAATGCCGGCTCCGCCAGATCACGCGATCCCGCAATAAGCCCACATGCCACCCACGTGATCGTGCTTTCTTGAAGGCAAAGAAATCTCAGTACATTGCACGTCATCAAAGGGAAATGTTTTACATGTTGAAAAGCCATCCTAGAACCTTTTGGCGCAAGGTTCTTCGAAAGTCAGCCCAGCCTATGGGGAACATCACTAATGAGCAGTGGGAACAATACTTGCAGCAATTCTATGATCCTCAAGGGCACTCATACCCCCACAGAATGGTCCGACATTAGAAATCACAGAGGATGATGTTACCCAGGGTCTGCAGCGTTTGGCCAATGGGAAAGCAACGGACTGGATGGTATCCAGCAGAAGTTGCTCAAATAGGCGCGGGGAGCCTATGGTACCGGTCCTAACCGCTATGTTCAACGAGCACTACTGAAGATTCCCCAGCCAGCGTGGACCACAAGCAGAGTTGTCCCCATTTACAAGGCAGGAGATCCACATAGTCCAACCAATTACCGAACAATCATGGTCAGTTCGGTGTTTGCCAAACTGCTAGCTGGCATTATTGAGCAACAATTGACCGGTGGGGGCGTAAAACAAAAGTGAAGCGTTTATCCACGCAAGTAGGGTTCGGAACCAGGCATTCAACCATTGATCATATCTTCACATTGAGGACTTTGGTTGAGGATAGCGTAAAACCGTTGGTGGGACTGTATTGTTGCTTTGTTGACTTTGGCGAAGGCTTTTGATGCGTGCCTCGGGAAAAGTTATGGGAAAGATTGCGGCAACCGGAGGTTCCCGTGGATATGCAAAATGCAAGATACAAAGTTGTATGAGAGTTGTTCAGTCGGATGCGGATGCGGGACAACCATTCACTAGCGATATTGGGGTCCGCCCGGGGATGTCCTCTTTCCTAACATTGTTTGGTCTGTACATTGACCAGTTGGAACACTGGCTCATGGACAATGGGGGTGGCGGGACCCAACTTTTGCATCAGGTCATCAGGCAACTCATCTATGCAGATGATGCGACCTCTTAGCTCACACTCTAGAGGATATGCAGTCTCACCTAGATGCTCGGATACATTCCCCGAGCCACACCGGACATGAACGCCAATCCGCCAAGACTAAGGTGGTCCTAATCTCATCCTCGCGCCATCCAAGGCCCCCTTCATTCACTTATCGAGGGCAACAAGTGGAGGTGACACCCACCTACAAGTGGAGTTTCCTTCTACACTATGCTGGGACACTTCCATAAGATTGCGTATAGCAGCAGGCTGGAAAGCACTTTATGCAATGCGAGAACAATAACCACAGGAAAGCGAGAATTGTATGATTGGGGACATCGGGCACATCGTTGGGGGTATTGATAGAGCCCGTTCTTTTTAATAGGGTTGAAGTCGGGACCCGGTGGTGTCCCTTGCTACTTGGGCGACTTAGAACAGTGCGTGAAGGCCTTCTTAGCGGGCTTTTCGAGTGAAATCCACAATCCCATATCAAACTTTGTTGCGAGGAGATAGGTTTCCTGCCACCAAATGAGCGGCCCTTGATAGACACATCGTCTATTTCCGAAGGTGGTAAATATGGATGATGATCGTCGTCTACGCACTTGGCTTATGCAAAGTGGCAATGGGACCACAGCGACTCAAGAATTGTTGGAAGGATAAAAGAGTCGCGATGGCTAACTAGATGGAATGTCCGGGAGCACATGTGCATCCGGTAGAAACAGAGGCGGTCGCGGCGGCTGAGATGTTACCTTGATGCTTGTTTCTCCGGCAAGCTTTGGGATTCCATGGCCCCGGAGCAAGTCAAAACAAACACATTACAAGCGGCATATAAATCCCACACTAGAACGAGGCCCCTAGCGCTACCTACGTTCACATCTGCCCATGAAAAAGCATAGGCATATCACCTCCATTCGCACAGGTACCCACCATCTCCGGATTGAGACATGTCGATGGATTGGGGAGCCACGTCGGGGATAGGGTTTGTCGGTCTTTGCCGGACGGAGGCTGTTGAGGATGAGTGTCACACTTTCGAGCTGCCCAAAGATATGATCGGTTCGGACACGCTTATGCTCGGTTGATTAGACCTCGGATGAGCGCTACACATGATATCGGGCACGACTTCGGTCGCGCTCACCGGATCCTACATTCAGAAAGCTTGGACTTGAGGGCTCAAATATGCCCCTGATCCAACCATTTAATCGTTGTCGGCGGTCTTATTAACGCCCGCGATTTTCCCTCAAAAACCCTTCTAGGCGGGGGTTTTTTAATCCGGGCAGTAATATGACTGCTGCGCTTTTTGTATTGGGTCCCATAGGCCGATTGGTCTCCGTGGACGATAAAACCAATTCTATTCTATTCTATTCTATTCTATTCTATTCTATTCTATTCTATTCTATTCTTTTGGCCTTTTTCTTCGACGAATCCTGGTATGATTCGGCAGCAAATGACGCCCAATTCACCTTAAAAGCAGTCTTTCAAGCCAAAGCAGCTGGTGTATGCTACAAAACAAATGCACGAGCAAACTGAGTTCTAACCTCATTATTCGGCAGCTTTTTCTAGTAAACTTTCGACACAAGGTCCAACAGTTCTTGCTTGAAAGTGGGCTTGATTTCTTTGATGTTTATCTTCCCATTATGAAGAGGAACATTCCAAACAGTTAAGAAATCAGATTTAGGAATTTCACCAGCATTAATCTGCTTTGGTTTCTTGCCACTATAAGGCAAGCCATGGAATTTTTCGAACTCAAATTCTGATTTTGCAAAGGCCTACAAAAAAAGAAAAAAACAGAAATCAGAAATTTTAAATAGAAAAATGAAGTTTTTGTTGGTCACAGTTCACCTTACGAGCTGCAGAATCCATGGAGCAAGCTAAAGAGGCTTCGGATAGAAGATTTAAACCACAAAATAAGCTCCAGACACTGAGCGAATTTCTGGACAATGAGTGGCTTGGAGAATTCTGGAGAAGAGTTCGAAGGGCAAGAGAATTAAAGTTGCCAGCACAATCAAATCATCCTCTGCATGTTCGATCATTTCTCGCCCAGAATTTGAAGCTCTGCTACAGCCCGTATCTGACACTTCATACTACCCGTTGCAAGACTTCAATGCGCCCATACAGCCCGTCCAGCAAGCGAACCAGCACCAAAATATAGGTGCTGATGACGTGCTAAACTTTTGCGTTTTTGTACCTCCTTAAAAAACACCCCTTTTGAGACTAAAGATGGCAAGGCAGAAGAAACCCATTGAAAATGTTCATTATAATGGGTCCAAGGCAACAACTAATACTATAGCCTCAAAATATGGGGATCAAATCAATATATCTATTGCTTCGACGTAAAATAAGATGCCCAAGCAAAAAGACCCTAAGAAAAGTTTTTCCCGAGGGCTTCACCCATTCAAATTGTCCACACTCTCACTTTCTTTTAGATTACACTATGGGAGCGAGGGAATGACAAGGGAAATGCTTGTGCAAGATCCATAGCTTGCACAATTAAGTTATTTGGTCCCCTAATGTTCCTTTCGAGGTGCCTAATCGCTTTCCTCTTGGTGATTTTATTGGCAAATCTTGCAAATAAGTCAATATTAGTTTAAATGCAAGGAAAATATTACTTAAAGGTAAAACATAAATTTTGTCTACAGTTAGTTAGTTAGTTAGTTAGTTAGTTAGTAGCTTTTGTTTGTAGTGCAAAAACAAAGGTAATGATGGAGGTTATTTTATGAATGTGCTAATAGCACTTGCGCTTACTAGCCTACATTCATGAACTTGAGTTTTCATTTGACGTTTTGGATGCTGGGATTTGGATGCAAGTATAGAGATCAACTAAATTATATATGGTTTGTGGTGTTTAGACAAATCACACTTTCTTCCCCTATTATCTACCAAAATTAGAATCTAAACCAGTTTCTCAATGACTTGGGATGTATAATAGGGTTTTTGTACAGTGCAAATATGTTGGACTTGGAAGCATATTTGATGGCCTGGGTTGTTATGGCAAACCGGCCTTTTTGGGAGGTGTTGGGCAACATATATAGGCCAGTTTTGATTACATGTTCTCTTCTTGTTCTTAAATCTTCCCTGTGTATTTTGGCGCATATTCTTGGATTATGACCTGCTCTTGGATTTTGGCCTGGTTCTTCGAGCTGTCTACACTGGTTCTTCGAGCTGTCTACCCTTGTTCTTAGAAGTATTTTCCTTGAATGTTGGATATGACTATGCCTTTATCTGGTACATGCTTTTCTTTGATGTATTATTTCTTTGTTGTGTTCTTAATTTGTCTTATGATGCAGATGATTTCCATCTACCACACCATAGACTGTTATGTCTCGTAATATCTCTGATCAGGAGGTGATGCAGAGTGAGGAGATTATTAGGGCCTTGGACCTTGGGCCCCTTCTCCTTCACCTAGTGGGGGTTTTGCCTCTGGTATTTAGGGGGTTTATCCATTGAATGTCAATCCAGATTTATAGTACATAATGAGCCCGATATCAAGATCATAGCGGTTGATGAATTTGTAAATGTAGCTAAATGGTAGGTTTCTGTGTTTGTATCTCAGCTTGCAGCAAATATTAACTCATGTATTGACTTGTGGTTTATCGTGATGGACCATGGACATCGATGACCATTACTAGTGAGGCTATTATTACAAAAGCTGTTATGAATAGGATGAGGATCTTTTGACCAATTACGAGATGTTGTGGAGAAATCATATGAATGGCCATCTCCATTAAGTTCCTCCTTGCTCCTGAGTTAAACCTTTCTTTCTTTCTCCCCCTTCCCCCTCTTTTTTTTGATTGACATAGGCTTTTGTGGATGCCCATGCAAGGGAAGTCTCCATTATTTGTAGCTACAAAGATGGCGTCGTAGTGATGGCGGCACCATCATGATCCTATTTTATTTGTGATTATATCTGGAAATAATGGTAGTTTGAATCTATGAATTCTATTATATGTAACTTGACATAAGTCATTGTTGTAGTTTGGCACATGGGTGATCGATGTGGTTATTGTCATAGTCTTAATTTGGATATTGTGGTTGTTGCCACATTAAGAATATTGATTTATGGATAGTAGTGTATTCAAATTTCATTTGCTTTTACCTTTTTAATTTACAACCCAAGACATGATTGCAGAAGCTTATTGCAAGAAAACTTTCTATTTAGTACAACGATGATACAAGATACATATCAACATTCAAACAGCATGTAATTTACGACATTTTATTGCTTCAAGTAAAAGCCCTAGAATATTAGGTGGTCATGCATATGCACATTAGGCCAAAATTTGTGGATTGAGAGCAGGGGAGATGAATATACTTCAGGCAAGATCGTGCCTTTTACCACATCTTTTCACTATTTATCCCCAATGCATTTATTCGTCTTTTGTGATACGTTTCTTAAATCAAGTCCATACTAGCTCTTGCATGTTTATATATTTATATAAAAGGTAAACCCAATGGGTTTTGCTTTGTCATGTTGTATCATTGCAAAGCTATAAAATCTGATGAACCATGGCCCCATCAGAACCATGGATGCACTATACACTAATAGGATCAACTTTAAGGGGAGCAACAGATGAAGAAGCATGTGTTACACTAGGAGCACGTATGACAGAAGATGATTTTATACGACAAGCCACTCTTCACCACAATATAATCTGTCAGGTGGGGCCAAGTGGTAATCACAGATTTTGAAACTATTCATAATAGAATGAGAAATATGTATTTCATGCCCATTTGCAATTGAAATAAAAAATTGATGAGCCATCAGATCGGGAGGGAGGTTAGGAATTGAAAACCAACATGACTTTTTCTTTGGATTAACCATACCAGGAGAAAACTCAAGAGAATAATATTGATACATCAATGAACCATTACCAAGTGGATCAATCCCTCTAGACATCAAAGTATCCACTACATAACTGCTCTGAATATAATTAAAACCAAATTTTTTGTTAATAACATGATAGATGGAAAAGGGGAGAGCTAAAGACACAGCAATAAATGAGCCAATCAGATATGAAATCACAAAAAAATCTTAGATTAGCACCAGCAAAATATCCAATCACTACACGCGAAGATAAATTCTTAGCACGTTACACGCACCTGATGATTCATCTCCACCACAGAAATTACAGAAGCTTGAACAACACTGACAATCAAAGTAGTAAAACACATCATCGTTGTTATAGCTGAATTTCGAGATTTTAAAATATCCAAAATTGCAGTCAATTCTTCTTTGCTTCCCTCAGACAAATCAAGCAAAGTTGTTGAGACACGAGCATTTTTAGAGGCCCTACTTACGTCCTTACACATCCAATCACTAAATCGTTGGAATGAAACTCTTGATATAGAGTTAGATGACTGCCAAGCATCAGCAATAACTGAAGACTGATGAGCTATGTTAGAAGTAGAGGCCACATCTGATTAAGAAAAATTACCACTAGAATCCTGGCATGCATCAAAGAAGATAAATTTACTGAGTGTCTAATTCTGAAGGAAGCATATTGAAATGTGGTTGCAGATACCTTCAGTAAACCATGACATGGGACAAGTTCAAGAGTCACACACACTCTTGCAGTAACAAATGCTATTAAATAGATAATTTCGAAGGCAATATCTTTGGAAGGGCCGTATTTATATTATTCATTGCTTTGTATATCAAAATTTTATTTCGTCCTTGACCTCCTTGCCTACCTAGAGGAACAATATGGATTATCCACAAGTCACTGGTTAATATTGGTATTGCATAAATGTCCTTCCGAGAGTTGCTGATCTCCTTCAAAATCTAACTTACAATTTGGTAAATTCGTCAAATAAGATTTGAGTTCTCACTAGACTTGGCATAAAAGCAATAATGTAGCATCTAAGGCCCTTTTCCACAATAGTCGCAAAACATGAATGTCATACAAAATATATGACACCATTTGTGACTCTAGGGCAAAAAAATGTCACTCTCAAATTTAAAGTTGCTTTTCCAGTGAATGGTGCATTTTCATAGTCATAAAATATGAAACCACTGAAATGCTAAGTTTGATGTTGCCTCTTTGTTATTCAAATCAATGCATAAATCTAATGGAATCCCAGTTCTCTTCCATCCCATTATTCCCTTTAACTTCATGCTTCTAATCCCGACTTGATGCTCTCACAAACAATAAGGACCGACCCCCTCTTTATTCAGGATAAAGATAATTCAACCTCCTTTCAGCCTCTTTTGAGCCAATAGCAAGGTCCAAATATTGTGGCTACTTTATAATAATTGTTCCCAAGGCTCGCAAGCCTTCAAACCTAAGAGCCAAGGTATGTTAAAGGCATTCAAGATCACAATGCTATAATTCCAATCCTTGTCATACCAATAGGCAAACAGAAACAGAATGATTTTATGAGTCTATGCCTCTTTGTCCCAAGAAAGAAGACCAGAAATAGACTCTGCACAAACAAAAATAAATAAAAGCCTCAATTATTCTTGTCGCAGAGTCCATTAGATGGGACAACAAAACAGTGTATGTGGGATATCATTGAGTGTAATCATGCCACGTTAATTTATAATTGCTGCAGATACTTGTAAACCTTGATTCTGATATGTAAAAATGAGACTCTTCCTCGTCAGCACCTATGAACCAATATGGCCACTGACTTGGTAATATGGCTGATGTTAGAGACAGCATTGATACTTCCAGCAGCGAGACAACTTCCTTATAAAACCTCCACACACACCCCCTGCAGTTGCTGCCTAAGGAAAAGAACCTTATACACTATACAACCCAGCAGCAAGATGGATACCACCACATGGGACAACAAATATACTCAAGTTTTCCACGAACACTTGAGACTGATCTTCCCTGGAATAGATTGTTTCCAAGAAGATCAAAAGCTCATATACCCCTTGTCCTCTAACACTCATTATAAAACATGATGAAATTGTTAGCTGTATAATCCTACTGCATTGTTTTGACCAGTTTATTTCAACTGCATTTATTTTCATAACCATTATATCAGCAAAGTTAAGTTTGAAAACCCTGCAGCCTGGCGTTGTATCCTGGCGCGACTTCCATATGACACGTCTGTTCCACGTAGATCTAGGAAAAACTTCTTATTACTTCCTCGTGCCAAAGAATCCCCTCTATGGCTGCTCACAGTTATGACCTGCAATGGTTCAGATTCGAAGGTCCAGGTCAGTAATATCAAGATAAATTTTAGCACGACAATCATAATAATTACCTCTTGAATATTATCTTCACCGTATGAAAAGTTTCCCTTAAGGGACAACTGCAATGGATGAAATAGTCGTCAGCAAACTTCAAATATATGATAATGAGAGAGCAGTGGTATGTACCTTCTCTAATGATGGCTGGATTGATAATGTCAAGCAAAGACAGTCTGAACACGAATCAGTGATGTTGTTGTTCGCAAGGCATAGCTCAAGCAGACATGCATTCGTCTGTAAAAGAACACTGCACTATGAAGCTAGATAAAAAGGCATATAGGCATTGCGATGCTGCAACCATAAACAACTATTAACAAAAAACCTGAAGCCAGGTAAAAATTCTTGTTGCTCCAGTTGATGTGATCTTATTATCACCCAAATCAATCATCTGCGAATTCTCAACCATATGCTGAATCAAGAAGTGTTCTATTGAACATTAGAGGCCAAGAATCTTAGATGATTACCTGAATTGAACTATTATCTGTAAGGCCATGACACAAAATTTCCATGTGTTCATCTGATAAATTGCATTGTTGAAGTTGTAGATGTCGTATTAAGCTGGGTAAGAAACCTAGGATATTTAGTTCTTGTTGGTTGTTTGCATGTCTTCTACCTAGTTGGCTGCTCTCCTGGCATTCACTATCATTCATTTCACCATTGTGCTTACAATTTCCTGAAATTGTAAAATCACAATTTTGCACATGAATACATCTACTTAATGAATCCATTATGAAAATCATAAAAATGTCCAGAGAGAAGCCAAACTGAAAAACATTTCCAAGTACAAGTACAAAAGATGTGTGGTTTACAACTCTTGGACATTTCCTAATTCTACCTAGGAATAGGGGCATTGTCCCTAGAACGTGCAATTATACCTTTGCTTCCCTTTGTATGAATAAAATCATAATCTAACTGAATGTAAGAACGAAATCAAAATCTAACTTAACATTTGAAGGACGGCTCTACTAAAGAAACATAAGGCATTCTCAAGTTTCATGGTAAGAGGATATAATGTCACATGCTGAACCTCTGATAACCACATTTGTGACAGCCATCATATTGTTTATGTATCTTCATATGTTAAAGAAGTACAAATGCATGTCCCCCAAGGTCTAGACTATATAGTCTTCCTATTAGGCCCTCCGATGATCTAGCAAGCAGCAAGCATGCAGCAACAAAAATCCAAATCCAAATCGTCTGTGACAACTCCTCCTCTGCTTCAGCAATTATGGATCCCAGATCCAACATAGCAATGGAACTCCTTGTTCCCTGTCCATTTAAACATCTACGGAAAGACTTCCACGTTTCAAGCAATCCAAGCTTAAACATGATGAATTCGTGCACAACCATCAGCGACCAACATTCGGTCTAACAACAATCCTTGCAGTGCAGAGAACCTTCTTTATGTGCACTTTTGGCACCCTCCAGCTGACATACCAATTTGATATTAAGCAGTAAAATGGGAGCCGCTTTCATACTTGCACCAAATGCCTAGATCCCTGAACCAATCTGAAGCATTGCTCCAAAGAAGAAAGCGCTCTGCACGCTCTTCCTCTGTGCGTTCTTGCACAGTTAACACTTCAAACCCAGTTTGAAGGTACACAACTCCATGAGTTGACACTTCAAGCCCAGTTTGAAGGCACACAACTCCATGAGTTGCTTAATTGCTCCTAAGACCATGGAAGTCTCTGCCTGCTTTAATCCATAGCCAAATCCAGCACCCAACTTTTTGAGAAGCAGTTTCAAGTCTTTCTGGATAACCCAATCACAGCAGGTCTTATTTCTGATCCGACCAGGCGTGATCTATTATGACATCTCCAGGACTAGGTAGGAATTGTCCTAATTTCAACAAAAATCCCCAGCATATAACCTCCTGAAGGCCATCTTCTAGTTTAACCAAAGTTTGACCATTGACCAACTTCCATGGCGTCAATCTGGATCTCAGGGATCTTTAACAGGCTTGATAATCTAAGAATTCTAGGCCTCTTCTTTCAAGAGCGTCTAATGCCTCTAATCCAACAACGAGAGGAGCCTGGCTGTTGGGATTCTCCCCTAGTTGATCCAATGTGTTCCTGCGCTCTTCTACCACAATGCAATCTATTATCAGCTCAGCTTCTCCCTTACTCGCTGCCGTACACAGAACAATAACGATCCCTCAGTGAAAACACCTACGAACAACAAGTAAAATCAGGCTAAGTCTACACAGGACTATGAAGACTGCAAGGAAAGGGGCAGGACCCAACCTATGAACTCAGATGAATCTGAGTTCCCCACCGAGCTGAGAGCTAGCCTGAGAGAAGGCTACAGTTTGCATACAGACAAACTGCACCTTCATACAGCTAGCCTTTTACCCTTCCTCCCAAGACCTTTCTCAAAGGTGGCTTGGCATATAAGGCTTGCTCCTTATATGGCTATTTTACCCTTTTATGGCTTTCATGGCTGCGCCTTAGAAGGTCTCACGAAGCAACTGCTACGGATTCACAAGTTCCAAGTCAGAATCGTAACATGTCTGATCTAGGATCTTCACACTTAGGACAAGGAAGAAGGATGATGTTTTCCCTTTACTCCACATTTTTCTCATTGACATATTTTCAAGGATCGGTTCAGTTGTAAAATCAAGTGAAAGTGCAGGCTGCAACATTGTCAAGAGAAAATCAACTCTCCGCCAAACCGGTCCTAGGCTCCAACCATTAGCGTATCTCTTAGATATCATCAGTCACATAGTGGCTCGTTATAAAAGGCCATTCAGTTTTTGTGACTCAGTCTAGCTCTCAGGCCTCTTTACTTTGTACTTCTGTTTCTGATCTCAATTCCTCAGACATGGTTCATTCTATCACGTTCAGCCATCCAAATGGTGAATTGCATGAGAAAATGTGAGTGGGAGGGAGAAACATGCCTTGCAGACCTTTCTTCCTGATTGGCTATCCAGAATTCAATTTCTTGGAACTTTCAGAATTGTAAGACATCATATATCGCTCTGGTCTAAGATTAATGTAATCTCAGAGAGAAATGGGAAAACATTAGATCATTCTGATCTAGTCAAGTCTTGCCTTGTAAAAATGAAGTATGTCTGTCTGATACGAAGGGACCCTACAATATCAATTCAATTCAGCTAAGAAAGCGTTACCATCAAATAATAGCACCTCAACTGCACTTGACTTCAAGGCTAGCACGGCATCAACATCCATGGAAATTTTAATGCCGTTTTCACGAATATCTAGCATTTTTAGAACCCTGCAAAATGTCAAGCTGGTGACAATAGAGTGTGCAGAAGTAGTAGACAAGACAAATTTCTGGAAGTGTAGTACTACATTTTTGGAAATAAACTCAAATAGCATATACGTTGGAAACCTTGTATATTGAAGAGCGCGTGATATTGCCGCATAACCAGCTGTCTTTATAGAGTTATACGAGAGCCGAAGGACCTGTAACCTTCCCAGCATGAACATTTAAAATCAGAAAACAGCATTATTCTATTGGGGGAGAAAGGGATTGTAGGCAGGAGATTGCACACCTTTGATGATTTTGTATAGCTATGCTTAACAAAACTGCTGCATCTGTTGTAAATCCACTATCACTGCCACCATCAACATTTTGTTAATTGAATTTGCTTTTTCTCATATCATTTCCAACATCATTAATGCTATTTTTTAGTGTGTAGTCCGATAATTTGCTACTAGATACGAAAATATGCTTGTATGCAGATATAACGTTCAAATGTGCCGCTAAATGTTCTGGGTAAATTATGTTCTTCGAAAATTCCTGCGACTAGACTAAGTGGAGGATAGGTGACCTGTAATAAAGAGCTGCAATTCTATGGTGGTGAAAGATATTTTGTCAAGGAAATACCTAATATCCAGCTGTTGGAGTAACGGCAGGCACTCAAGGACTTGCCCAATTCTGCAGCAAGGCAAGCTTCCATCTTCCAAGGGTTTCCCTAAAGGGAGCTTTGTGAGATCTATAAAAATCATATGTTACTATAGCAAAAAGCAGCATTCACACATGTATACACGTATGGAAAAGTTAAAGGCATGCTCTCTTACTGAGTGACAAGAGATTTGGAAACTGGGCTAAATATAATGTAAATGACAAGCCCTCATGCCCGACCATTGTCCAATCCCATTGCACAGGCCGAATCTGAAATTTTGTTCCAGATTAGAAAATATTCAAGCTAAACAACTTGACTACAAGCATACTGACAGATCTGAGAGCCAGAGAGAAATAGGACAATATCTTACCGTATGATTGTAAGCGTATTTCCCCTTTTTGCTTACTTCAGCAAAAAACAAGTCGTTGCTACCTGGCAAGAAAATTTCAGACCTTCAACTATTTGATTCTTTGCTCTATGATGACATGCAGCTATGGCATGCTCTTCACTACATGTTGGCGAATGTCATAGAAAGAAAAAATCCAGACCTCCATCCTGTTTATCTGCAAGCTGCTGGAGTGTCACAGCTATATATAATGACTTCCAAGATGTTGGTGGTGGCCCTTCATAGGCATCCCAGTTATCATATGAGGGGTAGCTTGAAGAGAGCTTTACTGGTGTAATATTTGAATCTCCAGGAATCTTTCTCCAATGCTTCTCCCAGAGGGACGTTGTGTCTATTTTTTTAAGAGAACGTGATTAGTGGCATATTGGCACAGTATGTGGTCTTGAATAAGATAGAAAAACAAAAGTACCAAGGTTTAAGGCCAGAAAGTCAGCTCGCTCTTCTGCTTCAAAGAGCTCTTGCGCCGAAAACTGCTCTGCCACGCACTGCGCAAGGTCGGTGGGCATAGATGATACATCTAAAACATCTGTACAAGATGGAAGCATAAGGAATTATCAAAAAAGGACCGGATGGTGAAAATTTAAGAAAAACTCCAATTTACCTCTGAGATGGTGAGCAACCATCGTGGCAGCAACATTAAGAAGGCTGTTGATACCCAGGAAATGTGCGACATATATGATGTCCATTACCTTCTCAGGTTCTACCTGGTAAATTAAAAAATTAATATTCACAGGCAACATCATATTTACAAATGGGCATGTAAGAACAATGTGAAGGTGGTGGGTGCAACACAAAAAGGCGGCCAAATTAAATGCTTAAGTCACCTACCAACATAACCATATGTACAATAACCTTGTACAGGGACTCTTTACAACTTTGACGTCACCATATATACCATGTCACCTTTGAGTTCATCTGATTAACCCAAGGCTCTGTGCAGGGAAAAGATGCATTCTCCTCTAACATCCATATCTTTGCATTCCCTTAAGCTGAAACACTGGTCTTTCCTAACTGCTCTTTCACTTCAAGGTCTTGGAGCCTGCCAAAGGTTTGACGAAGCCATCAGCAGCGAATCATGAGTTGAGCTAAATCCTATGAACTTTCTCACTCGCCGTGAAGGATATGTCAGTATGTTTATCCATCCGGACTTCCAATGAGGGAGCACAGTAAATTTAAGCATTAAGAAAGCTTTTATACAATATACATGTTATATCAACATTATACTAGGTCTCAACTTTTTGCTATATGTGAAGGACAATAAAGATGCTGACCCTGCTTATCTTCCTCTTTTGTGTTCTTCATATTCTTGCATAGACCTCAAAACTTGTGGCAGAGCAAGAATCCAACTTATGTGTGGCTAAATTAATGACTTCTACATCTCAACAATATCTTATCAAAATCAGAGTTTATCAAATTAAATATCCAACCATGCAGGATTATTGACCCAAAGGATGAACTGCCTCAAGCAATCAATACAGGCTAGGCTTTCCCAAATTAAAAAGTCCAATTCCTTTGATTTCAAGTTAAAAACATCACACTTGCAGTTGTGCAAGTTCTGAAAAACATTTGGTGGTAATCCGTAAATTCTTGCACGTCGTACGTTATCTTATGAAAACTTTGCATCAACCTACCAAGGTCTCATGAAAAGACCTTTCCCTACTGTAAAATCTATCAATCTTACCTAAACCATTCAATGACAAATCTTGATGTTTCGCCCAAATTCAGACATATCAACTTTAAAGCAAATTGCTTAGACCTCATGAGATCTCAAGTGACTTCAGTCTTTCAAATCAGCTTTCTAAATAAAGCCTTCATTTCATATAAGGCTTTCTGGCGACCTTGCCTCAATTTCTGACCAAAACAAGATCCATTTTCAGTCCTGTAACTTACAAGATAAACAGATTTCATTGCATATGTATCTGCCGCCTTCACTGCGGTGCTGGTATTAGCTCAGTTTAGAGTAGACCTTTGAAGTGATCAGCAGAGGTTGTACCAGCCACTGCCATGGCCTACCACTACCTCTGTATTTCTTTGTCCATGCTTTTTCATCTAGCACCATTTAAATCTCATCGCTGTTTGCATTATGATGTATAGTGTCTCTTCTTGTGCCAAGTAAAGCAATATCTTTGTCATGTCTTTCTTTCCCTTGGCTGTTTTCCCATTGTAGTAATCACCACCTTCTTGAGATCATGTCTTGAAAAAGAAAACACACTGCAGCATCGAGTCTTTCGTCGATGAGCAGAGTTCGCACCCCATCTAGGGCCCTTCATAATTCTTTATAAATGGACAGCTTTAGTGTAGAAAGAGCAAAAAGGTTGCCAATTTTATTATCAACAACTCCAAATCGAGTATACAATATAGAGAAAGATGCCATAAGCGCAAGGTATAATGCATGAACATATATTGCACTATAGCGGATTGTATAATAACTCAAGGAAACAAATGCATATGAAGTTAATATGACATTTGATAGGTATGTGAGTACCTCAAATTGAAAAGCAATACGTGGTACATCATGGCCCCAATATTTTTCAGCTTTCAGTTTATTCAAATACTCCATAAAGCAAAAACGAAGAACCGGCTCCAGAACCTAATAACATGTTATGAAGTTCAATAAAAATGAAGGCATTTGCTTCATCCTTCATCTAATCCCTTTCCATAAATTTCAGCATTGCAAAATACAACCTTGAAATGCATATCGTTAAAATAGAGCAGAAATAACTATCACTTGAACACTCAGACAATGCCGACATCCCTTTTAATCCTACTAGTATGATTCTATACTCAATGGGCCTACCTGGGGCATGATATCAGGAAACTTAAGAAGGTTTTCCACCCTTTCTTTGAAGGTCTCTGAAATTTTCAAAAGCAGTAAAATGGCATTTAGGACAAGTAATGATGCAACCATCATGCCATAATATAAGATCGGTTTACTTGAAAGTATAAACTGCTTTTTTTGCAATGCACATAAAGTAGGTAAGTTCTTCAAGAAAAAAATTGAGTGAAAACTCACCCTGGCTGTGGAAAATGATGTCAACGCACTGGAAGCATTCCACCACCGCCATGGGTACAACGAATTCAGCTTCATCCTTGCATGTAACTCTAATGTATCCTCCATTTATAGGAGTAACATCGAGCGATAGATTGGCTACTGCAGGTTTTCCCTCATATATCTCGATTGCCTCGTCAACTTTTCCAACTGCGACAAACTTTTTTTTCCGCTTCCATGGTTTTTCGTGAGTTGATTCGATCTTGTGATTTGAAGTTGAAGGCATGTCAGAAGTTGGGCCTGGTCCAATTTCCAAATCTGCCATCGCCAGATGCGGGTGATCTGCTGTTGTTTTCTTCTGGAAATGGGAGGGAACAGTCTCCCTTCCTTTTTTTCTTTCCTTTCCTTTTAGATACTGACATTGCCCTCTTGCCCATAAAGGGAACCTACCAATCAGAAAAACTCCAAAATGCCTTCAACACTTGACTTTTGGGTAAGTGTAAAAGTGTAAATGGGTCAAGTGTTAATGAGTTTTTTGGTCCATTGGATCTTGGCATATTGCCAAAAATATGCCAGATCTACGGTGCATAAATATACACCTCACACCGCATATACTAGACTGCTCCCTATATGTGTAGATACGTACGAAAATACATATGCGAATGGCAAATAAAAGCTCGCAGTGCCTCTCCAGAACCTCTCGGCAACCTGAACTTCTTCGGACCTCTGCAGCACCTAAGAATCTAGGAATCTAAGAATCTAAGGCGGCACAATCTAAGAATCTAAGAAACTAAGGCGGTAAGGCCGAATTGGTGCTGCGCAATCTAAAACAGAGCTTCTAAATCTCGATAGGTCCCACAAGGTTGGATCCACCCTACAAAACAAGGGTCGGATTTGTAGGCCGTCAGGTCGAAGCTCTGCTTCAGAAACAGAAGCCCATATTATATAGCTAATAGGCTATACATTATTTTTGCACAATAAAGAAATACAAGCAACAGCCTCTTGCAAGAGAGAATCTTAACCTCTTGGAATTGGAATTAAGACTTGATTGTCAGCCAGTTATTTCTGTTATTCCAGTCCTCTTGCGCACCCCTTATGCTTAGGGAAGGAGGATAGAGACCTAGAAGATATGACTAGTATACTCCTAGTGATAGACCTCATTAATTTCCATTCATATGCGGCATGTGCATAGGAACCCACCTGGTTGTAGGTGGCAGAGCTAGACTTTTTGCAATGAAGATGTGTTTGACTGCAGCGTGCTATGTTTACCAAGGGAACATATTGTGCTAGGCTAATACACCTCCTAAGTGATGCTTTGCCTTACGGATTAAGTCGTGTACGAGCATGGATAACATATAGTTCACATGTACTTCTGGAAGAGAGGCTCTTCCTGCCTCATCGGGCTAGGAGAGATGTAACCCTGGAGTGATCTCCTCGATTATGTCCCAAACATGCTACAGTCAAGTCTCGTATAAACTCCGTCTGATTGATCTCTGGAGGACCAAGCTGTCAGTCGATTCCTATGAGTCTAAGACTGGATAGATTATCCATGTATTGTTGCATGTTATTCTACCTATGTTGTTATCCAGATTATTGTGATTCTACCCTTCAAGGTGGCTATGATTATGTATTGTTTTGTCATGTGGATATGTTGTTATGCAATTTTGCATCTAGGAGGATCCCGAGGGAGAGGGATAAATGACATGTCTATACCTCCCATATCGGATCTCATTCACCGTCAAGAGTACGATGTCTGATAGAAGTCTTGGTGAGCCAGTTGCTAACAGGAGGGAATCTCTCATTCCTATATGATAGGGCACCGTACATGAATAGGGGACATCGCAGTGATATCAGAGCCATGATCTCGGCAGACCAGGATCAAGTACTGACGAAAAATCCAGTAGTAATTGGCAATCCTAGTAATTGAGTCTTGGGAGTAAAACCCCAAGCAACGACCTCGGGTATGGGAAGAAATTTTCATCCCAAAAATAGAGTTTAGTAGCTAATTAAGTTGATAATGCTAATTACTTATTTAGTAAATAAAGCTAAGAACCCACAAATATAAAAAATAGAAGCTAAAAATGTTCAATCTAGCCAAAAATAGGACCCAAGCCTCTCGCTATGAGCAAAAGCCCCATGTGAGACTCTCACATGAATTTGTACTCCCAAATTCATGTTAAAAGGTCTAAGACCTTATCAACTTGCCAAGAGCTTCATGATAGTAATTTCATTATGTTTTACTCGTTATGTATAGGAAAGGGTTTAAGGTAACAATAATCTAAGCCACGACTCTCACCTGGCGCCTAAGCCATCTATGAGAAGCTCAGACTGCCTCAAGGTGCACAGATGAGAGTCCTCCAAAGTTTTTGACCATTTTTCCTTGACCAAGCCAACTCCAAATCAAGTGGAAAATTGTTGAAATTTTGAATTTAGTGTATAAATTGGCAGTTGACTCATTCCCTCTACAATTTGCTCTTCAAGCTCCAAGCTAATTCTCTTGATCCCAAAAGCGCTTAGGCATCTGTTTTTTATAGTCACTAGTACCTTGACATGGCAAGTCAAGCATTCAGTCCCTAGTACGTCGCCTTTGCTTATACTAAAGAGGTAAAAATTGACCTAGTTTTTCATCTTTTTCCAAAGGAAATTGATTAGCTGCCTACCCCATATTACCAAGATATCAAGAATGAGTTTTATCAGAAGCTAGAGTCTAGGACTATTCAAGTCGCTCTTTGCATAGGGCACAGGATCCAAACCAATCTTGGCCAAGACCTTATAGCATGTCCAAAACATCATAAATGCCTTGCAAACAAAGCCAGTGTATAACAGATTAAATGACCATGAACTTTGAATTTGTTAACGTTGCCTTAGCCATCTTCCCTGCTTATATAGCCACCAATCTACTAGGTGAGTCGCCTATCTCATCATTCGACCTCAACCTTAGACTTTAGTGTAACTGAGTGTCTTCTTCCAGAGTAAGAGGCAAAAGTGACTGCTGAAGAACAAGATGCAATAGACAGAACTTTCAAAGACATCGAAGATCCAGTTGACGAGCAATCAGATAATGAGGAAGAAGCTGAAAGAGAGATGCAACAAATAGAGGCGGAATGACAGACACCTCTAGCAGCAACGCTAGTAGGGCATATCATTGTTACCTTGTACCCAAACTTCATTGGCAAGGAAGAAGCTTATCTAGTTATCAACGACATTAAGATTCTTCTAGAGTGGGCTATCAGGTTGACAAGCTCCTCGCTCTCTTATACCAGCAGGAAGACCTTGGCACCTTCATTGACTTCAACACTCAAGAGCTCTAGATGGAAGAGCATGAGGCAGCAATATACAACAGCAGGAGAATGCCAGATATGAACTGGCTACTTCAACAATAGAAGCAAACAGAGAGAATAACCTGTCATCAGAGGGACAATTAATAGCGCCTTAGGCGTGCATGCAAATCAAGAGAAGAACATCTTCGACTTGGAGGCCTATGTTAGCACCAGGGGCAAGATCACGGAGGATGATCTTTAGTCAGAATAAGAGTTCCAGATATAGGAACATGTGTGAACCAAAGAAAATACGACTTCAGTGCTTCAGTCAAGTAGCTTGAGTGGATCAGACCCAAACGACAGAGGATACAACACAGCAACTAGCAGCTACAAATCACTCAAAGGCGGCCATGGTGAACTATGTTACGTGCACAATGATAGCTACACTTCCAAGCACATGGGAGGCATATTCCAAGGGAAGAAAATCCAAAAAACAGGAGTTGCGCTCATATCTCTTGTCGATGGAAGGATCCTTGTCGTCCATAAGGAATTGGGTACACACAGAGACTACGTACTTGTAATTCCCTTACAAAGTTTGGCACGTGTGACGTTCCAGCACAGTATACGGTCCTAAGATGTATATTGTACTGCCTCGTCATGCGTACACGCCATCCCGATTGACGTGTACGCCGACGTATAGCCAAGCAAGTAGCGCCCTAGGGGGCAACTTGCAAGTGTGCACACATTTATCAATGTGCGCACTTTAGACCTCTAACCATTAAGTGGGCATACCAAGGGTCATGGAAACCCTAACCCTAACTGATAGCCTATGTAAGGCAACCAAACCCTAACTTTCCCTTTTTCGTCCACAGTCATTCCGAGCTCCGTTTCGCACGCCCAAAGAGTCAATCCCGACTCCCAAGATCTGCCTGAGCACTCTAGCTCGTCAGATTCCCCTTCCGACCGCATCCCCAAGCAAGACAGCGACATGGACGCATTCGGATCAAGAGGAGCAAGCTGAGGACCAGGTATTTCGTCAATTCAATAGCCTAATCCGCCTTCCGGGCGTAGAGTTAGCATGTTTAGCCTATTGAATTGCCCATAGCAGCCACATAGAACCCCAGATAACGAGCCCTAACTAAAGAACATAACTTCTATGATGTAGATTAGATATTATTCTTTAGTTATGTGATAATGTAGATGGATGGATGATCTCGGTGGACTCATTGTATTGGGAAGGGGGGTAGAGACCTACAGCCTAGTAGTTGATGCTCCTAGCTAGCCTCTTTAGCACACTGTAAATTCGGCCTGTGTACAAGAACCACACCTGGTTGTGGGTGAAGGGGCCAGACTGGCTCATAAGGAGGTTCGTGTTCTGACTCTTAAACGATCCCCCTGGTGTGTAAAGTCTACCGGGGATCACTGTGGACTAGGTCTAATGGCTTGCCACTGAGTGTGGGTAAGGCATGGGCTCGACACCCGTGGGGTGATGCGTCACTCTCCAGTGGGTTCAAGTTGAATAAGGGCGGTGGCCCTCTAGTCACCTTGAGTCAGCATGGAGATCTCTGGAGGGAGTGATCCCTGCCTGCCCCATCGGAACTGGGGAGATGCAACCCAGGAATAGCCCCTTTGGCTATGCATCCGGCGGGCTACAGTCAGGTCCCAACACTCTTCAACCTACTCTGCAAAGTGTGCACAGGAGGGGCGGATGGAGTGGACAACCCTAAGCCATGTTCTTATGTCAACCAAATCCATTTGCCATGAATTTTGTCTGCAATAACCTCTGGAGACCCAAACCGTCAGTCATCCCCTTGAGTCTGAGCCTTGGGTAGGATTCCCCATGTGATGTACTGATCTTTGTCTATGCAGATATGTGATGAGCCATCCTTCGAGATGGTTATGTGATGTTGATGTTGTATACTGACAAGTATGTTTACGCTTCTGCAACTAGGTAGGCCCTGAGGAAGACAGGGTAAATGACCCCTTCATTCTTCCCACTGGAACTCATCAAGGTTGCAGTGATACGTGGAGGGCCCTGTATCAATATGGAGCTGGTATGGGGGATGAACTCCTGTTTGTATACGGTACGGGCACCGTATATGAGTAGGGGACGTCACAGTGGTATCAGAGCAATGTTCTTGGAGACCAAGAGCAAAGCACTGGCCATGCTCCCAGTAGTACTAACTTGATAGGATCCTCAAACCTCGAAAAGTGGGAAAATGTTTTCTCATTCTTGTAGTATATGCTAAGCTAGTAACAATTAGGCGAATTGGAACATAAAAAGACTAAAAAAAACAGTGAGCCAAATCTTTCTAAGGCAAGAAGGTCTCACATGTCGCGCCAGAGCAAAACCTGGAGTAGAAATCACCTTAATACTTGAGGAATTTTAATAAGGTAACATACTAGATCGAGTTTTAAGGTAGATACAAGAAGAGGAGAGGGTAGAACGAGACCAGGAGACCGCAGCAGAGCAGAAGCTGGTCCAACATAATGAAGGCTCAACAGCCTGCACAGTACACTCAAAAAGGGTAACCTCAATGAAGAAAGATATGCACTTGGCCAGTCATATCAAAGGAGAGCCTTATTAATTTTGTAAATGATAAAATTTTGTTTAATACAAAGTTTTTTTGAGTAGATTATGTGTATAAATGTACTTAACTAAGTTGAATTAGCAAGTAATGGCTTTTGTTTCAGTCAAATTGGACATTTTTAGAGCAAGTAGTGAGGATGTCTCACACGTCGCGCCAGGAGCAAAACCAAGACTCTAGGTCTTGACCTGGGCGCATCGTGTGAGACCTTCATACCTAAACTAGACCAAAACACCTCCAAATCGACCAAGTAAGGGCTCAATTCTGCCTAACTCGATGAGTCTAGCATGATTTGACCCTTAGATCACCCAAATTGGACAAGTTTGACCAAGATAAGGCAGATGTCTCACACGTCATGCCAGGAGCAAAATCAAGACTCCAAGTTTTGACCTGGGCGCAATGTGCGAGACCTCCAAACTTTGAACCTCTATAACTTGAGCTACAGAGCTCCAAATCACCTGAAATTTGTTGCAATAGGACCGTTAGACAGCCTAGAATCTATTTATGACCAAATTAGGCTAGAAATGTCAAACCCCAGCTCAAAATGACCAAAATTGCTCAAACCCTTGACTTGTTTTTCCAAACTGTGGTTTGTTTGTACATAGAAGCATAACCCATTAGTACCTCGCAAGTATTGCTCTCAGCTCAAAGCTGATGCCTTACTCCTAGATAGAAGTGCTCAAGAACACCCCTTTGTTATAGTCATCTAGACCTCAGCATAGCCACCCAAGTCCAACTGTTGGTACATCACCTCTGTTCATGCCAAAGGCATAAACCTTGACCTAATTCTGTGTCCTTCTAATAGAGTTTGACTTATATAGCCGCCACATTGACACTCCCTATTGCCAGGATACCTAGAAAGGAGCTAGAGTCTAGAGCTGCCCAAGTCACTCCATGTGTAGAGATTGGACTCCCCCAAACCAACTTTGCTAGGACCTTAGAGTATGCCTCAAAAAAAGACTATTTGATTACTATAATTCTTATTTTAGATGTACCTTGCATGTACTATTCTTTTATATTCTAGAGATTCCCCCTTTCTTAGTTATTTAAACTCTTGGAATATTCCTACCAATCGAATTGATGCCATCGTAACAAGTTGGCCGGACTTGCTAGATTACTTCTTTTCTTTCGGTTGGATTATTCTTTTGGAGGTACTAGATTTATACATGGTGAACAATTATCCTAGTAATGATTCCTTCGGCCTTAGATCCTCGAGCTTGCTAGAAGCTCATCCACTCGTTGCTTGCTTGAAGCAGCAAGGTAACGTTCTTCCGAGTCGCTCGATACTTCAGTCTCCTTGATGGTGGCTCCTCTTTGATGTAGAGGATGGAGGCTTTGATGGCGTAGTTGATCACTTGAATCTTCCATGCCGCTTTTCAAAAGCCTGAAGGTGGCACCGTTGAAAGAGATCTTTCATCTTGAACTCTTTGTCTTGGCAGCTAAAGGACGACTTTGTATCCGATATTGTTTCTTCGACTCCATCGACGTCTCATACGTCAAGTCCTCTTGTCGTTATCGTGTTGTCCGAAGAGTGTTGACGATGTTGATTGCTTCACCCCTGCAAATTGCCTGACATCTCTTCCTTTGATCTGTTATGCTATGGGAGGGAAGGAATAACAAGGGAACTATATATGCAAAGCATATAACTTACATAATTACAATTACTACTAGAGCTATTAGGTTCCCCTTGTGCCTCCCTTCGAGTTGCACACCTACTCCTTGGCAATGTCATCGGTGTTCCTCCCGGTGCAATGGTGTTGACGATCTATATCCTCCTATTTGTACGTCAGCTTGTACTCCGGGGTAACTTGTTGATATACTTGGGCCCTCCGATGTTTGTCGGCTATGGCACAACACGCTTTGCATCACATTCTAACTAAAGGTGTGCTGGTCGTTGATGCTTCGACATTTCGGTCTGCTTCCTGATCCTGTTCTCGGGCGGTAATTGTTCCCCCCTTCATGATACTTGAAGCTATTTGGAGGCGTCTCTTGAGGCTGTGCGCGATTCCTTTGGCTATACTCCTCTGGAGTTGTTCTCTTCTGCAGTTGTTCTTTGAATCGTCCATCCTTGGGTTCACCAAGTTGCATACAAGTCCGCGTGCAAGTCATCGGCTCGCCTCGCCTAGTTGCTTCTCCATCGAGCTTCCAAACTTCCTTGTTTGATCCCCTCGATCACATGGCTTGGACGTTGTCACGTTCCTCAGTGCTATGTCGTCTTCTTGTCTTGAGGTACCTTCCGGTGGCTTTGATTGTGCTCGTCAGTTTTGATCCTCCTGTTGCCTCTAGGGAGCTCGTGGAAGAAGTCGGTTGCTAGCACTTCTCCAGCTTTCAGTTCCTGACCTTTGTCCCTCTATGCATGTCGGTCTCTCTGTCAAGTAAAGCATCATGTCTCTCCTCCTTGCTGGCTATATTGTCTGGATGATGGATCCTTATATCTGCGCAGCTTGACCCTTGAGTTGAAGAAGTACCTGCCTTAGATATACTCTTGTCGTTGAATAGCCTGGCTATTACCTTGAACTCTCTTTTTGCCGAAGGTGCTTCAGTTGCTATCCTTGTCGTTAAGGTGTCGAATGCTTCTACCTTGGGTGTTTGAAGTGCCACATGTCGGAGATATGATCGGCTTCTTCTCTTCTAATTACTGGTAGGAGTACCTGACGAAGCCATCACCTAGTTGTTGAAGGCATATCTCCTCGTCGCAGTGCCTTTCGTAAGTGCATCTCCATCTAATACACGTGTCATAGCGCATCACCCTATATTACCACAAGGTGGAATTATGGTCGTCGAGATGTTGCCTTCTTAGTTGGCTCATTGATGTCGGGTCGTTCCTCCTTCTATTATTGAGGCCACTCGTGTCATAAGTTCGTCAAGTGTTGCCGCTGCCACAAGAGGTAGTGTTGCGCCCTGACGATGTCCTGGTGCAGCGCTGATGATCTTGACATGACCGGTGTTGTCTCTTATTCTGACATTGGGTGGACGAGCGGTCTTCTACTTGAGGGCACTTCCGGAAGTATTGGGAGTCGAAGGTTTGCTTGGGCTCTGGTCGTTTCTCCCTCGTACTTGCTCTTCCATTTTGATCTTGGGCTATCGTTGTGCTTCCTTGCTTCCTTATTTGGTAGTCGAAGTGAAGGAGCTTCCTGATTTAAGCGCTAAATCCGTAAAACATGACTCTAAACTCATGTTTCTTCACTATATGTGTGAACGCCCGAGATATACAATAGACATATACGCATTTACATTGGGATTTTAATTCATCCACTTTTCCAAAATAACTACGAAGATCTACTTAAATGTTTATACTCCTTTAGGGTTTCCCCTCCTCCTATCACGTTTGATTCTTCGGTTTTGCTGCATCTTCTTCATTCTGGTTGACTTCGGGATTCCTTGAGATGCTGCTACTATTGTTGAGCTTCATGTCTGATCCGAGCTCGTCACCCCAAGTTGCGAAGAGTGTTCATCGATGTGATCCCTTGAAAAAGATGCTCCTCCTTAATGTGTATGTTCGTTGTAAAGAATGCGGTGACCGCTCAACGTCCCTACATGCGGTGTGTCGTTGCAAGATTGCCGATGTGCGGTGCCATTGATCGCTTGAGTAGGGTCACATGGCTATTGCAGTCGGGCATTCTTGAATGTCTTCGAAGCTCTGAGATCGTGGTCGGTAGGCAGGCATTGTCATTCCTCCGTAGGTTGAATTTTTGAGTGCGACTCCTGTTGCTTGGGCTTTGCTTCATTCCGAGGTGCCTCTCCTGTGCCTGGAAGTGTGGTCATCTCCATTGCCCCTACCATGGCTCCTTCTGGTCGCCTTTGCGTGATTTGTACCTGCTGGCTAGGTCGTCTTCTCCGTCCCTTGGGTCCTATCCATTCGAGTCTCGCACTCCTTGGCTGACGTAGTAAAGTCGTCCTTCCTTTGGTTTCTAGGTGTTTCTGGGTCCGGAATTTTTGTTCGAGCAGAATATTCTCCTCCTTGATCTTGCCCCTAATGCTGATATAGGCCTTCAAGTCGGAGATGTTCCTTCCCTGATATGCGTCTCCTCCCCCTCATGGTCTCCTACTTTTTGGAACCGATAAAAGTTCTCCTGCTGGTGCAAGGGAGCTGGAAGCTCGTCCTGGTCAGCCTTAGGTGTTTTGTGGTTGCCTAGCTTGGTTGCTCCTTTTGTTGACGTTTCATGACATTCGCTTGAGCTGCTGGCTACAAGGTCGTGGTGGTCTTCCCTCCAGTTTCTATACGCTCCTGTGTCGCCATGACTTCTCTCCTCGACGAAAGATTATGCCCTCTGGCCTTAGCTCGTGATGCTAACGTGGCATCGATGTCTAACGTCTTCCTGCACCTGTATTTTGCTGCCTTGCATTCTTCCATTTGGAACTCGTGTGCATCAAGTTGGTGAAGGCGTCGAGATCCTCTTTCTGATGTGAGCTCGTGGACGTGGTAGCCGGGAGGTTGACATCTAGAAAATTCTTGATGCCGTTGGTTACCAAATATTCTTCCCATTTGATGAAGATTGATGATAGGCCGGTGGTGTCCTGTTCTACTCGTTTGTCGGTTGAGGTGTTTGTCGTTGTGCTTCCTTCTTTTGGATCTGCCTTTTGGGTCTCCTCTCCTTATCTGTCTGTACATCGGCTGGGACCTCGATGTCTTCAAGAAGTTGTGCTTCTAGCTCGTCTGTGGCTCTGGCCCTGTACTTCGAAAGCAACGCTCGTATATCCTAGAGTCTAAGGGTCTACTTGAAGGGCTCTCCTACAACATTTTGGGCTCTATAAGCAAGCAAGATGGCTCGAGCAGCATTACTGGAGACATATCTATAATCTCCAAGTCTATGGACATTAGGACGTGTGGTATGGCATGAAATGAGGGTTGTTTTGCAAAACCTCCATGATGATAAAACCTTGTGGTTTAGAATCGTTCTAACTAAGTAGGTAACCCATAACTATATTGAAATAAATGACAACATAATATGTGCATCCATCTTAGATGGTTATATATGCTAGCTAAGGCTAGTAAATTAATGCGCTAAGTAAGAAGCGTATAACCTCTTAAGGGGAGAGAATAGATATGACGTTGTGTACAACGTCATTGAAGGGGTGCAGGACCATTTTCTTTTCGAAGAAAGTGGGAGGGCTCAACCTTATGATTGAACATACTTGCATCGAATTGACCGACCCGTATAATAGAGTTCACTCCGGCAATGGCTGAAGCGAATGAACAGAAGACCTTCAACGTGCGAGACTGACGTGTTAGCTAACTACACCAATGAAGTGGAGCAAAAATATGGGAGCAATGCAACGATCAAGCCATCTCCAAATTACTCCACGCCGGCTCAATGGGTGGATGCGTCCTAACCTTAGGTAAGGTGTGCCCATGTATAATAAGCGTTAATGTGTCTTATTGACAAGTTAAATATAGATCCTAATAACTGCATAGAATTTGTTGTACGTATATGTATCATAGGGAAATAAGTTAAATAACAATGGTAATGTGAAGTAGCATGTTAATTAATCCTTCTCAAGGATGCAATTCCTTCCAAGGATAGCTATATGACCTCGGGTCATAGAAAATAGAATTCAGATATACTTAAGTGCATCTTAGGGATATACTTCCAAGGGTAATGCAGGACCCAAGGAAGAGAATAAGAAGCACATCTAATTCTTGTGTATGATAATTAAAACCTTGTCTATGTAACAATAGGTCTAAATCAGGGTTATTGTTTAAATAATCGCGATCTAAAAGTCGTTAAATATTGCAAAGCTTAGAGTAAATATAATTGTACTATCGGAAGTAATGTATCCGATACTATAATAATGCTAATTCATAAATATATGTTAATCACATGCATTAAAGGAGCCAGCAAAAATCGGCTCAGGCATGTCGATTTGTGTTTAGATTAATTTCATGTGTAGTTAAGATTAATCTACGCATGCAACCTATGCCAGGTATGGGTTGCATGCGTAATTACCGATGATGTACGGTGATCTCTAGGACGTGGTGTAATGTCAATGCAGGCATGACCGCGGTTCTGCTTGGATGAGTGGAAGGTAGATTAAAAAGTCTACTTCCGTCCCACGGAAGTAGACGACCTCGAGAGATAAGAGGTCATTCAGGAATGCATTGATAGGAAAGTCAATGCCTACGGGGAGGACCCTATCCTTCACGCCCAAATACGGGAAGGACCCTATCCTCCACGTCTCAAGCAACTAAAGGTGTAGGCATGAGCGTCATATAGGCATTATAGGGCGCTGTCTCCACGGCCACGATGGAAGAAGCATCCTCTTCCTACGCCGGGAGATTAGTCATGCATTCATGTAGATAGATGGGGTGGTTCCCTTATAACCAACTTTACATTAATATTCTAGCGCGGTGTGAATCCAGGAGGCCAATGAGAACGAAGAACCGGCGGGGAGCTGCACCACGAGCACTTGTATAGATAGTTCTAGAGTAGTTGTGATTTCTACCATTGAAACTAATCGCTTAAATCTTGTGTAAGCTAGTAAATATCTAATTATAGATATTGTAAAATTAATGCAGGATTTCAAGGTGCAGAGACTTGCAACACGAATTTTGTTATAACGTGTTGCAAGGCATGAAGAGTACCTTGGAAGTGTAAATTTTGTATGAAATTGATAAACTTTGATAAACTTTGATAAACTTAAATGTTGTATTAAGTAAGGTTAGTAATTACCTTGCGTTGATTAAGTTATGAAGTGATAAGTTAAGTGGATAATGAAATAGTACAGTAATGTCTTAAACATTACCTTAGAGTAACTCTAATAACTGTGTAACTATAATAATAATTGTATGCATCAAGTTGGGTGCAGGACAGGAAGATCCCAAGGTGGGGAGAACCTTGATGCTGCGGACAACATCATTTTAAGGTGGGGATAATGTGACGTTCCAGCACAGTATACGGTCCTAAGATGTATACTGTACTGCCTCGTCATGCGTACACGCCATCCCGATTGACGTGTACGCCGACGTATAGCCAAGCAAGTAGCGCCCTAGGGGGCAACTTGCAAGTGTGCACACATTTATCAATGTGCGCACTTTAGACCTCTAACCATTAAGTGGGCATACCAAGAGTCATGGAAACCCTAACCCTAACTGATAGCCTATGTAAGGCAACCAAACCCTAACTTTCCCTTTTTCGTCCACAGTCATTCCGAGCTCCGTTTCGCACGCCCAAAGAGTGAATCCCGACTCCCAAGGTCTGCCTGAGCACTCTAGCTCGTCAGATTCCCCTTCCGACCGCATCCCCAAGCAAGACAGCGACATGGACGCATTCGGATCAAGAGGAGCAAGCTGAGGACCAGGTATTTCGTCAATTCAATACCCTAATCCGCATTCCGGGCATAGAGTTAGCATGTTTAGCCTATTGAATTGCCCATAGCAGCCACATAGAACCCCAGATAGCGAGCCCTAACTAAAGAACATAACTTCTATGATGTAGATTAGATATTATTCTTTAGTTCTGTGATAATGTGGATGGATGGATGATCTCGGTGGACTCATTGTATTGGGAGGGGTAGAGACCTACAGCCTAGTAGTTGATGCTCCTAGCTAGCCTCTTTAGCACACTGTAAATTCGGCCTGTGTACAAGAACCACACCTGGTTGTGGGTGAAGGGGCCAGACTGGCTCATAAGGAGGTTCGTGTTCTGACTCTTAAACGATCCCCCTGGTGTGTAAAGTCTACCGGGGATCACTGTGGACTAGGTCTAATGGCTTGCCACTGAGTGTGGGTAAGGCATGGGCTCGACACCGTGGGGTGATGCGTCACTCTCCAGTGGGTTCAAGTCGAATAAGGGCGGTGGCCCTCTAGTCACCTCGAGTCAGCATGGAGATCTCTGGAGGGAGTGATCCCTGCCTGCCCTATCAGAACTGGGGAGATGCAACCCAGGAATAACCCCTTTGGCTATGCATCCGGCGGGCTACAGTCAGGTCCCAACACTCTTCAACCTACTCTGCAAAGTGTGCACAGGAGGGGCGGATGGAGTGGACAACCCTAAGCCATGTTCTTATGCCAGCCAAATCCATTTGCCATGAATTCTGTCTGCAATGACCTCTGGAGACCCAAGCCGTCAGTCATCCCCTTGAGTCTAAGCCTTGGGTAGGATTCCCCATGTGATGTACTGATCTTTGTCTATGCAGATATGTGATGAGCCATCCTTCGAGATGGTTATGTGATGTTGATGTTGTATACTGACAAGTATGTTTACGCTTCCGCAGCTAGGTAGGCCCTGAGGAAGACAGGGTAAATGACCCCTTCATTCTTCCCACTGGAACTCATCAAGGTTGCAGTGATACGTGGAGGGCCCTGTATCAATATGGAGCTGGTATGGGGGGTGAACTCCTGTTTGTATACGGTACGGGCACCGTATATGAGTAGGGGACGTCACAGCACGCATGGAGGACTACCTAACTTCGCCGACCAGGTGAACCTAATCAAGCGGCCAATACTTTTGCACATCTTCAATTTTTACAATTGGACACCTACAGTAGGGGATGCCTATGAATCATCGCAACCCCACAACAAATAAGATAATTGAAGTAGTGGCAGTTTCCCATTTAGGGGGCACATCGAGGAATATTCTTTGCAAACTTGGGATGATGAGCTCAAATTAGACATGAAGGTCAATCCAATAATAGCCAACTTGGGTGTTATTGATATATATCCAGTTTTCACCAGTCTTTGCCAACAGACCCCAACTATGGAAGCCTTCCGTGACAACGGCTCCAGCCAAGAGACTGGTTAGTCCCTAGTTAGCTTCTATTTCTGCTAACACTTCTTTGAATAGATGGAATGATTAAATTCTCTTTTGTATATTGTTCTGGATACTTAGATGGTGTTTATATTCTTTCTTTCTGCTCCCTCCGTATATTGGGAACTAAGGGAAGGGTAAAGACCTGAAAGCCTCTTAGCAATATAGATGTCTCTAGCTAGACCCCTTAATACCCAATAAATGCAGCCTGTGCACAAGAGCCAACCTGGCTGAGGATGTTATGATGTGGTTCAGCACCAAACAACAAGTATGATGGTGAATCGGAGGTGGGGTCTTGCCTAGCGCGGCTACAGGACTCTTATAGTGTGCTAGGCTTATAGCCGATCACTGTGTGGGGAGTGGGTATGGGTCTGACACTCCCTGGGCCGCAGCCTATATGGACGCCCTGGACTCAAACGGGCTGGTGAGCCAGCCTTTAGATTTAGGGGAGTAAGTCGGATACGGATGGGGGGGTCACTGAGGGGGCACGTGTTCTCTAGCACGCCCAGGGATCCGTCATGCTCGGGGAGGATACACCTCTCTGACCTGCCTCATCGGACCGGTGAGATGTAACCCGGAGTGATCCCGTAGGGTGATTCCTTGGGATTGCGTCTCCGGAGGGCTACAAGCACGTCATAGCATGATTCGGCCTATCTGCAAGGTGTGCACAGGAGGGGCGGATGGAGTGGACTACCCTAGCCATTGTCTTATGCCAGCCAATGCCATGTTATACTTCCGTCTGTTGATATCTTGAGGCCCTGACCGTCAGTTGACCCCTTGGAGTTTGAGCCTGGGTAGTGCCTTGTCATGGAGTTTAGCTCATGCTATTATGGTTGTATTATCTCTTTATGGATGATGATAGATGGACCACCCTTCGTGGTGGTATATTATTATAGCATGATTGTTGTATGCTAACGTATATGTATGCTTCCGTTGTATAGGATTTTCCATAGAGGACGTGGGACGAATGATACCTCCGTGTTCCTCGCTCGGACACTTGGCCATCCCAAATGGTCCGAGTATGAGGGAGGGCCTTACCAGGGTGATGTAGTCGCCGTGGGAGGGGAATTCCCATATTTATACGATGGGAGCATCGTATAGATTCTGGGAGCGTCACAATAAGTATTCACAACACCAAAAATTGAGTCCTCCATAGTGTAAATAATAGCATGCCACATCTTAGAAGGGGAATTGAAAAAGAAAACATGTTCAATATTTCTCCAAATAATGGTTTTGTACCACTAGCTTCAATCCAAGTAGATGAAGCTCCAGGATAAGTCCAATCTCCAAGGTTGGATGCTTCAAATTTTGGGAGCTTAACTTCCTGAAGAAGGATAAGCATTATAACTTCTGATTTGAGAGATAACTCTCCTTCTTTTGAGAGGGCCTTTGATATCCCTAATATTCCAAGTAAGGATCTTCATAAGAGGATTCACAACAAAGCCAGCAGAAAACAAAGAGAAAAGAAGTAGAGAAGATCAAGCTCTGGCAGGTCTTCTTTTCCCCTTCCTCTTTTTACTTGTACTTGTAGTATTGGCAGCAGATGTGTTGTTCAGATTAATGAGGTCAACTAAAGATGAATCAGCTCTTTTAGTCTTGACCTTTCTATTAGAAGGCAGAGATATAGTCTTGCTTATGTCAGAAGAACGAGGGTTGTCAAACAAGAAGCCATCCTTTTCCCATTTTTCCTTATCCAGATCACAATCACTTTCATCTGAGATCCCTCCCAGAACAAACTCAAACATTTTGTTTTTATATAGAGGAGAAGTAAAAAGGACATTTAGATCTATATTTTTATCCTTATTACATACAGAATTAACTGGAAGTTGCCCAGTGAGGTTTGTGCTAGATCTAGTGTGTTCTTTAAACATATTATCCCAATCAGCAGCCACTACTTGATCCATATTTGCCTCCAATTCACTTTCAGGAGTACCCTTGACAATATCATCATCCATCAAACTCACTGAACACTGAACAAATTGCTGTGAATCCAACTTCAACCCCTTCCTGTAATAAAGCTAATTGCTCTGCAATCTCTGTGGAAATAGTGCAAGGTGAAGGATTGTCTATTTTAACTATTGGGAAAAGATCAGTGAGAGTGGTCTGAATGTTAGCAGGTTTAGCATTAGAAGAATAGCTTGGAACAGGTAATTGTTTGGGTGTAGGAAGGTAATTGCTCAATATTAAGTCATCATCAAGATCAAAGTTAAGGTCAGCTAATACCTGGAATTGGTTAGAATTAGCAATTATTTGACCCTCCTCCATCTGTTCATCAAGTTTCTCGGGAACAGTAGTAGTAGCTTGCTTTGCTGAATGGATATAGTTTACCACTTGTGCATTAGACTCTTTGTCAATTTCACCATGAACTTTTTTATTCAAGGTAACAGCATTTGGTGGTAGAGCAGGGACAACTTCCACAATAGTATTTGATGGACTTATTTCAAAATCTTTTGCATAGTCCTCATTATTGGTATATGCAGCCTTCTTCACTATTTTCTTTGAATAATGTTTGATTTTCTTGCCTAATGAATCACTCTTACTCTTGTATTGATTTGAAAGGTCAAACATAGAATCAGATTTGTTGGATAAACCTTTAGCATCCGAAATAATTTCACTCAGAGTGTCATGAAGATCCTTGGCCTTATCTTTGTTAGCATCTAAATTCCTTTTGTTTGAGTTGCCTTCATGATTCTGCAGTACTTTAATCATTTGAGAGGTACTTCTATCTCTGTCATATATCTGCTTGTATTGATCACTTTCCTTATTTTGGACTGCCACAACTTTTTGAGCTTGTGCTTCTCTCATCATTTTCTTCCTTTGTATTCTTTTGTAACTGCCATTGACCTTTGTCCAGACAAAGTTGTTATCCTTAGATATCACATCTGATTCAGTTGATCCATCTTTATGTTTATTAACCTTGTAAAAGACCTGGCCAATGACTGTACCATTTGATTTTTGATTCAAATGATGATTGTTTAATTCCTGACCAAACTTGTTGGCTTGATGATTGACCTGATGTTTGACTTGGAGATCCTTCACCCTACTATTATCTTATTAATATCCTCATTTTGATGGCCATGTTGACTGCCAACCTGAGAAGGATTAGCCATTTTTTCATTGCAGTTTTCATACCAAAAGTGTCTGGCCTTACAAATTTGGCAATGAGGTGAACCAGACCATCTTAATGATATGTAAGATCTTTGTCCAAAAACATTGTGGAAGAGAGTTTGAAAGAGAATGTCTTTTGAGAGGACAAGCTGAATGAAAGAGCACGGGGGTCTGTAAGGAGAATATTCAGTTGAAATATAGGAGCCAATAGAATCAAAAAGAAGTTTAAGGCAATCCTCATTCCATTCAATGGGATTTAGGCCATGGAGAGTAGTAGAAACAACACAGAGTTTGTCCAGGTTAGCAATTTCAAATTTAGGGTCCCATTTGAGAAAGGAAAGTTGAAAAGATTCAAAAGTTAAGGGTCCATGATTAAAGAAGAACTTGGCAGTTCTCTTGCTTCCATTTTCGATCATGATATAAGGGGATTGAAGCCAGTATACAACATTAGTCAGAATGCCTTTGTGAAGATTCAAGCAAAAGGACTAAAGTTTATCTAATTTGATCCCATGTTTGTTTACTTTCACAATTACCAAGTGTAGGTTTGGACAATGTTGGTGAAGGTATAGAATGCTGACCTAACCTTTTATAGGTGGGTAAAAGCATGTTAGGGTGTCCCTTAAAAAGTATTATTTAGTGACCAAAAAAGTACCTAAAAAGGTACCCAGGACTGGGTACTGGGTACCTGTGTAATATCTCAATAAAAGGTACATGCTAGAACTTTTATATATATTTTGGTCTCCGGTAGCATTATCTTTATCTTAACTTTGAATATTAATGCGTCCGTGACTTTTATTTTAGACTTTTGTACTAGTTTTAATGAAAATAAAAATGAGAAAGTACCCAGTTCTGAAGTACCTAGTGTATGTACTTTTGCAGGTTCCAAAAGTGGTACACCCTAACATGCTTTTACCCAGGTATTGCTACTTGAATCGAGGTATGATTCACGGAAAGGTAGAGAATAATGGCATATGACGTTCTATATTGCATGCCTTAATAACGTCAGCCTCCTTACGAAATCCAACTTATGCGTAATTTTATAACCTATAACAGATTTGCGTCCTCATACGCCATTATTCTCTACCTTTCCGTGAATCATACCTCGATTCAAGTAGCAATACCTATAAAAGGTTAGGTAAACAACGTTTTAAATATAGAGAATTTGAAGGGATACTTTGAATAGTCCAAAGTCTGGAGTATGAACAAGATAGGTGCCCAATGAGGTTGTCACCAAGGAGAATGTGCTCTAGACTTTGTATCGTGTGTGTATCTCAAGGAGTATCTCCGCGTTGGTATATGCATACTAGGACCATTTAATGGCAAAACATAACAAGAAAAAGAAAGGGTGTATAATAGAACTTTTAGTTCACAATCCATATGAATACGGAAATAATGAAGATAGGAGTTCCTATACTAGAAGTTAAACATGTCCACTAGGAACTTAGGGTGACATCTGCCCCTGTGAAATTTGTGAGTAGAACTTGAGGATCAAGGCAAACTAAGGCTAGAGAGTCTAGAAAGTGTGGTATCAAAACCACAATGTGTGAGGAAATACATTTACGGCAAGTATGAACATAGCTAGGTGGCTATGGCAAAGAATCATATATGAGTCTAGACTTAGGGTCGACTCACACATATTACTATATCACATAATTACACGATAGGGATTGTGGATGTTGGAAGGATTTAGTAGTATCAAATACTGCACTAGTGAGGATATGAAGGATGTCGATTGTGACATTCAGATGTATGTCATATTGGAAGATAGTAGAATATTCGTACAAGGCGAGTGAAGTATTACTTGACAAGGTTTAAAGATTAAGCATAATGATATGCTTATATACGAAGATATTGGCTTAGGTATGATCCACCAGAGATAAGCATTCAAGTGATCCCAATGGTTGGAATTGACTATCTTAGATACATGGTACTAAGGGATATAAAAAGAGTTTAAATCAGGGAAAATAGCTCGAGTAAGTGTAGCATATATGGCGATGTTACATTCCAGAACATCATGAGGATGGTTGGAATGGGATTGGAATAACAGATGATGCGATGTTTGCTACTCAAAGGGTCTGGATACCAATGAATTAGTTCAGCGTTATAAGCTGAAAGTATCTATTGGGTTTGGGGTATGACAGGTTGTATAAACTATCGCGTCGTATGATAGTAGAAGGGAAGTTTGATGACTTTGCTGATCATACCCTTAGGCTGACCGACAAGAGGGCAAAACATAAGAATACGAAGTCGCAATGAAAATCAAGAGGAGGTGTATAGAGTAGAAGGGGCGAGATTATATAGATCAACAGCCCATATATCGTAAAAGTTACCCTACCCACGGGGAGCAATTCTAGACATCGAAGTAGAGGCTGGAGGATTCCTTCCCTTGAGGTACGCACCTCTTAGGGAGTATGACTTTGAGACTCTTAAGAGGGTAGGAAATCGGATAACCACATGGCAGTTACTAATGAAGATTTGAACATCCGGGTTTTCTATTATGAGGCCGAGAGGGTTCAATGCCTCTGGCTCATTATGAAGGAGCCAACAGACGACAACATTTGAAAGGGACCAAAAGTTGAAGTTGATGACTTAAGAAAATAAGTTAATTGTGATAAAGCATGGTTGATATTAGGAACACGAAGGATATTTAGCTGAAGGAGCCTTTAGAAAGGCTCTTCAACTAGGGTAATAACCTTTGGAATTATGGTATAATCTCATGGGAAAAATCATAGTTTATGTACGGGACGGAAGTACTATAAGGCACTAAGGAAATGGTTGAAGTACCTGGGAACCCTATCAAAATGTAGGCAGCATATACAATTCCAACATAGAGTTGGCCACCGTCCATTAGCGAAGTAGGTGACGCAGCCACATTATAAAAGTACATAAGCAATGGGTTTTATTTCAAGGAACTACCAAGGTTACACTTTAGCTAAGGCAGAGCAGAGCTCTAGCATTGTGGGGTGAGGATATGCGTTTACTATGTACGTACTATGTACACATATGATAAATATCTCGGAGAGATAATCTATCAATGACACGAGGTGAGAAAAACAAGTGTACCCCATTCGTACCAATGAAAGGTATGGAGTATGTCTGGAATGTGCAAACATTCAATATGTTTTCTATGTTCATGGTCGATTTTCGTTACCATGACCCTTGAAGCGTGTTGATTATTAATTTTAACACTGCCCATCGACTATATATACAATTCACCCTTTGGTTGTGAACCTGATTCTGTAGGGTCACCAACTCATTCACTCCTGATATTTTTAACCCCCTTGTTGGCTTCTAAGCCACTATTATAGGCCATATGATATAACAAGTCTATGTTCTAAGGTTACATCTATGCGTTAGATTTTCCCTTATGTCTTTTAACCACATGTTGGGGGTTATGAATTGACATTGCTATACACCTTAGAAATGTTAGTCATTAGTTATTCTGGCATCACGTTGTCGTGCATACACAAAACCCAAGGTTCGAAGAACAATGTTTTGGTGAAATGATAATTCACAAGGGAAGATGAAGAATTAGGTTGAGCTAGTGTTGGGAGGTTCTGACGACGAAGCAATGTTACGTATTTCCTGGACACGAGAATGGTGACTCAATGCACTGGGGCAGTTATCAAGGCTTCCTTGAGCTTCTCAACATGGTCTGCCCAACTCTTTGTCTTTCAAAATGGCGCTCTCTCTCTCTCTCTCTCTCTCTCTCTCTCTCTCTCTCTCTCTCTCTCTCTCTCTCTCTCTCTCTCTCTCTCTCTCTCTCTCTCTCTCTCTCTCTCTCTCAGGTTTGCCACATGCTCGCCAAAACACCCGTCTCTCGTGGCATACGACTCCTCTCAGAATATGCATTATTTTTTTTGGGAGGAGAGGAGAGGCTGTCTCTCGAGCTCTACTTGGCGCCGTTTAGACCTCAATTTTTGGTTTCCTTGGAGAACTACTCCATCGAATCATTAGGTAGGTCAGTTTTTTTGTGGGATAATTCCCCTCCAATTTTGAATCGACCTCCAAAATATGGGATATTTCTTCCCCTGTTCCTGCTGGTAGGTAAGCTTTGTGGGATAATTCTTTTGTTGTGTTCTTTGTATAGGGTTCCATTTCCCGGCCGTTCTGTCATGGATCCATTGATTCTCGGAATGATTGCCATGCTATTGCGTGCTCTTACAATCGGAATCGCATTCCAAAGATTCTGTTTGCAGCTTCTGGAACTAAACGAGCTTGAAGACCCAATGAATCTATTCGATGACGATGCTGCAAATCTAGGGGAGGAGGAATCTGTGTTGTTTCCTGTGGGAGTTCGATTGTTTGGCATTTCATGAACCCTTGGGCTAGCTGAATTGTCAATGTTGACATTGACATTGGGAATCTCTTCAGTACTCTCAAAAGGGTCATCAAAAGCAGCATCAGAACCAACTGTCTCAAAGAAACTGTCAGAAAAATTAGTGTGCAAATCCGCAGCCTCAAAGGCTTCATTCCCAAATTCCCCATCATCACCAGCCCCTGGAATGGGGTTATCAGAAGTCACTCTATATTTGACTTCTTCCATTCTATCAAACCATTGCCAACTCGAAGGTTCTGAACCCGTTTGACTGGAAGCCTCCTTCTCATCCTTGAATTTTGCCTGTAGCTTATCCCATTTGTTCTTCAATTGCCTGACTTCCACTAATCCATCTATAATTGGATGCAATTTCACAAGAATTTCTCTCCATTGTGAATTAGAAAGATTCAGACTGCAATTGGTAACCAGTTTCATTTCATTTAGAAGATTCAGGAAACTGTCCATTGGACTGGAGCCTTCCTATTCTTTGTGTCTATTTGTTTGGGATTTTCTTTTTCTAGAACAACAATAGCCATTGAATTATCGGGCTGATGAGAATCACTCACAGTACTGGGAGGTGCTTGGATTTCGCTGAGAACTCGTTTGCATCTCCTTTCAGGAGCAGTAACAATAGGCTCGGAATTTGACTCCAAGCTCACGTTCATTGAAATTTGCCCTGTCATCTTCCACGTCTTCCTTGGAGCCATTTTTTCAATGCGAGGAGGCACAAAGGGTTTGCTGCTTGATGGCAGAGCAGATCTGGTTGCCATAGACATCCGAGTCTATAGAAATCAAGCTAATCAACCAAGAAACAATACCTGCCGGACTAGAATTCGACAAGAAAACAATATAAGATCGAATTGAAATGAATTTACAAGGATCGAATGGGCTGAGAAATACCTGTAGACCGAAAATCAATGGTGCTGATGGAAGAATTAGGGGGGAATTCAAGGAATTGCGCGGTGTTGAAGACCAAGAAACAGGGGAAAATGGCGCCCCGGGATTTCGACGAGGGAAATTTTTCGGTCATAAAATTCAGGCGACATAATGTTAGGGGGTTGTTTAGTTAGTGGCTAATGGAAACGCCCCTAACGGCTGTTAGGGGCGAATCATCTCTCGAGGTGAGAGTTAACTTTTCCCACTCTCACCCATCTCTCATTCTCTCTCGCCTCTCGTATTCTCTCTCATCTACTCTAAGTTCGCATGTGGCCAAGACATCTCTCTCTCTCTCTCTCTCTCTCTCTCTCTCTCTCTCTCTCTCTCTCTCTCTCTCTCTCTCTCTCTCTCTCTCTCTCTCTCTCTCTCTCTCTCTCTCTCTCTCTCTCTCTCTCTCTCTGTGTGTTGAGCATAGAGTAAATGGAGGCCTGAAAGCACTATATAGCATGCGGTAAAAGTGGAAAAAAAGAGAAATATGGGACTTTTAGTGCAGGCGTACATTATATCAGTGCTAGTCCAAGCAGTTTTGCTCTATGGGTGTGAAGTATGGGGGTAGGGATTATCTGTAGAATCACGGAAAAAGGTTGAAAAAGTCTGAGAAGAAGTTCTTGAGAACAGAATTGGGTACTAAAGCTCAAACTCCATATGATATCTTTGCTTGTAGAGTGTGGCATGATGCTACTAGAATTTGAAGCCCTATGCGAGCAGCTTACATATCTCTCTAAGTTGCTATTTGATATGCCAGAAGATAGCTTACCAAGGCTAGCATTAGAAGAAACAAGAGACAAGGGATGGTACTCAGATATTAGGGAATGGATGAGGAAGTGGGGGATGGACATTCATGGTATACGTGAGAATAAGGGCAATCTAAGAGAGTGGGTGCATGAGCACCTCATTAGAAGAAATTTGGAGAGTCCAGGAGACAAAAACATTTCTATAGGCAAAGTATATAAATCCCACTCTCCAAGAGGCCAAATACCTCAAGGAAGGTGTGTCTTTTGGCGCCCGCATGATGATGATAAGCGGGGATGCGGCTTAGCTCCCATAGGCTTGGGGTTGAAGTAGGACGTTGGAGTAATATCCCCCATGAATTGAGATTTTGCAAAGTATGCAATATGGGAGAAGTAGAAGATGAATTACATGTCATCGTAAGGTGCCCGTCATACTCAGGGATTCGAGATAAGTATAGTATCCATTCAAACTCTTTGCTGGAATTCTTTGATATGCCTGGACATCACATTGGGAAATACTTGAAGGAAATATTGATACAGAGAGAACAGTTAATGAGTATTAAAGATTGTAATGTTATACATGATGAGAGATGGGAAGAGTCTAATGCATTCGTGTCAGAAGATGCATTAGAGGATATTTTTTATAACGTTGAATATGTACATTGATCGTCTCATAGACCTGGTGGTCTACAGACGTAATAAATACAACATTTCATTTCATTTCTCTCTCTCTCTCTCTCTCTCTCTCTCTCTCTCTCTCTCTCTCTCTCTCTCTCTCTCTCTCTCTCTCTCTCTCTCTCTCTACTGGACAGATATGGCGCAGAAGACTAGGTCGAAAAAAGCTGATGGCAAATCCGAGGCTGGCAAGTCCGACGATGGCAAGTCTGATGCTGGCAAGTTTGACGGTGCAGGGTCGCTTTCCAAGTCCTTATCTGCTGCAACAAAGAAGCAAGGGGATAAAAAAATACAGAAAAATCTGGTCGGTGGGTCCTATGAAAGCATTGACAGTTCTGAATCCGGAGGGGAATCTGATACAAATAGCAAAGGAAAAGGAGTCGTGACAGAGCAGGGGCCTTTGCAAACGCAGGAACATTTGGAGAAAAAACAGAGTATTGTAGAACCCTGTTTCTTGGAGGCTTCCTCATCCAATGGAACAGGTAAAATCGATGGCAAACAGAATAGTTTGAACTCTGTTACAGCCCTGGCAGATGGGTCCGATGGCAAACATAATGTTTTGAATCCTGCTATCTTGCTAAATCAGGTTTCTTCATCCGAGATCAGGGCTGGGCAAGAGCAGACTGTTGTTCCAAAAACAGATCCGAACCATACCTCTCAGACAGAATTTCGGATTGGGCATATGCTTGGAGCTGATTCAGGGATAAGAGAAATGATTCGGGCATGCGTTAGGGAGCTAGCTCATGATGTGTTCAAAGAGGCTCTGCAGGGGATGTTGCAAGAAATGAGAGAGATCATGAGAATGGATTTGAAGAAAGAGATTGACATGTTAAAGGCAGATTTTAAGCATGAAATTGAATGTGTGAAAGCTGAATTGAAGGCAGAAATTGGGCAGCAAGAGCAACCGAATGTCGATGGCCATGTTTTTGTTATTGAATATGGTGCACAAGAGGACATTAATGAGCTAAAACAGCAGCTTACAGATTTCATTGAAGATCAAGAGAAGAAAAATCGAATGCTAAATCTCCGCTTGGTGGGTTTATCTGAAGAAACTGCAAAGAACACTAAGGCAAAGGTAAGTGGTTTCTTCAAAGACCAGTTGGGCATTGATGATTGTGGAATTGTTGAAGCATTTAGAGTAGGCAAACTGCTACCATTTGGAAAACCTAGACATGCCATTGTGAAATTCTCTAGCAGGGAGCACAGAATGAATGTGTTGAAAAAAAGAAGTGCATTGAAAGGACAACCGGTCTGGATAAACGAGGATTTTACTAAAGAACAATTTCTGGAACATAAGACAGAAGTGCAAAAATATAAAAATGCCAGGCAAAATGGGCAGAAAGCCTATTGGAAAAAAGGGAAAGTAATAGTAGATAACCCTTTAGTGACATAGGGATTTGAGACCGCCAGGATTATGTGTTGGAATATTGATTCAATTAGCCAATATAAAATGGATGTTATCAATTTTTTGTTTGAGACTGTTGATATTATTTTTTTCCTAGAAACTTGTGAACATGAAGAAAAGGGTTTACCAGAAATAAAGGATTTTATGTTGCTTCATTCTGTTTGGTGTGAGAAATCATGGAGATTAAAAGGGCATGGAGGCGTTGCATGTTATGTAAGAAAAAGTATCCGGCATATGATAAAATTAGTGTCTCAGTATGGTTCCACGCAGCATATTTGGATTGAAATCCCAGGACAGTATGGAAAAATCTTTACTGCAGGGTGTTATTTTCCGCCACGAGGTTCACCTGTATATAATGCTGGGAATATGGATAGGGATGATCCCTTTTATCAGTTAGAACAAGATGCCATGCTGGGGGTGGTGTTGATGGGAGATTTTAATGGAAGAGTAGCAAACAAACAGGCAGCAATAACAAGTGCAGAAGGTGATCCGGTGTGGGTCACAATGCTAGATGATTTGGAGGTAGAGGAGCAGGGTTGGAAGCGCAACTCTCAGGATAAAGTAAGATGGCCCACCCCACAGGGTAACCATGTACTTAATATGTGTAGTGGGCTGGATTTGTTAATATATAATGGCATAAGCCGATTTCCACAATCTGGGAAGCTCAAGTGTAGAGACGCTAGTGTTGTGGATCTGGTTTTAGCTCGGGCATCCCTTGTCAAGCAAATGCTAGATTTTCAGATAGAGGAAGCAATGCCACATATAAGTGATCATGCATCTTTATCAGTTGTGATACGCATTAAAGATTTGCAACATAAAATAAATAGTGATGCAACATGCAGGCTAAGGATTAATATGCAATATAACAAGGCGGATCGGTATGAGAAATTGTGTGAAAAAAAGGCACTTGAAATAGATTGGCCAGAGGATGTTAATACCCTTAGTGAGAAGCTTGCTAAAATGGTTTTGGATGCTGCCACCGCGTGTTTCATATCAAAACGAAAATTGAAGGGTCTTCCTTGTAACGCATGGTTTGATGGGGATTGTAAAGAAAAAAGGGCAGAGTTCAAAAAGGCGAAAGGGGCAGAAAGGGAAAAGCTAAAGAAGGAATACATAAAGCTGACTAAGTCTAAAAAGAAAAATTATGTATATCAGAAGCAGCAAAAAATGGTGGAGGAGTTATTGCTGAATCCAAAGCAATTTTGGAACAGATTGAAACCCAGTGTAAAGCAAGAAGCGATTTTAGAAACTAACGCCTTATTAGGCCAAGTGCGCAAGCTTTATCATATATCTGGTATTTCTGATATGGAAGAGATCACATATCTCTCTGCTGGTGAATATGAGTTCACTCCTGATGATTTGGAACAAGGTTTGAGTAAGCTTGCAAATGGTAAGGCAGCTGATGCACAGGGGCTGGTTGCAGAGATGTTCAAATGGGCTGGAGGGTTAACCCATGCAATGTTGTTGAAGCTAGTAAATGCAGCTTTAAAAGAGGGCTTTCCCCGCACGTGGCAAGTCAACAGAGTTATCCCATTATACAAGGCAGGAGACGATAAGGATCCAGGTAATTATAGAATGATTATGATTTGCAGTCTTTTTGCAAAACTTGTAGCTACAATGCTAAACTCTAAGATTAGTATGTGGGCGGAAGGGAACGGAGTTAGGGCCATGGGGCAAGCAGGATTTAGACCTGAGCGGTCTACCATAGATCATTTGGTAACTCTGCGTGCCATGATAGATTCAGTCATTGGCAAAAAAAAGCCTTTATATGCTCTTTTTGTGGATTATGCTAAAGCCTTTGACACAGTAAATAGACATACTCTCTGGCAAAGAATGGAGCTAATTGGGGTTCCAATAGAGTTAAGACAAGCGGTCAAGATATTATATGAGAAAGTCTTGGTGCAACTTTCTCCCCCCTATGTCAATGAATGTGAAGATGTTGTGGTGAGTAATACTGGAGTCAAGCAGGGCTGCCCCTTATCTCCTACATTGTTTGGGCTGTTTATCGATGAGCTAGAAAACTGGATGATGGAACATGGAGGGGATGGGACATTGGTGAATGGCTATATGATATTGCTTTTGCTTTATGCAGATGACGTAGTCATCCTATCTCGCTCAGTAACAGGGATGCAGAAACATTTGGATGCTCTCGCGCATTTTTGTGATAGCAAAGGGATGCAAGTGAATTTAGCAAAAACAAAATTGATAGTCTTTGGAGCTAATAAGACAGAACATCTAGCGTTTTATTATAAGGGCATGTCAGTGGAGTTGGTAAACTCGTATAAATATCTGGGAGTGAAAGTTGACAAGAGCCCTAGCTGGAATATGGCTGTAGAGCACAGAGTGAATGCGGGCCTGAAAGCCTTATACAGCATGCAGTGGTAAAGCAGAAATTTGGAATTTTAACATGAAAAAGATGCTATATAAGACGCTTGTGTAGACAGTATTGCTATATGGATGTGAGGTTTGGGGGCCAGGCTTGGCGGCTGACACATGGAAAAAGGTGGAGAAAGTGCAAAAAACGTTTTTGAGAACGGAATTGGGTACAAAAGCGCAAACTCCATATGATATGCTGTTGGCCGAATGTGGTATGTTGCCTGTTGAGGCAGAAGCTTTGTGTAAGTTGCTCACGTATCTTTATAAGATACAATTTGAAAGGGCTGATGATCGTTTACCACGCTTGGCAATAGAGGAGACAAGGGGGAAGGGTTGGTATGCTGATGTGGAGGAATGGATGTGGAAGTGGGGACTAAATATGCAAGATTTGTATATACATCATAAAGATATCCGGGCATGGGTTACAGAACATGTTACTAGAAAGAATTGGAGAGTTCCAGAAATAAAGAAAGAGTTCTACCGACAGTATATTAACCCAGAACTCCAAGAGGCTAAGTATCTGAGAGAAGGTATTTCTTTGAAACTTAGACACTCCATTAGCAGAATGAGACTTAGTTCGCACAGGCTTGAGGTGGAAGTTGGTAGATGGGGAGATATCCCCCATGAAATGAGGCTTTGCAAGAATTGTAATATGCAGGAAGTGGAGGACGAGCAACATGTGCTTTTAAGATGCCCAGCTTATGTGGAGATCCGAAACAGGTACAATATCTCGGTGTCAACTCTACTGGAGTTTTTTAATTTGGAAGGTAAACTTGTTGGAAAATTCATAAGAGATGTCATGAATATGAGAGAACAAACTAGCCAAAATTCATTGATGAGAGAAGATTTGGGAGAAGAGGCTAATGCATTATTGTCTGAAGATGCATTAGATGATATTTTCTATAATGTTGAATGTACTTGTTGAACGTCTCATAGACCTGGTGGTCTGCAGACGTGAATAAAAAGCATTTCATTTCATTTCATCTCTCTCTCTCTCTCTCTCTCTCTCTCTCTCTCTCTCTCTCTCTCTCTCTCTCTCTGGAAGCAACCCTATGCGACAGTTTTTTCGTTTGGTCTGGCAAGGAGAGGCCTGAAGCAAACCTGAGGCAAACATGAGGCAAAAGGATCTTGTGGATTCGAGTCTATCTCTTCCCAAGATCTGAGCTGTGTAGAAGATTGGCCGGATTTGGCTCTTGAATTTGGCTGTGGGCTCGGGACTCTGCTACCTCAGATTTGGCTCTGTCTAGCCGAATTTGGTTCCTGTATTTGACTGCGGGCTCGGGATTATGCTATCTCAGATTTAGCTCTGTTATTCCGACAAACGAACAATCTCAATAAAGTCAGGCGATGGGGAAACCTAAAAAAATTGATGGAGCTAAAGCTGTTGTGGACGATGGTAGCGGATCTGCAACGTCGTCAAAATCAGGTACAGTTGCTCTGAAGCAAGCAAAAGATGCTGCCAGAAATATTAGAATAAAAAATACAGAGGGGAATGCATCTGATGCAGACGGTGCCTCTGACATTGACCTCCCTGATTCTGAAATAAGTCCAACAAATCCTCATGTTGCTGAATCAAAGATAGACCCACGATCTGAAATAAGCCTAACAAATCCACATGTTGTTGAATCGAAGACAGACCCACGAAACCCTGTTGTAAGTGTTGGACTGCCACAATCTCAGCCGGATTTATTATTTGGCAAGGCACAGATATTCCTGTACCAAATGCTATCTGAAATTTCTGCCTCGCACAATCTAATGATGAAGATATTGGAAATGATGGAGTATTCTAAAAAAGAAGCTGCAATCAGGCAGGCAAAAATGCTTGAGCTTATGCAAGGAATGACTGAATCACTCCAATCTTTAAGGGCAGAAAATATTTCTATCGGGCAGGATATAGCAAAGATGAAGGAAAATGCAAGCAAAGGGGATTTACAATAGGCCTCTAAGGGAGATGAAGAAGGAGGAAGTATGGTTGAGGTTATCAATAAATTAAACGATCGAATGGATAGTGTCCTGGAACAGCAAGAACGGCAGCAAAAAGCACTAAATCTGGGGTTTGTAGGAATACCAAAAAGGGACCACGAAAATACAAGGGAAGAGGCTCAAAGAATTCTGACTGAGAAGCTCCACATTCAGGAACCTGGTATGGTTGATGCCTTTCGAGTAGAAAGATATCATCCCAATCATGCAATGCATGTCTAGTAAGAAATTACTTAAAGGCATTACTTAAGCTAGAACATAGAGATGACGACACTGAAGAGGAAAAGGAGGACAAGAAACTGAGCAAGTTGCCCATGCAAGTGGCCAAGTTAGTTAAGGAGTTCTATAATCTATTCCCGGACAAAATCAAAGAACTTCCTTCTTACAGGGGAATTGTGCGTGAAATAACACTTGAACTGGGCACGTAAACCCACAAGTAAGGCGCCATACAGGATTACAACCCACGAACTAACGGAGTTAAAGAAGCAGCTGCAAGAACCCTTAGACCTTAGGTTTATAAGACCTAGCGTCTCTCCATTCGAGCACCTATCTTGCTTGTCAAAAAGAAAGATGGAAGCTTGGGGATGTGCATCGAAAACAAGCACACCATCAAGAACAAACACGCCTTACCGAGAGCAGACGACCTCATGGATCAGTTGCAAGGAAAAAAATTCTTCTCTAAAATAGACTTGATTGTTATTAAATCAGGACAAAGGAAGAAGTATACACAAGAAAATATTCAGGACAAGATATGACCACTAAAATTCATGGTCATGCCATTTGGGTTGTCGAATGCCCTAACAACCTTTATGAGACTTATAAGTAACATTTTCCATGAGTTTCTCGATGAATTTGTCATTGTATTTTTCGATGATATATTGGTTTACAATAGAACCTTCGAGGATCATGTCCAGCATTTGCATAAGGTTTTTGAAAAGCTAAGGAGGCATCAACTCTATCCAAAGTTGTCCAAATGCCATTTTGCGATAACCGAGTAGAGTATTTAGGCAACATAATCTCGAGCATGATATTTCTACCGACCCCACAAAGGTCCATTGGAGTGGCCAGCACCTAAGAATGTGCACGAGGTGAGAAGTTTCCTGGGCTTGTCAGGCTATTGCAAGAAATTCGTGAAGAACTTCGTCAAAAGCAGCACCACTAACGGACCTCACGAAAGCCGAGAAGAAAGAAAGAAAGAAAGAAAGAAAGAAAGAAAGAAAGAAAGAAAGAAAGAAAGAAAGAAGCTTGATTATTTTCGCCTACTAGACCATCAGTTCTATGAGACAGATTATTTTGTACAAACAGAAAGCCTGTGAAACATCATAAAATTTATACAGCCTCTCCCATAGTAGGGAGAGTACCGGTATGCTCTCCTAAACACGCCTCATAATCTTTTAGAAGAGTTTTGTACCCCCGTACATATTGTTCTCTCAACTCTAGAACAATAATTAGGAATTTACCAGTCATTTTCGCAGGAAGCTTGAAGAATTACACAAGGGTATCGGTTCGAACGGCATGGTGTTCTCTTAGGTCTTGGTATGCTGGACACTGTAAAATGACATGGTTCTCGTCCTCTAAAGTGTTTTCTTTACATAATCTGCACAACCGGAGTTCCTGCGGTATGTCCCCCCATTGTCCCACCTCAATCCCTAGATGGTGTGAGCTGAGTCGCATTCTACATATTGTGTGCCTCTTATGGAGTGAAATATTCTCTCTCAGATAAGCCATTTCAACCAAACCTGGATTCATCCATTTCCAGTAGCTTTCTATTCTTTGTTTGCTTCCGCTCCACAAAAATTGTTTTATTTTGTCCCCGACATATATCCTTGCCTGCAATGAGTTTAATGGGATATTCTCAATCGGAATGTCCCATTTTTGGAGCCATTTAAGAAAGTCAGGGTACCACCCCTTGCTCTCACTGTGCTTCATGGCAACATGTGGTAAAGATTGGTCATCCAAAACCTTCAGTTTCCACACATATATGACTGTCTGGCATAAGGCTTCGCCTTCTAAAGGCATCAGACCTGTCTCTGCAAGCAACATAGCATAAGGCGTCTGTACTTTTACTTCCATTTCAGCGAGTAAGAATTTCTTTTGGACTCTCTCTACTTTCTTCCATCTATCCAATGACAAACCCAGAATTTCTTTTGGACTCTCTCTACTTTCTTCCATCTATCCAATGACAAACCAGCCCCCATATCACACACCTATACAAAACTGCCTGCTGAACCAAGGAACAAAACAACTTTTTCTTTAGCCCAAAATTAACAATGTCTGCATTTTTGCATTGCCTCTGCATCGCAAATAAGGCTTTCAGCCCCCCATAAACCCTTTGATCTACTGCCTTGTTCCGTCTGTATGATTGATCTACTAGCAAGCCTAGGTATTTGTAGGTAGATACTATATCCAACTTTTCCCCCTTATAATAGAAAGCATATATGTCTGTCTTCTGAGTGCCAAATATCACAATTTTAGTTTTGGATAGATTGACGTTCATGCCCATCGTCTCGGACAAAGCTGCTAGATCTGCTAAATGTTTTTGTAGCCCGTCCACACTCCTAGCAAATATGACCACATCATCAGCGTACAATAGTAGGAATATTACATATCCCATTAACATTGCTCCATCTCCACCACTATCAAATCTTCCAACTCATCAATGAAGATGCCAAACGAAGTGGGTGACAGCGGGCAGCCCTGTTTAACCCCAATGTTGCTTTCAATTCCCCCATCCTGTGGCAAGGGGAAAGATAGATGCACCCAGACTTTTTCATATAATGTACCAACCGCATTCTGAAAATGTGCTGGGACCCCTAGTTTCTCCATTCTTTTCCATATATTTGCTCTTCTTACTGTGTCAAAGGCCTTAGAGAAATCATCAAAAAGTGTGAAAAGTGGCTTCTTTGTCTTTTTCACTGAATCTACTATAGTCCTGAGCACCAAGATATGGTCCAGTGTGGCTTTTTTAGGTCTAAACCCTGCTTGCATATTAGATCTTTTTCCATTCTCTTCCACCGAGGAACTTATTTTATACTCTACAATGGTCGCAAAGAGCTTTGCAAAGAGACTGCTTACCATGATCATTCTATAATTATTGGGATCTCCTGCGTCCCCTGATTTATGCACTGGTACTACCCTATTCTTTTGCCAGCTATATGGGAAGCCATCCCTTATAGCGGCATTTAGCAATTTACCAATCACTCCTGCCGTCGCTGGCCCTATCCACTTAATCATCTTAGCCTTTAGTCCCAGCATATCTGATGCCTTCCCATTAGCTAGCTTGTGAATACCCAACTCAACATCTACGGTGTGGATCAATAAATTGTCATTGCTCTTTCCCAATTTCTCATCAATCCCATCTACATAGTACAGCTTCTTAATCTGGTGTATAAGTCCTTCGAGATCCAAATCTGCCACTTTAGCCGCCTTACTTTTCAGCTTACTCCAGAATTTTTCGGGTCCTTTGTTATCATGTCTACCATTTTCAATTGCTTTACTACTGTGTATTCTCTCTTTTTCCTTCTTACCATTTTCATGTAGATTTTTCTCCTCTCCAACTTATCACATCCCTTTGCTTCTTTGTATAGCTTTTGCAACTGCTTGCACTCATTATCAAACCAATGGTTACATGGCAGCCCCTGTGCCCTTCGAAAAGAGCTAAAACATTCATTTGCAGCATCTAACAGGATCGCACTAAGCTTCGCATCTATATCGTTAGCTTTTTCTGGCCAATGCACTTGTTTAACTTTATGTTCACATACATCCATGTACATCTTTGCTTTGTGAAAATCAAAGGAGAGCAAGGTATAGCTCTTACCTGGTATCCTGTGGTTCAGCTTGCTCGAAAGTTTTAACTCAAAGATTAGCAGCATATGATCTGAACCGGGGCAATCTCCGATATAGAAGTCAAGTATTGTTTCCACTGAATGTTCTCCAGCGACCAGATAATCAACCACACTCAAGCCTGTTCCCACTGAGCCAACTGACGTGCATTTTCCTGAGAGGCGATCCCATTATATACCCGGGGGATGCACTTATACATAAGGGGGGTATGGCATCTGCGTTCGGAGGGTAGCAAAAAACCCCCCTTGTATACGCAATTTTAAAAGGCAATTTGACCCCTCTGTGTATAGATATTGCTCCAAATCAGTGCCTAAAAACACCCCTAACCCCTAAGTATACGTACGCAAATGGTCCAAAAAACACCCCTCCGTTGAACTCTCATGGGTTATACGGTGATCAAAGGTGAATCCCCCGGGATTATATACGACTAGGCCCAATCCTCCACACATGTTCAGCAAATGCCCCCCTTGAGGCGTAACATATTCATAAGTGTCTTCAGTGCTTTTTCCCCATCCAGCTTTATATATCTCTTCTTCATCGAGCATTTCTAGCCAAATTGCCTCGTTGGACATGCCAACCATATTCGCTTGTTTATTTGCTATGCGACCTTGAAATCTCCTACTAAAATTACTTCTCCAAGATTCATAATCTCCAATACATCTTGCTCTAGATGAAAAAATGGGTCATCCCTGTCTAGATCATACCGATCGTAGATTGCTGACTCACGAGATGGGAAGTAGCATCCCCCAACAAACACACTTCGATCTGCCCTTACCAACTCCGCCCATAAAGTCTGTTTGGAGGAATATTTGTCAGTCTTCCTAACCAATTGTGCTAATGTTGTTCTGCAGTAGCAGGCAATGCCCCCCAAACCCCTCAGTCTCCAGCCCTTTTTATACCAAACAGAGTCTATGCATACAAAACCTAGTAGTTCCGGCAGACTATGTTCTTCATGTTCATGTGTTTCCATAAAAAAAGATAATATCCCAGTTTTCAGTTTCTAAGGACCTTATCTTGGTTATGTCCATGCCATTTATATTCCATGCACATAACCTGATGGTTTCGAGTCCCTATTCGTGATCTTCTATCACTACTTTGCCTTCTTTCCAGTATGCGCGTTGTCCATTTTGCCTGGCCTCCTTCAGTTTCTGGATTTCCTTTTGCCTCATTGTCATTTGTGTTTTTGTTAAATCTTCATTTATCCATATCTTTTCTCCTCGTAGCTCAGCCCTTTTTTGCAAGACCTGGAATCTGTGTTTCCTGTTGGCAAATTTAACCACAATATTTCTCCCTTTTTTCGGATGGTCAACTGAGGTACGCCCCATAACTATTATCGGTCATATTTCTCTATGTTCATGAGCCCCGTGCCCATTCCAATATTAATACCTGGCAAATCTATATCAAAGTTCATTCTTTTCCCTGCGGTGTGTCTGATTGCACCACTTGCCAATACCACCGGCGTAGGTTTTGATTTCAGGGTTCTCTATTTCAGCATCCCAACCATTCTTAACGAAGAAAAACTTATGAGTGCTTCTCATGTCTATCAAGACTATGAAGGACTTGATTGCTATTTTACCAATGGTTGATATCACATGATACTGGCTTTTTCGAGACTTTCTATATTAATGGCTGCAATGATGTGACATTCACTGTGACGTTCCACATATTTATATGCTTTATGTACAAATTTATGACACGTCACCATGAATACTTAACGGTGTATTAATTATTCATGTTACTACTTAACAAGGTAAGGTTAGCTATATTAGAATTAAATATTAATTAAAAGCCAAGTATTCTAAATTATTAATAATTAGTCATTAACTATGTTAATTAATTGTTAAAAATTTAGTTTAAAGGGTGCCACCTAATCGATTGGGCAAGGTAGAGCTGCTAACTTTGGGTCATCTATATTGGGGCTTCCACCCCAATTTGCCCCAATTCGAATTGGAGAGGGAGGAGCAGCTTATTCAACCAGCAGAGCATGGAGGACTTGAGAGATGGGAGATCTAGCTCAGATACCGGTTAGTAGGCTTAGTTAGCTTGAGATTCTAGGTAGAGATTAACCCTTAGTTGTTTAGGTGGATGATTAATCTCTTATTGATGTTCTACTTGAAGTTATGAATGGATTGATGAATTATGGTAGTTCTTCTACTGCATCTCTTGTGCTTGTGGGAATACGGGGGGTAGATACCTAAAAGTATGTAGAAGTAGAGATGCTCCTACCTAGAATCTCTTAAATCCCATTAAATGCGACATGTGCACAAGAGCCCGCCTGGCTGGGGATGGTATCTTGTGGTTCAACACCATACAACGGACACAGTGGTGAAGTAGAGGTGGAACCTTGCCTAGCATGGCTACAAGGATTCCTATAGTGTGATAAGCTTATAGTTGGTCACTGTGTGTGGGCCAGGTCCCTGGGTCACAGGATTCGTGCCTATAGGGACGTCCTAGACTCGATGAGCATGGCTGGGGCGGGCTTGTGGATTTTTTTTTTGGGGGTACTAGTGGTTCCACGATCGTCTAGCCACCTATAGAACCATCGTGCCTGGAGAGGAATCACCCCTTTCTTGCCTCATCGGACCGAGGGGATGTAACCTGGAGTAGTCTCATATGGCAATTTCATGAGATTACATCTCCAAAGGCTACAACCACACCATTGTTCTATGCCAGCCAACGCCATTGTCATGATTCTATCGATTGTTATCCGGAGGCCCTGACTATTAATCGACCCCTTTGGAGTCTGAGCCTGGGGTAGAACCTTCATTCTTGATGCATTTTGTACGTGTATTGTTATTATGTGATGTTGTATTGATGATGGATGGACTACCCTTCGTGGTGGTATATTATTTATTTGTATTATTGCCAGGTGCTAACATATATGTACGCTTCCACCATATAGGATACCCATAGAAGGCGTGGGACGAATGACACCTCCATGTCCTTCACCTAGACACTTGCTATCACAAGTGGTCCGAGTCAGGTGGAGGGCCTTTCTGTGATGATGGAGTCGCCACGGGAGGGAAATTTCCCATATTTATGCGATGGGAGCATTGTATTGGTTCGGGGAGCGTCACAATGGTATCATCGCCATGATCTTGGTAGACTGGATCATAGCACTGGCCATGTCCTAACTCGTTAGGTCAAATATTTAGTAGGGAATACTGATGTAGAAAATTCTCCTAAGTTCCATATAATATGCCCAAGTAGCTTCTCTGGGTGAAAAGAGGGGTAACTGGGAAGAGAAATGTTAAGGAGAAAGGAGAGAGTGTGTTGAGTTTTGGCAGAAAAAGGTCACTGCTCCAGGAGGCCATAACATTTTGTAGGAAGCTCAGATGAAGGCGATTGTTGCGCCATTGCATCGGGAACACTCGAATTAGCGCAAACCCCCTAAAAGCCCCATTGGGAGATGCTCCAGATGAAAGATTTGCAAACAATGGAGTGAACAGGGAAAAACGACTTTAGAATTCGATTTGAGGGGCAAAAATCCCCTACACGCCACTTTATACGCATCTCTATAAAAAAACCATATAAAAACACCGTATAAAGAATTTTGTACCAAGAAAAAAAAAAGGGCGGGGGGAGGAGGCTTTTCTTGAGGTGGTTGTGGAGAGGGAAAAAGAGCTTTAGAATTGGATTTTAAAGCACAAAAAGCCCCTACACGCCCCCTTATAATCAAACTTCAAAGACTAGAACCTGTGACCTCTCAGCTCCAACCCTAAGCGCTTACCAAGCTTCCTCGAGTATCATACAAAATGTTTTCCGTGCTTCTTATACTCATCTAATACTCTGTTTTCCCTAGAGCAGCCAGCTCCATTAAAAAAAGTCTATTGTGGGGACTTGAATCCTTGACCTCCTACCAAAAAGCCACTCTTTACCAACACAGTAAGCTTCCTTCCAACGGACATGGTAGTTCTCGTTCTACTTATCCAATAGTAACTCCGTTTTCTATTTAAAATGGAAGACTCTTGTCTAACAATTGCCCTTCCCTAAACCAACGTTGTGGTGGCAACAAATCTGTCAGACTTGTGCAACCATGGCAAGGTGCGGTCACCCTAACGATTATTATTGTCATTTGGACATGGGTTCCGTGGCCATATTATCGAACTTTGATGATGAGCGATGGAAGGGAACTCCTCTGAGTGAGATAGAAGTTTTTTGCAAATATAAGCGCGATGGGATTTCAATGAACTTGCCTGCCCAAGGATTCGCCCTTTTTGTTCAATATTACGGAGGGTCCCTACTTCCTAAAATACAAAAAAAACCATCTATCCAACTTAAAAACCATAAGCAATATTCTCACCGACTGGTTGCTCCAGGAGATCCTTGAATCCAAACGATAGCACACTCTAATCTTAGCCAATAGACCTATCTGCATGTCGGAGCTGCACACATGAAGTTGATGTACATGTTGACATGCCATCTGGATTTTTTGCTGCATTTTCAAGTGTGTCACGTGGCTTTTGACAGGTGTTGATACATCTTAGAGATATGATATGAAGTTGCCAGTTTTTTTCTTTTTTTTTTTTTTTTTTTTTTGGGGGATGGGATGGGGATGGATGGGATATGGAAGACTTACTCACTCGTATCTACATAAACAGAGTCACTCACATACAATGCTACTTCCCTATTATATAGAACCTGTATTATATAAGTACAAAGCCATTAAAGTTCTACAATTTAATGAGCTATCAACATGCCATTATAAAGTTGTTATGCATTGTCCCAAGTATTTTGCCAAGAGGTTAACGTACTAGCCTTTTGTTATCTAGGCATGTTTTACCTAGAAACTAAATGAGGGGATACACCGCTACTCTACTGCTAACATAATCAAAATCAATAACGTGAACTCAAGGCAAAGAACTTTAAACCTAATACCATTCTACAACCTTAGCTATGAATTTTGGAAAGGTCAAATCCACCTGCCAAGTAAATTCCTTTTCTATTGTCAAAATACCCTCTCTTTTTTTATGCATATACCACCTAAAGCTCGAAATTTCATTGCAATACAACTATGTAAAGTCCAAAGTCCAAGTAAACTTTCATTTAGATAAAACTCTAAAAGTTTTGATAGATCGATAGCTACACGAGATTGGAGCTTCCAAGATTATGTTGTCATGCAGAGATAGCTACACAAGATTGACGCTTCAGAGATCCAATCCCCTTTGGCATTTGGAGATCGAACCAAGCTTTCAAAAAACTACAATCTCAAGCAAGTCCATTTGAAGAAAACCACCTAATCAATCCAAAACCAAGCTTCCCCATAAATGAGCTATATCACAAGGCCTCATAAAACGAGTTGTGTTACAAAGACCAAGCTTCACATTTCAACAGCAACGCTCAAACATTCCAAAAACAAGATCCAGCATCAATCAAATAATATACAATTACTCTGAAGACAAATTCGACATTAAAGATATATACTTCCTATTTCATTCCGTAAATACAGATGGAAATTCACCTCTATGCACAGGACTCAAAAATGCAGCAGACCACAAAATTTGCAGCAATCCGAGTATTTTCTCGAACCTTTACGACACCCTCAAATTAAACTACTTTTAAAATGCAAGTTACAGGCGCAGGCCACAGAACATCTAATCAACTTCCTCCATCTTGCTGCCCTCTGCATTAGCATCATCCTCCAAAGGCGGCATCTCTGAATCCTCTTCAGCTCCAGCCTCCTCTTCAATGCTAAGACCCAGTTTGAGCATCCGATGAATTCGAGACCCAAATGTGTTAGGATCTTCCAGGCTGAAACCAGAGGTGAGAAGAGCAGTCTCAAACAGGAGGAGGACCAAATCCTTCACAGCTTTGTCATTTTTATCCACCTCTGCACGCCTGCGCAATTCCTCCATGATGGCATTGTCAGGATTTATTTCCATCGTCTTCTTACTCGACATGTAACCAGACATGCTAGAATCCCTAAGAGCTTGTGCTTTCATAATCCTTTCCATGTTTGCAGTCCATCCATATTCACCTGTCACAAGGCAACATGGAGAATCAACTATACGATCTGAGACCACAACTTTCTCAACCTTATCTCCCAAGATATCCTTCATTGTCTTGCACAAAGCTTCAAACTTAGCCTTCTTCTCTTCCTTTTTCTTCTTTTCTTCCTCTGTGTCTTCCAGCTTCAGCCCCTCTTTGGTTGCTGAGACTAATTTCTTCCCATCATATTCTTTCAGCTGTCCAACTGCATACTCATCAATAGCATCCACCATGAAAAGCACTTCATAACCCTTCCTCTTTAGCCTCTCCAAAAAGGGAGAATTTTCCACTGCTTTCTTGCTCTCTCCAGTGATATAGTAAATATCCTTTTGCCCTTCCTTCATTCTGGTCACATAGTCCTTCAAGCTGGTCATCTCATCCCCACTCTTTGTAGAGTGATATCTCAGCAAATCAGCAAGCTTAGCTCTGTTCTGGCTGTCCTCATGGATTCCAAGCTTAATGTTCTTTGAAAATGCCTCGTAGAATTTATTATAATCTTCCTTATTCTCTGCAATTTCACTGAACATTTCAAGACATTTCTTCACAAGGTTCTTACGGATTACCTTCAGAATCTTATTCTGCTGCAACATCTCTCTTGAAATGTTCAATGGCAGATCTTCTGAATCCACAACGCCCTTAATAAATCCCAAGTACTCTGGAATGAGCTCCTCACAATTATCCATGATGAATACCCTCCTGACATATAGTTTTATATTATTAAGTTTCTTTCTGGTATCAAACAGATCAAATGGAGCTCTTTTTGGAACAAAGAGCACAGCCTTAAACTCCAACTGTCCTTCAACAGAAAAGTGCTTCACAGCAAGATGATCTTCCCAATCGTTTGTAAGGCTCTTGTAAAAGGCAGCATATTCCTCTTTGGTGATTTCTTCAGGCTTACGCATCCAAATTGGCTTCTGCTTGTTAACCTGTTGCCATTCATGAGTAACCTCCTTAACCTTCTTTTTCTTCTTAGCTTCCTTTTCCTTTTCTTCATCTACCTCCTCGATTTTTCCTTCTTCCTCCTCTTCTTTCTTTTCCTCCTCTTCATCATCTGAAATTTCTTTCTCAACAGTCTTCTCAGTCCACAGTGATATGGGGTAACCAATAAATTCTGAGTGCTTCTTGATCAGATCTTTCAGCCTCCTTTCTTCCAAATACTCAAGCTGCACACAGTATTATTTATTTTTAAGAAAAGGAGAAGAAATAAACAGAATCGACTTAGCCAAATGGAATGTAAACACCCTAAATGCACAAATAGAATGTAGACAGGCAAAATGCAGTGTCCTCATCTTATGAAATGAAACATAGCACCAGTAATGCACACCATACCAAAACCAAGTTAATTTGCAATCTAGACAAATGCATATTCTCCTACAGAACTATCTAAACACTTCAAAGAAACGCAATGAAACATAGTACCAGAATCACATCATACCACAACCAAGTTAATGTCCGTGCATCTAACCAGTCTAGAAATGCACAGAACATAAATAACACAACCAAAGGAAACTTCTTGCCTGATCTTCTTTCAAATAAAGGGTGATCTTTGTGCCACGACCAAGCTGCTCTCCAGAAGTGTCACGAGTTACAGTGAATGATCCACCAGCTTGGGACTCCCAAATATATTGCTCATCATCGTTATGTTTGGTAGTAACGACCACCTTTTCAGCAACAAGATATGCAGAGTAGAAACCCACTCCAAACTGACCAATCATGCTAACATCGGCTCCAGCAGCCAACGCTTCCATGAATTCCTTCGTTCCAGAACGAGCAATTGTACCAAGATTGTTCACCAAATCTAACACAAAGGCGAACCCACTTTAACATACTGACGAAAGAGATGCATCATACTATGCGAACAGATGATAGAACAAAAATCTTACCAGCTTTGGTCATCCCAATACCGCTGTCGATTACACTGAGTGTATTGTTGGTCTTGTCAGGCACGATGTGGATGTAAAGTTCAGGATTAGAGTCGAGTTTGCTCTTATCGGTCAAAGACTCAAAGCGAATTTTGTCCAATGCCTGTATACAACAGAAATCAAGCAATTATGGGCAAGAACGTCGTGATAATCCTAAGTTTGAGGAAAAAGAACAAAGAGAAGAAAAATAAATACGGAAATATCCCGAGATTAAAATCGTGCAAAGACAAAGAGCACAGAATAGGAAAGAACTACCGCAAAAAAGAAAAAGAAGCAACGATGTTCGGACTTACATCAGAGGCATTGCTGATAAGCTCCCGAAGAAAGATTTCCTTGTTGCTGTAGAAAGTGTTAATGATCAAACTGAGCAACTGATTAATCTCGGCCTGGAAGGCAAAAGTCTCGACATCACCGGTGTCCATATTCACTTCAGAAGCCATGTCTGCAAGGGCAAAACTAGAGATGGGTTCTGCAAATCGCGAAGCAAAACTAGAGATGGGTTCTGCAAAATCAGAGACGGGCTGTGCAAATCGTGAAGCAAGGCAAGAGAAGGGGGGCTTTTGAAGAGGAAAAAATGATGGATGGTTCTAGGAGTATCTAGAACTGTGTCGAAGATGCACCGTGGACATATGACGTGGCGTACACATTCTTGCCACATCTTCTATTTGACGTGGACATATGACGTGGCGTAGACATTCTTGCCACATCTTCCATTTGTTTTATTCTCAATGGTAGAGATCTCTTTGTTTCATGATGATCTCCTTGGGGTGTATTATCGTTTGGGGTGTCTAATATTTTTTCTAGACCATTCGATGGTGGCATATGTCAGAGCATATGCCATGGGGTGAAATTCCAGCCCTTAAGTGCAAGTCAAGATAGGGTCAAATCCCCTATATTTGACCTACCCCTATGATGCAACCAAACCATTGAATAAATACAATATCTCAAATTTGGAAGTCTGACCAAACAAGTGGAGCCTGGGGGATCGAACCCCAGATATACAATGCCCATGCCTTACCTGGCAGAAAATGAGCCCCAGCCGAGTTTAATCGGTAATACCGCAATGCCATGTTTGAAGAACACCTGCTCAACAACACCAGATTTGCAGGACACTTGCTCAAGAAGCCACCCAAATCCTGCACAAAAAAACTTTGAATCAGTTGGGCGTTTCCCTAAGAGCTCCATGGAGACAAATAGTGATGTAAAGGCAGAAACAAGCAGAGAACCTTGGAACAGATCCAAGAAGCAAAGCTTCAGAAACAAGCAGAGAACCTTGGAACAGACCCAAGAAGCAAAGCTTCTGAAACAAGTTGCGAAGCTTCTGAAGGAAAACGATGGGAAAACCGTGCGAAATAATGGCAAAACCTTGCGAAAACCTCAAGACTTGTTCAAAAATGTAACCAGCAAGATCTGCGGGGAGAGCTCATATCCAGATCTGTCAAACTAGTTAGGATTATGCGCTTGCCCCAGCGAAACTCCAAAAGCTAAACAAAGCCCAACAAAACTTCCATGGCAACCTGCATCAGCCGCTCCATGCATCAGCGACTTCTGGACCCAAATCTATGCTTGTGTAACCCTCGGCAATGACTCTTCTTCAAATTTTCCAGATGTTTCAGGATGCCAGCACATTAGAACAGAAAGCCTTTGCGCCTGCATGCTCCACGCTCTTGGCGACCACTGCAGAAAGCATAACGAAGATGCCCTTCCACGCAGAAACCAAAATATGGAAAACTAAGCTTCATACCTGGATAAAGACGGCCTGCTTCTTGTGGGAGCGCTGTAGCATGTTTTTTAAATGACAAAGATTCTAACCGAAAATAGACTAAAAGCAAGCAACAAAAAAGGAAAAACGACCCGCCATAGCTGCCATAGTTCCTATAGAAGCGCCATGGCCGCCATAGCCGCCATAACCGCCTGCTGCATCGGCATCCTTTGAGCCTAAACGCCAGAGAAATAAAACCCCAGATTCGATTCTTCTATTTCGAATCCACAGTGCCACCGTCAGCATTTACGGTATTCTTATACGAATACCATCCAAAACCTTTGACAATCTTAACGGTTTCTGATTTCGGCAAGATTACCACCTTGCATATTCTCCTAGCCAACATTTAACCAAATCGATGTCGATTTGAGGATTAATAGTGGCAATACAGAAAACAATTCTTCAAAAAAGAGCATATGCACTATTAGAGCCTCCTAGACAGCAACATAGTCAGTCTCAATCCAACCATATGAGTAACGATCTCCCAAAATCAAGATTGTAAAAAAACTTCATGATAGGTTAGGTTCTAGATGGGAGATGCCACCGCCATCGCTCCCACCCTAGGAAGGTCTCTCAGTGGTCAGTATTCAATTGGAATTCCTTCCCAACAAATATTCATGTCACGAGAGTCGTATGTCATAACCCTCTCCTCCTGCATTAGGACTGCATCAGTTGCAATTTTACTTGCATATACTGCTATAAACTTATCCTTCTCCAGATTTGGAAGTGGCAAGACTGGGGTAGTTGTCAAGGCTTCCTTGAGCTTCTCAATATAGTCTGCCCAACTCTTTGTCTTCTCAGCTTTCGTGAGGTCCATTAGTGGTGCTGCTTTTGACGAAGTTCTTCATGAATTTCTTGCAATAGCCTGACAAGCCCAGGAAACTTCTCACCTCGTGCACATTCTTAGGTGCTGGCCACTCCACTACTGCATGGATCTTTGTGGGATCGGTAGAAATATCATCGTCGAGATTATGTTGCCCAAATACTCTACTCGGTTATCGCAAAATGGCATTTGGACAACTTTGGATAGATGACAAATTCATCGAGAAACTCATGGAAAATGTTACTTATAAGTGTCATGAAGGTGGGGCATTCGACAACCCAAATGGCATGACCACGAATTTTAGTGGCCATATCTTGTCCTGAATATTGTCTTGTGTATACCTTCTTCTTTTGTCATGATTTAATAACAATCAAGTCTATTTTAGAGAAGAATTTTTTTCCTTGCAGCTGATCCATGAGGTCGTCTGCTCTCGGTAAGGCGTGTTTGTTCTTGATGGTGTGCTTGTTTCGCTGATAATAGTCGATGCATATCCTCAAGCTTCCATCTTTCTTTTTGACAAGCAAGATAGGTGCTCGAATGAAGAGACGCTAGGTCTTATCAACCTAACGTCTAAGAGTTCTTGCAACTGCTTCTTTAACTCCCTTAGTTCGTGGGTTGTCATCCTGTATGGCGCCTTATTGTGGGTTATGTGCCCAGTTCAAGTGTTATTTCACGCTCAACTCCCCTATAAGGAGGAAGTTCTTTGATTTTGTCCGGGAATAGATTATGGAACTCCTTAACTAACTTGGTCACTTGCTTGGGCAACTTGCTCAGTTTCTTGTCCTCCTTTTCCTCTTCAGTGTCCTCATCTCTATGTTCTAACTTAAGTAATGCCTTTAAGTAATTTCTTACTAGACATGCATTGCATGATTGGGATGATGTCTTTACCTGATATTTCTATTTATCTTGCCATTTAAGCTGTTAAGGACACTTCCCTATTCTTGCAATCAATTATCGCCTTCGCTGGAATGAGGTACTCCCCATACCTATTATAGGTCATACCCCATTCTAATATTAATACCTGGCAAATCTTTATCAAAGTTCATTCTTTTCCCTGCGGTGTGTCTGATTGCATCACTTGCCAATACCACCGGCGTATGTTTTGATTTCAGGGTTCTCTATTTCAGCATCTCAACCATTCTTAACGAAGAAAAACTTATGAGTGCTTCTCATGTCTATCAGGACTATGAAGGACTTGGTTGCTATATCACATGATACTGGCTTTTTCGAGATTTTCTATAGTAATGGCTGCAATGATGTGACATTCACTGTGACGTTCCACGTATTTATATGCTATATGTACAAATTTATGACACGTCACCATGAATACTTAACGGTGTATTAATTATTCATGTTACTACTTAACAAGGTAAGGTCAGCTATATTAGAATTAAATATTAATTAAAAGCCAAGTATGCTAAATTATTAATAATTAGTCATTAACTATGTTAATTAATTGTTAATAATTTAGTTTGAAGGGTGCCAACTGGCCCAAATCGATTGGGCAAGGTAGAGCTGGGGTAAAAGCACGCTGTGGTGTTCCAATTCGGCTGTCCCCCCTGTCCCCTCAAAATGTGGCGTTGCATCCACCACTTTTTGTGGTATGAAAGTATAATTATGGCACCGCTCAGTTGCCGTTATTTAAGAATAGAGTCCAATTCGTGGGGGAAATTCTAATTTCAAAAACTAAAATTCAAATTCCTATTTTTTGGCCCCTTCCTGTTCTTTGCCTACGTCCTGTTCTTTGGCTCCCTCCCTGCTGCAAGCTCCAATCCATTGTGGATATGGATGTCAATGAGGTAATCTGTCCACAAACCGGCATTTCAGACAGGAGAAAACGAAGAAGAACCAAGGAACAAGAAATGTTGAAGAAAAGACGCCAGAGGAAAAGAAGAAGAGAAGAAAAATTAGAGCTTGCAGAATTGGCAGAAGGATCCGGTTCATCAAGAAGTGCAAGCAGTAAACGTCGTATTATCCTTAATTTGCTAACATCTTTCCATAAACAGACCAAAAGAATGGAGGATAGCATGAAGAAAGAAATTTTACTTGAGTTTTTGAGGGATAAAACATTGGAAAAATTCATAGGTGAAGAATTAAAGGATTTGGAAGCCAAGAGCATTGTTATAAGGAGCCTCTGGGACTCCATGCAGACTGTCAAACTCTCTACCAGCAATGATTGCCTAGCAGCCAAGAATAGCTGCCTTGCAATGTCTGTACCACGCCGTGCAGATTCTGAAACAAGTGACAAATCAGCCAGCAAGATCTTGGAAAGGTATTAGGTGTTCACCCAAGAAACCTGCAAAAGGCAAAGAAAAAGAGGGAAGAGATCGATTACAATGGTAGGAAATGGGTTTCTTACAAGAGGGCTAAAAGATTCGATGCAATTTCAGATGAACATATAGAAAAGATTCAAAATTTTTGGATTGAGAACACCAGAGTGTCTCCTAACACAAAGGATGTTAGAACTAGAAGATTGGAGAGAAATATAACAGAAGAACATGTTGCCCACTATCTGGAGGAATCACAGGTTAGTTTATTTCTGTTATTCATGTTTTCTTAGTTATGGTGCTTAGTGTGGTGGTGCATGTGGTGGTTATTGTGTTGTACAGTGATTGTGGTGTACTGTATGCAGCATGTGAATTGTGTGTAGTTGACTTTAGTCTAAAATGCAATATTTAATGTTTGGAATATTAGAACATGACAGAATTGAGTACTCCTTTACTGGGTGTGTGTATATAGTCTAAAAATATCTGAGAATGATAGATAACTAACTGATCCTAAAAAGTACAAATTTTTGTTGAATAAAGACAAATTTTTGTCAGATTCAAGCACAGCTCTGTTGGAAAGTATAATATATTAAAAAAAGGATCTTACAAAATTTGGCTTTACAAAATTTGGCTTTCCATTGAAAGCTCTGTACCCGAGAACTAAATTTACATGCATTTCCTAAGCAGCAGGAAATGCTGGTATGACTGGCTCGAGAACTGGTGCATCCAAAATTATTGTTTTCTGCACTAAAGCATCTAAGCTTTCTGCAGTCATCCCAGAATTTAACAGGATGAGGTTTGCCAGTGCTTCCTGCATCCCCTGGTGGTAAGAAGGCAACCCTGCCAGTAATTCCCGCTGTTGCAGACTCAGAGCGGGCAAGTGACAGAGAACAAATAAACCAGCTGACCTTGCAGCAGCATGTAACATAAGGTCATGGACCTTGTCTAAGAGCTCGCTTCCTATCAATCTGCCCCCAAGCATAGCCATTTAAGGCCCAGCATCCAGTCTGATGTATGGCTTTATGTTGGATTCGAAATCAGCAAAGAAGGTGGATCTACGCATTTCCACCTTCAGAGATTGGTCACGAGCCCTATTTAACATATGCCGAATGCCCTCCTCGCTCACCCTAGAATGGCCGTAGTGATCTCTGAACATCCCTACCATTGCCAGAATGAACTTGTTCGATTGAGAATGAAACGCCAAAAATCAGACGCAGGAATAGGATTTAGGACCCAGATCCTTTTCTAATGATTAGAAGAGGAATGTAATTATTATTAGGGTGTACGAATTTCAGAAATGTTTATGAGAGCAGGCTAGACAGATTTTTTATGTCAGACGAAATAGGATAAAAGTGATGTGATGTGATGTGATGTGTGGTGTGGTGTCGTGATGGTGTAGTGTCGTGATGGTGCGGTGCGGTGTGGGGTACGTTATGTTCATGGTGTCATGTGTGTGTGTGCATGTTAATGTATGATATGTGTGAATTCAATTTTATTTATTCTCCCCCCTCACCCCACCACACCCCATCATCTATCCCACCACCATAGACTACCACCACATCTTTGCGACCACCACATGCACCACATTGTCCATTACCACCACACTCCATCACACTCCACCATATCCCACACCACACCCCTCCACCACACTCCACCACCACCACCACACTCAACCATGTACCACACACCACACCCCTCCACCACCACCACCACACTCCACCACACCACATCACGCCACAATCCACAACACCACACCACACCACCACCACCACCACACCCCCCCACCACCACCGCACCACACCACACCACATCATACCACCACACACCACCACTACACCCCACCACCACCACACACCACTCCACCATCCTCCACCACCACCCCACCACCACCACACACCACTCCACCACCCCCCACCACCACACTCCACCACCACTCCACACTCCATCATTTGGTGTATAGTATATGGTGTGTGGTGAATGGGGTGGTGTGTGGTGGGATGTGGTGTGGTCTGTGGTAATGTACACAGCACTAAGGTGCTCGTTCTGGTGAATATGATGAGTGTGGGGCATGGTATGATGCATGGTTTGGTGTGGTATACACATCCTAACAGTTTAGTGTTCATTTCATGCAGATGCTATTGTTCAAGAGGTTTCTGATACGATTAGCTAGTCTCCAAAGATCTACTGCAAAAACAATCGTCAAGAAACAGGTTAAGTAAGCACAAATCCACCCTTCCGGGTAAGCTCTCCACCCAACCGGATTGTCCTTGAGCAAGAGACTTCCAAAGAAAGGCAATAACGCAAATTAGCCACTACAAATCCTTTGTAGCAAAAACATAAATTTGAGGAATAGGCTAGGCTTAGGATTTGGCTTAGATGTTCAATTGGGATAGAAACAAGCTTTGCCCTCACATACGCTTACTCTTGTAACATTCACTTCCTTTTTGAAAAGGTAAAGGTATCCCTTAATAGGCCTTACTTGAATGACGTCCTTATATTTAGCCCAAGTCCCTTTTTAACATTAAAAGTACACCTTTATGCCCATAGATATAATAGATGCGTACCTCTCTTAACTATAATAATAGTTTACTATCTTTTCTAAGGTTCTTAGATTAGCTTATGGTTTATAACTTGTCCTATCTTATATTAGATAAAAATATCCCCCAATGGTCTAGCTAAGGATAATTGCTAACTTAACTTATTGTATATTCACTAAGATACTTGGGTCCAAGGGTTAACATGAACATTTACGGCTTTCTTTCTCATACTCTTGCTCCCGACAACCACTCCCCCGAGCACCACCATATCAGTTTCTGGACCAACATCCAGAAATTAAGATTCGTCTTCGAGCTTTTGAGAAGCTAAAACCCTGGTTTGTTGTAAAATTGAAGGACTTCAATAGTTGCTGTTGCATTCAACACGTGAGGATGCAAATGCTAGTGGATGGACTCAATGGGATGAGAACCAAGCATCCGAAGAATTGCACTTGCACCTGCGATATTTGTAGATCACATGAACTTGGTCAATGCAGAGCACACCAGCATAAAATTGCAAGTATAGGAAGCTTGTGGAGATCTATATTGTGTCCAAAGAGTGAATTAGATGAGTTTCACAAGAAGGCGTGCATCCTTGGAGATTATGAGCTGTGTGGAATCAAGAAGTTTCAAACCTGTCCCATGGAAGAAAGTGGCAGTAACAGGAAAGTGAAATGGGAGTACATTGACTATGAAAAAAGACAACGCCTCGAAGTTCTCGTAGGAGACTCCACTCATCAAGATAATGAGACGTAACCCAAGGAGCTTTCGATAAACCGAAAGAGCGCCTAAAAATCTTTCCACCGCATAGTTTCGTGTACCAATGGCGGGCAAAACAATTTAAGGAGCTTCACGGAGAATCTCCCGCCAGATGATGCATGTCTTTCGGTAGTGGATTTTGCAGGCCGATATTTGGGTCAATAACCGGATTACCATTTTGGTTCGAATAACATATCAAGACATTTCATTCGATTGGCGGATGAGATTATCAAGCAAACACATTACTATGTATCGGATGATATGGAACACGATACTTTGTTCGGCAGGTGCAACCGCTTCATGAAGCACCACAAATATCCGGAGCGTAAAGAAAGTGTGCCAAAGAGACATTATATGTTTTCGGATGGTGCAAAGATCTCAATTCAAGGCTTCTAGACCATTTTACTTTGTGGCTAGGTACACAAACGATAATCGATGTCTATATGATGTGGAATTTTTTTGGTTCTAACCACGGGAAAGGTGAACACGATGGCAAAGCTGCCGAGTTGAAGAGATGGTTAAGACAACCGCAATTAAAATACAAAGCAAAGATAAAATTGGGTAATGCTCATGAAGTGGTAGAAGTTGTCAAGAGATGTTTACTTGTGGAACATCCGAAAGTGGATGAACACATCTGAAACCAGTAAGAGGAAGAATATAAAAAGGTTCTTTTGGGAAGTCAAGGTGGAGGATATAGATAGAAAGAAAGCATGGGGTGCAGAAAGGATTTTAGGCAGATCCATTGTGTACATGCATTCAATCCTGAATCTCCATTGCAGTTGCACACGAGGGAACTTTCATGCTTCTCCAGCTACTGCTTGGATGGCATGTGGGACAGTTGTGTGAACAAGCACTATGTTGATGATTGGAAACTTCAAGTTATTGTACGATCCTGCATGCTGACATTGAGGACCGTAAATCTAGCAGGTCCTTGTTCTCCTCCAATCCCACGATGTTAGCAGAGACACTTAGAGTTGGTGATAATTTTGCTGTCGTTGCTCCGAAAGGGAATGATGAGTGTTCTGAATTTTGGATTCTGATGTGCACAAAACCAAAAAGGATAGTGGAGAAAGACTTCCAACTCAATGGAACATGGTACCTCGCCTGTGATAGTGTCATAGAAGGTATTTATTACAAGAAGGGCGCAAGATCAACCGTCAGCTATGATCTTTGCAGTAAAGATGCCTTAGGCATAGTATTCACAACACAGATCTATGCAATCAGACTTCACATGCCACCAATTAAACGTCAAAACAGGATTGTATATAGGCTGGATCCTTTAGATGAGGAGAAAATTTTACAGAATTTACCCGAAATTCTTTCTGATGATGATGAAATGTAAAACCATTCTGTAGTTTTCAGAACTCATGTGAAGTTTTGTGCTTCAGCTGTGAAAATGAGTTTGTCTTGATTTCTTTTGAAGATTTGAATTCTTTTGAACACTTGATTCCTTTGTTTGTGAGATGAATTGAATATGAATTTTCATTCAAATGAATCGAGGTTACAATAACAATTATGTAAGAAAGATATACAGTGATTTAAAGTACGAGGTGACTCATGCACCTACATACTTCCCAATACGTATGTTCCTCTCAGTTCTAGCTTTTGTTGCTTCTAATCTTAAAATTTCAAGCATGAACACTCTAACATCAACTAGATCCTGGTCTGAAATGTCCACAACCTGCAGTTAACCACACTTTGTCAATAACAGAGTTTGGTTTGTCTGCTGCATTTGAGTTGACTTACTAGATCAGGCAACAATATATTCACTCCTTTCAAGTATCCCCTCACAAATTTGTGCATAAACGAACATACGGCAGGGCCACATGAATGACCATCGGTTTGAAGAGGCGTTCTGGAAATTTTCACAACATCTGAGGTCGTAAAGCTGAAATTATTGTGTCCAAGCAATTCCAGGAACCTGCATTCAAAGTTTGTTGTCATTATGCCACAACAGCAAAATGCAATGAGCAAGCACTAACCTCTCAATATGTATGCTTCTGCCATGCAAGCCCGAGCTATCAAAGTGATATATCCCTGGTTTATATCTCTGTGCGAGACACGCGTGGCTTACAATCAGAAAACAGGTCCAGTGATGTCCATCACAAGCAGGCAAAAACATGTACTGGCACTTATCCAGATTCACATGTTTCCTTATTGTTTTGTAACTATTTGTGTCCTTGGACAATGTCGAGTGAGAAAGAGGGTCAAAGAAATGAAAGGGATGGCTCATTCCTTGGAGTATCAAGTAGTATTCCATGTATCTGCAAACATATGCATATGATGGCACAATCTTGATGATCACAAATCAGATGGAAGTATCATCTTGAGAAGAGGAGGATCAATTGATCATTAAACCACTGCGTATCAGCTTCTAAAATTTTGATGTCGGTGGAGCTAATCACGACAGTTTCAGTTCCACTTCAAAGACCACTTCCAAATGTGTATTTGGCTTTTTAGATAGATGTGGAGGGGCTGCCTTTGAGCTCTATCATCTCTAGTTCTAAACACACACGAGAACATTTGCTCACAATCCATTCAAATATTTTAAATTGAAAAAGTACAACACATATCATAGAAATTTTTTTACTTATATTGACTTTCAAAGAGTTTTACAAGATTCATTTATGAAAATACTTGTCGAGCATTTTCATGCAGATTCTTGTGACTCTTCGTAATCCCATATGTTCCACATTTGATGTTCCTTCACATAAGCCGGCACACTTTTTCTGCAGCCGTAAGTCCCTCCGACCATGGTTTGAGTTGCTCCAAAAGGAAATTGGAATCCAACCTCGCCGGGAGCAAAACTATTTGGACATATCATTGTGTTAAATTTGGTTGGCGTAACCCTTATATCTGCTGTCATCTATCAACAATGTGTTTTTCACTTGGTATTTCCAGAATTTCTGGTACACTTTGGACAGATCCTTAAGGAAAATTGGCTTATTAACCACTTTTAATTTTGTGTTGGTGCAGTCATCCTAATTCCAAATAAAAGAAATCGCCCTTATATTTCCTCTGCGCAAAGCAACTTTCTCATCAACAACTCAACATTACTCTTAGCCATGCTGGACCACAATGCAATCTCAAATTTTGATGCACACCATTCTAAGAACTCCTGTAATCCAGGCCTGAAAACTACTGCCTTTTGAAGGTTCAATTTCTGGAGGGTCACTCGGCTCTGGTCGATCTGAGGGATCCTCTTTTTTCAAGTCATAAAACTTGCCTAAAACCCCATTAAAATCCGAACAAGGAGAATTTGGTTAACCTCTTGGTTTTTCTTTGGTTGAGGTTGTATTGGACTCGTTGAGCAAATCGCATCTTGTCCGGGATCCGGGGTTTCTTTGTTAACTTCATCACGCGTGATCCGCATTTGGCTCATGTTCAAGACCAATACTTTTTTTTCTCGGTGAAGGACCCCCAAGTGTGAGAATGAATCTCAAGGGAATTAATTCCCCCCCCTAAAACAGATGCACTAGGAATCTCTTCGTGATGGCTTCCAGTTGCAGTAGTATTTATCTCTGTAACATAATTGAAATGAGAAAGACCACAGAAAAATACAAAAAAATAAATCATGTATGTGGCATCGGTACTTACTTGATACGACTGCATTCAGTTCACTATCCAAATTTCGTTTTGGAGTCTCCACGCCGTCAGCAGCTGGGATTGACTTAGAAGTATCAAATGGGGTGAATTCTAGGTACAACCGGGAGGTATCTTGCAGTCTCATAACTGATCGAGGCGTGGATAGTGTTGGATATCCTTGGTCTCAAATTTCTGCAATTCTGCAAACACTAAGTCAGTACACTAAGTCAGTAGACCTGTGACAACATCAGTAAACATTAGTAGTTAAGGCACTTACTTATGTCTATTGGTTCTTGTGGTACCACTCGAACACCAAAAGCCAAAAGCCATGTCTCAGTCATAATGTGGGCACAACTGGGGCTGCAGCAGATTCTAGAGTGTCTGCAAAACAAATTCAAAATGAATAGAGACTTTAGACGAGGGTTAGAGATGATAATATTTACCTCAAATGGTGTGATAGACATGGAATGTGATACTGGTGACTGCATTCTGCTATCACAACTGGCAACATTTTACCCTCCCATTTCAGACAACGTCCACAAAATGGACAACCTTCATCACCCTCTTCTTCTGCCTCAGGAAGCATTGGAAGTGCAGGATCTAAAGGAGTGTCATGACCACTACACTCAGAAAAAATCTCAAATCTTTGCATTCAAGGTTGCAGCTCCAGCAGTAAGTCTTCACATGCCTTTAGCTCAATTTCAGTTTCTGCTAGTTCCTTATTTAATTGATTCAGCCCAGGCAACACTGTACCATTTAGCTCTTCATCCTTTAGTTCGCTTATAACCCGAACACCCTCTGCTGCTTTCGGATTTGCTGTCATGATTGATTGCCATCTGTGCAAATCAGCTCTAATTTCTGATGCTTTATGCTGTATCAACTCAATCTTTCTTTTGATATCATTTTTCCTATCCTCGTTTGCTTGCAATCGTTGCTTGCATCTATCAAACCTAGCTGATGTTGTAGCCAACCATTCCTTCACAAGTCTGCCATAGTTTGCAAAACAAAACACTACGTATATGTCAGCCTCCTAACATAGCAAGCCACGTACTGATGGAAAACCACAATCACATGCCACACAACACAAGGTACTCTCTACACACCACCACATACCATACACCACATAACATACGCTGCACAGTACACACCACACAACACGCTGTGGTGGTAGCAAGGAGTGGTGGGACATTGTGCAGGGTGGTGAAGTGTGGTGGTAGTGGTGTGTATGGTGGTGGGGTGTGGTGGTGGGTTTTGGTGGTGGTGGTGGTGGGGTGTGTGGTGGTGGTGGAGTGTGGTGTGGGACATGGTGGAGTGTGGTGATGGGGTGTGGTGGTGGGGTGTGGTGTGGTGGTGGTGGAGTGTGGTGGTGGTGGATTGTGGTGTGGGACATGGTGGAGTCCTGGTGGTGTGGTGTGGTGGTGGTGGAGGGTGTGGTGGTGGTGGTGGAGTGTGGTGGAGGGGTGTGGTGTGGGACATGGTGGAGTGTGGCGGTGGGAGATGGTAGAGTGTAGTGGTGGGAGATGGTGGGGTGTGGTGTGGGACATGGTGGATGCCAACAACTCACCACTCACCAGACCACACATACCTCATCTATCATTCTGGCATCCATTGCACGAAATGCCCCACAAATGGCATCATAGAGACACAACATGACAATACAACCAACATGATGCAAAATGGTAGTAGACATACCTGATACTTGAAGTGGATTTGATGTTACCTTTTTTGTGTTGATTGAAACAATCTAGGTCAAGCTTGAGATTTTTTTCTGTCGTAACACAACTAATAATTGAACATACCTGCAATGGCATGTTTTGGTCTCAGAACATTGCTCTGCTTTTCTGTTTTGATTGTGAGTTCAGATTGAATGTGTGGTCTAGAGGAACTTGATTTGGTTTTTTCCCTATCATCTTCATCATCCCTGTCACTTTTACTATTTTCCTCCTGGTCAGGTTGGATTTGCCTATGCTTTCTCTTGGGTCTAGAAGAACTGGCCTCTGCTTTCTCATCGGGAGTTTTATAATAATCCGAGAAGCTCTTCCAATTACCAGCCTCCCCCTTTATATGCAGATAATAAGCCACTGCCCAGGTTCCAGGAGCCATTCCACCCCATGTATGTGGCTTCCCTGTAATTCTTTTGTAAATTTGCATGAACTCTTTGTATTGTTCATTGCTCAGATTCTTCAACATGTACAAGAAAACATATGCCTTAATTTTTCAGTTTGAACAAAAATATTTGGGGGAAAATACCTGTAGCCAGATTTATTTGGAACTCTGTCACCCCAAAGCTTCTTTAGATCTTCATGGGGCACAATCTCTTATTTGAGGAGAGATTTCATCGTGTAACCAGTGGCATTCAATTCTGACTCCATTAGGGTTCAATCGGCAAGAAGCGGCAAAAAAACAGAAGAAGAGGTGATTATTTCTTAATTCAAAATGAGGGACAATGACGTGGCATAAAATTCAAAATAACCGACACTCATTAATTCGCACACCCGCAATCTCCGCTTCGGTATGCACCACCCGATTCTACCACAAAGGTGGTGCCAAAATGTGGCGTCAAAATGCGCGTTTTTGATACATCACAACGTGCTTTTACCCGCTGCTAACTTTGGGTCATCTATATTGGGGCTTCCACCCCAATTTGCCTGAATTCGAATTGGAGAGGGAGGAGGAGCTTATTCAACCAGCAGAGCATGGAGGACTTGAGAGATGGGAGATCTAGCTCAGATACCGGTTAGCAGACTTAGTTAGCTTGAGATTCTAGGTAGAGATTAACTATTGGTTGTTTAGATGGATGATTAATCTCTTATTGATGTTATACTTGAAGTTATGAATGGATTGATGAATTATGGTAGTTCTTCTACTGCATCTCTTGTGCTTGTGGGAATACGGGGGGTAGATACCTAAAACTATGTAGAAGTAGAGATGCTCCTACCTAGAATCTCTTAAATCCCATTAAATGTGACCTGTGCACAAGAGCCCGCCTGGCTAGGGATGGTATCTTGTGGTTCAACACCATACAACGGACACGGTGGTGAAGTAGAGGTGGAACCTTGCCTAGCATGGCTACAAGGATTCCTATAGTGTGATAAGCTTATAGTTGGTCACTGTGTGTGGGTCGGGTCCCTGGGTCGCAGGATTCGTGCCTATAGGGACGTCTTGGACTCAATGATCGCGGCTGGGGCCGGCTTGTGGATTTTTGGGGTTAAGTCACGAATGCGGGGGTACTAATGGTGCCACGATCGTCTAGCCACCTATAGAACCATCGTGCCTGGAGGGGAATCACCCCTTTCTTGCCTCATCGAACCGAGGAGATGTAAACTGGAGTAGTTTCATATGGTGATTTCATGAGATTACGTCTCCTAAGGCTACAATCACGCCATTGTTCTATGCCAGCCAATGCCATTGTCATGATTCTGTCGATTGTTATCCGGAGGCCTTGACTGTTAATCGACCCCCTTGGAGTCTGAGCCTGGGGTAGAACCTTCATTCTTGATGCATTTTGTACGTGTATTGTTATTATGTGATGTTGTATTGAGGATGGACCACCCTTCGTGGTGGTATATTATTTATTTGTATTGTTGCCATGTGCTAACATGTATGTACGCTTCCACTATATAGGAACCCATAGAAGGCGTAGGACGAATGACACCTCCATGTCCTTCACCCCGACACTTGCCCATCACAAGTGGTCCGAGTCAGGTGGAAGGCCTTTCTGTAGTGATGGAGTCGCCACGGGAGGGAAATTTCCCATATTTATACGATGGGAGCATCGTATAGGTTCTAGGAACGTCACAATGGTATCAGCACCATGATCTTGGTAGACTGGATCATAACACTGGCCATGTCCTAACTCGTTAGGTCAAATATTTAGTAGGGAGTACTGATGTAGAAAATTCTCCTAAGTTCCATATAATATGCCCCAGTAGCTTCTCTGGGTGAAAAGAGGAGTAACTGGGAAGAGAAATGCTAAGGAGAAAGGAGAGAGTGTGTTGAGTTTTGGCAGAAAAAAGGTCACTTGCTCCAGGATGCCATAACATTTTGTAAGAAGCTCAGATGAAGGCGATTGTTGCGCCATTGCATCGGGAACACTCGAATTAGCACAAACCCCCTAAAAGCCCATTGGGAGATGCTCCAGATGAAAGATTTGCAAACAGTGGAGTGAACAGGGAAAAACGACTTTAGAATTCAATTTGAGGGGCAAAAATCCCATACACGCCATTTAAAAACACCATATAAAAAATTTTGTACCAAGAAAAAAAGAAAGGGCAAGGTGGGGGGGAGGGGGGGAGGTTTTTCTTGAGGTGATTGTGGAGAGGGAAAAGGAGCTTTAGAATTGGATTTTAAAGCACAAAAAGCCCCTACACGCCCCCTTATAATCAAACTTCAAAGACTTGAACCTATGACCTCCCAGCTTCAACCCTAAGCGCTCACCACCTTGCCAAGCTTCCTCGAGCATAATATATAATGTTTTCCGTTCTTCTTATACTCATCTAATACTCTGTTTTCCCTAGAGCAACCAACTCCATTAAAAGAAGTCTATTGTGGGGACTTGAATCCTTGACCTCCTACCACAAAGCCACTCTTTACCAATACAGTAAGCTTCCTTCCAACGGACATGGTAGTTCTCGTTCTATTTATCAATAGTAACTCCATTTTCTATTTAAAATTGAAGACTCTTGTCTAACAATTGCCCTACCCTAAACCAACGTTGTGGTGGCAACAAATCCGTCAGACTTGTGCAACCATGGCAAGGTGTGGTCACCCTAACGGTTATTATTGTCATTTGGACATGGGTTCCGTGGCCATATTATCGAACTTTGATGATGAGCGATGGAAAGGAACTCCTCTGAGTGAGATAGTTTTTAAATTGGATTTTAACCCACTATCACCTCTAATATTCTTTAAGCGAAGGTAATAATGTTAAATTATCAATGCCTCAAACCCAGAGCTTTAAATATTTTCCCCAGCAGGTATTTGGGTAGCGATTCTCTCTCACCCCGCTATTACTTAATCTACACTAAGTTCATATGTTTCATATGATCTATTATTCGACTCCATATACTGGGGTTAAGTAGAATTTAAAGAGATGACCATAGCTAACGCAATTTCCCATAGTCTGTAAGCAAGCATCGACTCGTCTCACTTTTTCGAAAGTGGAATTTTCTTGGCCTAGCCACCTAGGGACTACCACGAGTACCACCCCTAGACTACGGGTCTAGCTTTAATCCCATCAGCCTTCAATACTTCTTCTCAATAGTCGTGCTCCTTTTATAGATCACTCCTTCAGATTCACGATACATACTCTATAACATAGTGATTGCTTGTGCTAAAATCCACACAACAATGTCAACACTTTACTCCAACTTATCTAGAGCATAAACTTTAGTATTATTTTGTGCCAAACTTCATCGCCTATATGGCAATGATTATTTCTTTGCACCATACGCCCATCAAATTGCAGTGGCCACCTTCTCTTGAAGTTGCTCTACCATAACAATCTGATGGCATCCAACCATTGTTGACTAGTCACCTCCTTCTAGGGTATTTAGATATGGTTGGTGCAAAGTGTTTCCAACCATTACTTTACTGCCTAAGCGTCATTAAGTTCTATAAATAAACTTAGGACCTCTCTAGAGAGGCCTTTTCTATTAAAAAGGTTTTTGGTGAAATTATTGTCCACCATGTTGTCCTAAGCCATGTACCAAACTTTTAAAGAGCTTTCCAGCCCTTGTTGCCTTTCAAGTTGCAAATCTAACCTTGCCTGTAGTGGAGAGAACCTTTCGATGTGAAGATAATAACCTTCCCATCCAGTTAATCAGCAATTTGTGAATGCAATATTGTGGACTTTTAAATGAGAGAAGGAAAATGGCTGAAGACCTTCAAAGAGAACTATTTGTATCCTGTAATTAATGAAAGTCGAGGTCGCTGGTCTGTTTGAGATATTGGGCTATGCTATTGTAGTGAAGTTTCAAAACAACTTTCAATGAGTGATTGCTCTACCGTTTTGCTCACTGCATTAACCTCCAATTCATCCTCATCTGAATTATTAGAAAACTTTGTTACAGTTTCCAGAGGAGTAGAAGTTTCAAAGGCCTCTAGCTTTGTGGAAGGTGCATCTCAAAGCCGTTTACTGACAAACTTGGTTGGTCATGTTTGCATGAAAGCTATAGCATTACTATCTAGATCACACAAGAGTCCGACATAATTCTCATAGTTGGATTTGGCAGCCCGTCGTGCTGGTCATGGCATTTTGATGAAAAGCCCGACATAATTCTTCTGCCATAATAAATTATAGCATCCAGTTCTTGAATTTACAGTCCAGCATAATTCTCTAGAAATTAACCATCTACACCATTCTGAATCCATCTAAATGTAGTTAGAGCATTAGAAAGAGTTGTTTGCAGAAGAAAAGGTATTGACGTTCACAACAAAATTATCAGGTTATGGCTTAGAAAGAGGAGGGCTAAGAAGGAAAATAGATTTCCAGAAGAATTAAAAATCAATACTCCAATTATGGCTGGGGCATCTTTTAATTATGGCTAATGCATTCTAGTAAGATGCCTCCTCTTTCCTCTTTTTTTTGTTTCTCTTCTTTTATAATTGCATTTGGTAGCCCGTCATAGCTGGATTTGGTAGCCTGCCATGCTGGTCATGGCATTTTGATGAATAGCCTATATTGATAGTTATCTATATGTCATGAATAATAGCATCCAGTCCTTGAATTTACAGTTCAGCTTGAGGTAAAAAAAAAATACTATGTGCTCTGCATATGTATTAGAACAAGTTTGCATGCAAACTGCTCTTTCCCATACAAGAATATGATATAAATTTTTATGTTTAGGTAGATTAAATACAGATGAATATTAAACTACTTTCAGCAATGGGTTTGAGTGCCCATCTAAGAACTTGTGACCTGCAATGTAGATGTCCACTTGGTCTAGAATATTGAACTACTTTCAGCAATGGGCTTGCATGCCCATCTAAAAAATATATCAAAACGAACTCTACAGGTAAGTTACTTGTATACAACCAGTGAGTCGTTTGGTACAACCAATGAGCCGTTTGATGCCTTCTTGACAAAACATCAACCTCCCTTAAGTATGTGCATAGCTGTTTGATGTCTTCTTGACAAAATGTCAACCTCCCTTAAGTATGTGCATTGATACAATGCTGCAGCTCCCCTTGATATATCGTTGTGCTACTGCTAAACTAGCTCAATTGGCTCATTTATGGTACATGTGTTTTGTACCGAACCACCAAATTTTGAACAAGCATCTCACTATTTAACCAGACATGCAAATAAATCCTCTTATCCTTTGGAGAATCAACGGATATAGCCATGCAATGTGCAGATACGGCAGTAAATCTCCTATCGTTAGCATGACATTCAGTAATGTTATACATATCACTGTCAAATCCAATATTTAGTTCTTGCTTTTGTTGAATACATGTCGATACCCTTATGTTTTTGTATAAGAATGTAGATTCTATGTGCGATTGGGAAATGTGATTCTTATTTAAGCCCGGAAGTTCAAATTTTTATACCTTGGCAGTAATTCATGCGAACGTGAATTCCAAAAACAGGGTGCATGGGAATATTCTTTTGCAGTGCCATTGACAAGAATACAGAGCAAGATATATTTTGTGAATGTTCTACTTGATCAAGATTTGATACAATAGGCGGATTGTATTCCTTGGCAAATTGTTGTGACTTTTGTAACTGTGAGCGTGGGCTCTCTTGATCATTTAGTGCTTCACCTAAGATGCTTATGGGAGGAAGACGAGCTAAAACTGCTAGGTCAACTAAGGCCCCAGAGTGTCTACCAGGTTTGATAAAATGCTCAGGCCTAGACAGTGGTTCTGTCAAAGATGCATCTCCCCTAGAATATCACTGCGCTACTGCCACAACCATTTAAGCATCGGGCAACAAGACTATCTTGCTTGCAATTTTTATGAGAGTGGAATAAACTTTGACTGTCTAATGGAGCTCCAAATCAAAATGCTCTTGAAAATGATCTTTCATTGAGGACCGTACAAGTCCTAACTGAATATTGGAGTAGCTTTGTTTTTCTTAGAGTAACCAGTTCCTAAATTGTAATGCAAATTTTATAAACATTAATAACTACATGTCCCAAAATTGAAGGCCCAACCAGATGAGGGTTGCATTGCTGTCAAATTATGGAAGCCATTTATCTCTACAATGTAGGCATTTCTGAATGCCAAATACTTGACAGGTACGCCATGTTGATGAGCTTTCTCTTCCTCTGAATATAATTATTTCACTATCTTCAACTTCATGCAATTAATTGCATCTAAAATGTGGCCATTAGGTAAATATTAACCAATGAAATTCTCCATGTTAAACATCGGAGAAGTGTCATGTTTGTAACAGTCTGGGGAAGTAGGAAAAATTTTCCAACCTACTAGCACTATCTAAGTATGCAGAATTATGCCTATCAGAAATTGGCACAAAACTTGAGTAGGAAAATTTGGCATCAATTTGTTTTTCTTATCTGGAAGCTAACTTCCATATATGACTTTCAAGTCCTCAAAAATCTTCTAATTCTGGCATGCATTAAAACATCATGACGATTCAAGATAAACTTTAAAAACTATTGGTTCTCCAACAACGGTTTAGGGCATCTACAAGGGATATTCGACATATACCAAAGTATGCCCAATCTGCGCAAGCTCGTGTAGTTGCCAACATTATCAATATTGTCAGTACAAAAAGGTTGCTATGGTCCCATCGTCCCTAGTAATGCAGTCCTAAACTATTGGAGCCCAACAATTTAGAGGAAAAACATGAATCCCTTATGCCCAACAACAAACAAATGTTTATTAAACAAAGACCCTATCGATATACTCTACAACCTTCACAATAGATGTTAATCGACCATTGTTGTATAAGGCTAAGTGGCTTTGTTGGCACCCAACATATGTATCTATTATAAAAATGCAAGTCGATTAGAACTAAAGTGTTGTTTACGTTTACTCTGCCGCCCTTGACCGTTCCAAATTCAATGTCACAATTATGGACATGCATAATCATGCTTTTGTACCTCGCACCGATACCATGAGATCCTTATGCACGAAACAATAGCTCTTTCTAACATTTAGTGTATGCTAATATTACCAACAATAAATACCTAATAAATTTTGTCATGTCAAATTATTTGCAGGCAATTCAAATTGTAGTTTGCGAAATGTGCATGACTTGTTTCACATAACTCATATAGTATATAAATCGACATAACAAAGCAATACGTGGGCTTCATATATTGAGTTGTGTACTATATATTTCTAATTTAATTAGTAGTTGATAGAGAGTAGACCTATAATAAGATAGATAGATAGTATAATAAGGGGTAAGTAATGATAAGGTAGTTCATATTACTGTATATTTTGTTAATTTTTATAGAGCATAAAATTCGGCCTTTCTATACAGCAGCGCCGCTATCTACCCTGCCTCCTCATCTTTTACTCTTACCTTCTTGCAGGGCACATCCGGAGAGCTGAATATGCGTCATCAGTGCTGCCATACCTGTGCTTATAAGATGTTGTGGATGTTGGAATTTCAAAGGCCATGTCGAGACCAAAAGCCCTTTGTTTTTCTTGACGATTCCAGCTGCTAACAGAGTCTTACTTTCTTTAACGATTCTCACTGCCCCTTCAAACTGTTTGAATTGCCCATACTAGAAGATCTTCTATCCAAACGGGCCCTTGGCCAGAGCAGGGCTCATTGGGATGGGGTAATCACCCAAAGGCACAAAAACGCATTGTCTACTATGGAAGTGATAAAAGTGACCTTGGCCACTAGGATGTTATACCACCTAAAGGGACAAAGACCCATCGACTATCATATGGGTGAGAAAATTGACATAAAAAATACAAATTCCAACACATAAAACATTGCTGCAAAAGCCCAACAAGATTGGTTGATAGTCATCTATTATGTTTAATTTCCTTTACCATCCTCCTTATTCCTATTTTGGAAATATTTTTCAAAAATTCTTGATCCTATATTATTATGCTTTTCTCTTTTGGGTCATTATAGGATATATCTCAATGCATGTGCATGTCTACCATTACTATATGTATAAACATTACGAATATGACTGACCAAAGCATATTGACGACATGTGATTTTATATTTGTCCTAGCACAAAATTATCTTAGACATTTAGAACATTGGTCTAAATTACTCAGATGAACAAGGTACTTATGATAAGCAATAGGTCTCCTTTATGTTAGTAAGAAAATGGGAATGGTTTGTGATGCAATATTGCAAAATCTAAAGAAGAACAAAGAGAGTGGTTTGGGCTACATAGTTGATGTTCCTATCTAAATTCATGCAACAAATAAGACTATTGTAGGCCTCATCTCAAACTATTCCTAGCTAATAATAATGATCTACCATCATCTCCACAATTTTACTATATTGAAAAATCTAATGCATCAAATACAAATAACAATGTACATTGACAGCTTGATCATTAGAAGCGCACATATGTACAGTAACTAATACACTCGCCATTGAAATTTCCAACTCACAATGAATAGAATATTGTTCTCTATAGTCAAGGCCTCAATCAAGGGCGTATGCTAGAGGTGTCTTCTTTGACTTTTATATTGTATATCAAATCAACACAAAACATGCAATAACGCCTCTCACATCCACGTTCACATTCACACCTTCTTTCCTTTTTAGCATCATGTCAAATACAAAAATTGACACATTCTTCATTCTGGCCAACAATCAAACAATCACCCTTTCAAATTGTAGCAAAGCCCGGCAACGCCGGGCACCATAACTATTTAATTATTAATGTGGAAACATAATCCTAAATCCTAATTCGAATTTAGGGCTAAACCTAATATTAAAAGGGGTTAAAATATTAAATTAGTTAATATTAGCCAACTCAGAGTTGCCACCCGGCCCAAATCGATTGGGCAAGACAGACCTGCTATCTTGGGACACCCAAATTAGGGGTTTTACACCCCCATTTGCCCCAATTCGAATTAGGGGAGATTGGTGGAGGAGGAGCTGCTGTTCAACCCTATTCCAGATAATTGCCTACTTGCATAATAGATTGGGTGGTCCCATCCATCTTCTTGCATTTGGGACAAAATGCTTCCTATTGCATAAGCGGATGCATCAACGTGCATATGGAAATCATGATCCCATCTAGGAAACTTAAGTATAGGTGCAGTAAGCAACGATTCTTTCAATATTGTAAAAGCCTTTTGACATTCAATAGACCAATTATATTCATTTTCCATCTTAAGAAGTGATGTTAAAGGTAATGCCTTATCTACATAATGTCTTATAAATCGACGATGATATCCAACATGGCCTAAAAAGGCTTGCAGTTGCTTCACATTAGTTGGGGGCACTAATTCAGATATGACTTTAGTTTTATCAGGATCAATAGCAATTCCTTGGCTAGAAACAATTCTTCCCAATAATCTACCATGAGTAACTCCAAATATACATTTCATCGGGTTTAGAGAGATACCAAAGTCACGACATTTTTTAAAGCACAATCGTAATTTCTCTTTATGGTCTTGGTGCATGCTCTAAACACAAAAGTCATCCAAAAACACCTCTATAAATTGCCTTAGATAGTCCTTAAATGCATTTATGACCACTCTTTGAAACGTAGTGGGAGCATTACATAATCCAAATGGCATAATCCTATACCTGAAACATCCCCATTATGTGACAAATGTTGTTTTGTCTCGGTCTTCGGGAGCAATGGTTACTTGGTTATAGCCACTAAAACCATCAAGAAAAGAATAGTATTCATGTCCGGCAATTGAATCTAACACATTATCAGTAAATGGCACAGGAAATCCATCTTTAATTGTTACTGTATTCAATCGTCTATAGTCTACACACACTCTTAATTTCTTATTCTTCTTTGGGACTATAACAATTGGTGAGAGCCATTCACTATTTTCAATAGGCTCTATAAAACCGGCTTCTAACAATTTGTCAATTTCTTCCTTAACTAAGCTTGAATAATTTGGATTCATCCTATAAGGTTTTTGTCTAACTGCTCTTGTATTAGGTTCCAAAATAATCTTATGCACACTCAAAGCTGGAGATATACCTCTAAGATCGTGATAACACCACGCAAATACATCTTGAAATTCTAGAAAGAGATCCATGTATCCTTATCGCTCCTCATCCAAGTGTTGGGCTCCAAGCTTGATCATTTTAGGTTCTTCTGGAGTTCCTAAATTTAAATCAATAATCTCAGGTGATGGTAGCATTGCTTGACCCTAGGTGCACTATGTGCAGGATTGCAGGAGTCTCTTTTAGTTTGGATTCCCCTTCCTCATATTTGGAGAAGTAGTCAGGATATTTCTCTTGTTCATCTCCTTCTATTTCTTCTGAAATAGTTTCGTTAGTAACATCCACGCTTATAGTATAAGCATTTACACAATTCATCCATTCTTCTAAAGCAATGCTCGAAGTGTCCTCCCTAATGTTTAAATGCTCATAACCCATTTCCTCAACATACACTTGATCAACCTCAATTCCCTTATTATTATCATCATAATCATCATCATCATCAGTATCATCATCGTCATAGTCACGAGGAATGTCCTCTATAGAGGAACTAGTATCACTATCATTTCCATCCCTATCTCTAGATTGGATATGCACTCTAATTCTAATCTCATTGTTTCCATCCCCAATATGCAAGTAACCCGTAGACCAATCGTGTTTAGACGAAGCTTGCATTAAGCATGGCCTACCTAGTAATAATGGATAAGTAAACCCTCCACATGCCATTCTTAAAATAACATAGTCCACAAAGAACGTTACACCAGCAATTAATGTATGGTTGTACCCTCCTTTGATCAGCCATTCTAAGCACAAAATGCACTGGTGCGGGCGTAGGCAATTTTAATTTTTTCCATATAGACTCAGGCATGGAAAGTAATGCCCAAATTTTGTTTTTGAAGCAATTTGAAGCATGTTTGGCATGACTAATAGTATTTTGTTCTTCAAATGGGAGAAAACGCACAATTATGATCTTATTTTGTGTTATTATGGGGCTAATTAAGGAGCCAACATTGAGATGGTAGAAGACCCTTATATTCCATGGTTCAAGACTATTTGTAATAGTGCAAATTGTATAAAGAAAGCACAAATTGTTTTGATTGGAGGAGATGGAAAATTAGGATCGCTTATGTGTCAAAATCATGGAGCTCAAGGAAGTTTCTCTAGTTATCCACGTGGACGGTAAAGATTATAATTGTTTAATGGTCCAGATTCTATTGGAATTATAGAAGAGAAAAACAACGTCAATGAAAAAACCACCCTTTTTTGTGCTATTTCGTGTTTGCTCTCTGCTGCTTGCCTGAGCGTCCTGGTGCATGATTGGTCCATCATTCCTTGTGCATGATGTCTTCCTTTATAGATTATGATGATGATGTTAAGTTTTGAATGAATAGTTTTTGTGTGTTTCTGAAATCCAAGTGAAAAAAATCCCTGTCTGTTTCTTCTGAAAGCCAGTTTCTAATCTGTTTCTTCTGAAAGCCAGTTTCTAACAAGGATTACCTTAAAAGAAAGCCCTTGTCTAGTTTCTGTGCACCTGTAATAATCGCTATGAATCTGTCCTGTCAAATGTCAACAAAGGCGTTGGCATCCTTCCCCAATCTTATCTAGAACCGAAATTTCCTGTGTTATTAGAAGTATCACCTGTCTGTAGAGGTCTAAGAAGGATTAAGAGTAAACTAAAAGCAAAATCTAGAAGCTAGAATCATCAAATCGGCTGTAGAGGTTTAGGAAGGATTAAGAGTAAACTAAAAGCAAAATCTAGAAGCTAGAATCATCAAATCGGCCTGTTGCCAGTACCCTAAGTCAGTTTCGATTTGTTTGCCCTGGAGCCAAGAATCGGCCTGTATGAAATCTAGTTTTCTTGAAGCTTAACCTGCAAAAATCAGATCTAAGGGAAGGGAAAATCGAAATTTTTACCATAGCCGTTTGCCTTACTATTTTGCTGAAGGAGCCGGAACAATTCCAGAGGAGAGTCGAAGCCGTTTGGCCGCGGCGCTGACCCGGTTTTTTCCCTAATTTTCCAATTTGTTCTATTCTATTCTATTCTATTCTTTAACGTGAATACCTAACTATTATTAAATTGGGAAAATTGTAAAATGCCCCTGTATTTTATTATAATTATTGAAATGCCCCTGTATTTTCATTATTTTTCAAAATACCCCTGTAGCGAACCTGTTCCTTATACTCGCCGTTTCTTACTTCTGCACAAATTAATTACTTCTTCTTTTTCGTGTGCTCTAAGTTATACCATAAGCTTCAACAGAGTAGCAAATTGTCGCAAATTGTAGCACCATTCCCAATGCTTGAAGGAGCCTCAAATTTCAGAACTCAAACTCTTGGAGAGCGAATTACGGCTATGGAGAAATTCCGCCAGATACGTCAGGAGGAAGACTCTTCAGGATACCCAGTACAAATGGGCAGATTGAGGTTCTCAACTATGACAGTATAATCCAGGCCTCTAAGGATAGAATTGCAAATTCAAAGAGCAAATTCCTGCAGGACTTATGGCAAATCCGAACTGAAGAATAGATTTTTCTGCAAATTTTTATTCGATTCTATGGGCATTAAACGGACTCGTTTGAAGTACTTTGCATTAGGATAGCTTAGAATCCACAAAGGACAAACTCCTTTTTCCTTCAGGAATGCCTTTTTTCCCTTCAGTTGGATCATCATAACTAGTTTTAATCTGTGTTATTCTTGCAAACCAAATGCTTAAAGTGTCGGATTTGATAAAATACAGTGTCGATTTTACACAAAAAGAGGATCCAAATATGAAGCTCGAATGCTTGCTAATGAAGAACAGGAGTACAACTCAGGCATTCAGGTTCTAAGCAACCCATATCGATTATAGAATGAGATCGGTTATAGAATAAGAACAACAAATAACCAGGCAAATTTGACAATTAAACAAGTTTGCTACAGGGAACAGGTTCGCTACAGGGGTTGCTACAGGGAACAGGTTCGCTACAGGGGTATTTTGACAAATAATGAAAATACAGGGCATTTCAATAATTATAAGAAAATACAAGGGCATTTTTACAATTTTCCCTATTAAATTTGGCCAATAAGCTAATATTAAATAAGCTATTTCGATTTCCATATATGCCTATAAAAGCATAAAGGTTTATGAGTACTAATGCCATGGTTCCTGTTGCAACTTAATGAGTAATCGATGCTATACCAAGTGGTGCTTAACACTGCTAATAAGGATAATGATCGTATTTGATAAATCTAATAAATATTATACGTTTGCGCCCCTATAATATTTAACGCAAGGAGTAAACGAAAAGCGGTACGGCTAGGCTTGAGGGGTATAACGGAAGTTATGAGCCTAGTTGTGGTAGTGTTGGAGTAATGGATCAAGATAAGCTAATAAAATCGTTTAAAATGATTGATCAAGAAAAACGTAAAATTCTTATTCTCAATAATAAACGAGCACGAACCTATGTACATACATTGTTCCCATGGGGTATTGTTTTATGTGGAGCACTAGCACCAGTAGTGCATCTAACCGGAGAACGTGATTAATACTTGGTGCCAAGAATAATTTACACTTGCATGGCTAAATGGCACATTTCAAACGTGTTGTACCAATTTTAAATAATAAGAGGAAAAGAATTCAAGCAGGGGCACGTGTGGGAAATTGTCAAGAATGTCCTGTTGCATTTCATAGTGCATTGAGTCGCCATTCTCGTGTCCAGGAAGTACGTAACATTGCTTTGTCGTCAGAACCTCCTCGCACTAGCTCAACCTAACTCTTCATCTTCCCTTGTGAATTATCATTTCACCAAAACATTGTCCTTCGAACCTTGGTTTTTGTGTATGCACGCCATATTTTTTGGGGGGCATTCTGAGAAATTAATTAGAGCAATCATTGTTGATGAATGAATTGGGGTCTTGATGAAGAAAGGAGTAAGAAGAGTATAGCTAGACAAGAGATCGAACGTATTGCTAGGCTAGAACTTAGAGAGAAAAAAAGAAAGGAATTAGCGGAGCAAGTCTTGGAAGAAGAAAGACTGTTAGTGGAGGTAGGATTTAGTAGTAGCAGCACAATTCCTTCAAGTTCTGGGGATAGTAGTGAGGAAGAGAGTACCTTGGAAATTTCTAAAACTAACACACTCTTTGCAATGGCACAAAAGACTTCAAACATGAAATATCCTGTACTTTCTGCCTTAGGGAGTGTGGATGCAGACTCTCATGTACATGCTTTTTTAACCATAAGTGAGGCAAATCAGGAGGTGGGAATGCTGAGAGGCTAAGACTCTTTCCGGCTACCTTGCAAGATGGTGCTGTGGAATGATATCGGGGTGCTAAGGATGTTACTCCTTTTTTGATATGGGAAGACTTAAAAAAGGGTTCTTAACTGCATTTAGACCAGTGGGGTTTGCACAAAGAGTAAGTGATGAATTAAACTATATTAAGCTCTTACCGGGAGAAAGTTTGCAGAGTTATGTGATTAGATTCAGGAGATTGGTTGCGAAAAAGGAGCCTCCACCTTCTGCAGAAGATCAAGTGAGGTATTTTACTAATGGATTGCCATCTGACCTTGGTTTTTTTACAAAGAGCCAAACTCCTACCACTTTAGAAGCTGCTATTAAGCATGCCTCAAGTTGGGAACAAGCAAGGATTGGCATGGCATTATCATCTGGGGATGGCAATGCCTTCAGTTTTAAGAGATGCTGCACTAGCTATGGTTCCAAATATTCCTATAGAGGCAAGTCCATGTTCAGCCATGCAGAATTTACAATTACCTCCCTATAACTCTTTAAAGCAGACATTAATATCTTACAATAACTAGGGGCAATTTGTAGTAGTTGTTTAAAGGTGAGTGAGGGTTGTTTATTTTCCATATCTTTTAAAATATAATAGGATGACTCGTTTTTTAAATTCAAAACTCTCTCTTATACTTTTTATGGACACCTTTATCCTTGCTTTTAGGTGGTTGTGTTTCATTTATAATCTCTCTTACCGTTTTAGGTTGAGGCAATTCTTCGATTTCTTCAAACATCTCTTATGCATCCATCATTTCCACCTTGTCATCTGACATTTATTCCTCAAACAAATTTTGAAACTCGTTATCTTCATTATGAACTAAACTTTCATTATTAACCCCTTGTTGTTCTCTCTCTTTACGCAATTCCCTTTTTCTCCGTCTCAAATTCCTTGCATTACGAGTTTCTACAATATAAGCGGGACTACTAGGCTCTCTAAAAAATATGGCCCCACTATCAATGACAACCTCTTTACCCCTATTCATAGGAGCAGGATTTTGTATCACTTTAAGCTTATGAGGGCAATTTTCTTGGGTGTCCAACCCCTGGATTTGACAGATTCCATATACTGGTTGGTAATCTATTGGTTTCATTGGATTTGGACATTGGGGCGCAATGTGCGACCCCCAGTATTGAGTTAAGGAGTTGTGTTATACAAAGGAGCATGTTCTCTATAATCATACATTGGTTGAACTTGGTATCTTTGATATTGAGAAGATCCTAAGGCTTGAGTTTGAGGTCTTATCATCCCAATTCCCATCCCTTGACGTAATTGAAAACATTGATCTGTTCTATGATTTGTTTTCCCACAATTTCGACAAGGAGGCGCAGGCATTAGACATTCACTAGGAAGGTGACCATACCCTTTACATTTCACACACCACATATTTGTTCTTTCTTTAGAAATTTGTGGTGTAGATTCCAGGCCTTTTATCCAATTTAATTGCAATTCAGTCATTTGCTTAGTTAAACTCTCAATCAATTCATCTTTATTCTTTGCAAATTTAACATCTATAAGTTGTTCAGGTTCCTTTATGGGTAAAGTTGGAGTTGCATTAGTTGCATCTACTTGTGTTTTACTATAATCAATTGTACCCATCATTGAAGGGGAAGTGCCAATAGGCATAACTGAAATGTTTGCAATTGGACTTGCCTCTATAGGAATATTTGGAACCATAGCTGGTGCAACACCTCCCAAAACTGAAGGCATTGCCATCCCCGGATGATAATATCTTGCCATGCCAATCTTTGCTTGTGCCCAACTTGAGGCATGCTTAATAGCAGCTTCTAAAGTGGTAGGAGTTTGGCCCTTCGTAAAAAAACCAAGGTCAGGTGGTAATCCATTAGTAAAATACGTCACTTGATCTTCTGCAGAAGATGAAGGCTCCTTTTTTGCAACCAATCTCCTGAATCTAATCACATAACTCTGCAAAATTTCTCCCGGTAAGAGCTTAATATAGTTTAATTCATCACTTACTCTTTGTGCAAATCCCACTGATGTGAATGCAGTTAAGAACCCTTTTTCTAAGTCATCCCATGTCAAAAAAGGAGTAACATTTTTAGCAGCCCTATACCATTCCACGACACCATCTTGCAAGGCAGTCGAAAAGAGTCTTAGCCCCTCAGCATTCCCATCCTCCTGATTTGCCTCACTTATGGTTAAAAAGGCATGTACATGAGAGTCTGCATCCACACTCCCTAAGGCCGAAAATACAGGATATTCCATTTTTGAAGTCTTTTGTACCATTGGAAAGAGTGTGTTAATATTAGAAATTTCCAAGATATTCTTTTCCTCGCTACTATCCCCAGAACTGAAGGAATTGTGCTGCTACTCTTTCTTGTTCCAAGACTTGCTCCGCTAATTCCTTTCTTTTTTTCTCTCTAAGCTCTAGCCTAGCAATATGTTCAGTCTCTTGTCTAGCTATACTCTTCTTCCTCCTTTCTTCATCAAGACCCCAATTCATTCATCAACAACGATTGCTTTAATTAATTTCTCGGAATGCTCCCCAAAAACAATGTTTTGGTGAAATGATAATTCACAAGGGAAGATGAAGAGTTAGGTTGAGCTAGTGCAAGGAGGTTCTGATGACGAAGCAATGTTACGTATTTCCTAGACACGAGAATGGTGACTCAATGCACTATGAAATGCAACAGGATGTTCCACACGTGCCCCTGGTTGTATTCTTTTCCTCTTATTATTTAAGATTGGTACAACATGTTTAGAATATGCCATTTAGCCATGCAAGTGTAAATTATATTCTTGGCACCAATTATTGATCACGTTCTCCGGTTAGATGCACTACTGATGCTGGTGCTCCACATAGAACAATGCCCCCTGGGAACAACGTATGTGCATAGGTTCGTGCTCGTTTATTATTGAGAATAAGAATTTTACGTTTTTCTTGATCAATCATTTTAAACAATTTTATTAGCTTATCTTGATCCATTACTCCAATACCACAACCAGGCAACAACTAGGCTCATAGCTTCCGTTATACCCCTCAAGCCTAGCCGCACTGCTTTTTGTTTACTCCTTGCCTTAATTATTATATGGGTGCAAACTTATAATACTTATTAGATTTATCAAATACAATCATTATCCTTATTAGGAGTGTTAAGCACCACTTGGTATAGCCTCGATTACTCATTAAGTTGCAACAGGAACCATGCATTAGTATTCATAAACCTTTATGCTTTTATGGGCATATTGAAACTAGCAGAACTGCAGGGTTGGGACGACGTCTAGGCAAATGGGTTTGTGTTGAAATTTTAATCATATTAATTTGAATTTCGGTGGCATGCTAAGAGAATACGTATTAATATACGAATGTTACATTGTGCATCCCTTATTGTGACCCTGATAGGAAGAATCCGCGTCGCGGCGGCATCCTGGAAATGTACAATTCCCCCTCGTACGGCGAAGTGGGCATACCATAGGTTTTGAAGCGGCTACATTAGCAGCGTTTTGTTCGTGGAAGTCCGCCGTCGTGATTGGACGCCCTCCTCTCGACTATGATTGCATTGCCTTCTATCGTGGAGCTCTGGCTCTTGTGCCCTGTACTCATGGCATACGCCAGCGCGAGCGAGATCGTTCTCTTGAAGATGGTCTTGGGCCCCTGGTGTCTGTACTCGACCAGCTTTCGCTTGACGTGCATGTGGTGGAGGGAGTCGTCGATGTGGACCATCATGCCTTTTGCGTCTCCTGTTTGCTCGTTGGTCTATATGTAGGCGATTGTTCCTGTCATTCCATCGACTATTTCTCCTAGTATGTCCATGTTGGTAATGATTATGACTCTGTATCCCACGACGACATAAGATATCTAGTGGAATGCTGGGTCGTTGGTCCAGCTGCTCATCCCGTCTTTTGCTGTTGCATTGTATCTACTCGTATCTCATGGATACGGTCGCTGGGGAACATTTGATCATGGCCATTGCATTGTAATATTGGATGTCCTCGTGGTGGGTGCACAACACCGTGGTGTTACAGTCGATCTTGCCAAACGCTTCTTCTTTGTCGATGATGTGGGGTCCCAGCATTTGCGCAAGCTCGCTCTGGGTCGACGAGCAGTAGGGCAGGCTTGGGCCAAGGGTTAGGCAGTGTGAGAGTCATAGAATATCTTTGAAGAAGGGGGGGATTCCGAAACTTGAAGGTACAACAGTTTGTAGTGCTCACATTCTAAGACTCCCAAGACATTCCCTCATACGTTTTTAGAAAATTGAAATTGATAACTATCAAACAATATTGCAACATAATAAGGTGCTTATGTGCGAGGGATTTGTCTGATGTAATCTTTTTTGGGATTTGTGGTGGGTGTGCTTGTGTGGTTATCAAGAGCTCCACAAGCACTTGATAGCTATCAAACAATGATACAACAAAATAAGGTGCTTGCTCAAACATAGCCTAACTTATATGGCTCTTCATTGCAAGCTAAAATGAAGACATTTGTGATGTTTGGTTCAGTCGTCTCGTAGACAAGGCGCAAGAACTATAGAAAAAGAGAGATAAGTTGCTAACTGAACTATTGAAGATAATAACTAGTGCTTTTGATGAGCAGAAATGAAAAATGAGGATTCGCATATCGAAAAAGGTGAAAGGACCTTTAGTATCAATTACCATTAACTAACCTAGTCCTATACAGTTTATCACTTTCCCAAAACTGGAAACTGGATGTGGTTTATAATTTTGTTACTCTAAAGGATAACATAAGGTCGTTGGGACATCAGGAACACGTTGGTGGCACATTGTGCTGGACCTGATTTATTGAATCCAAAAGACGTTCATGTTAATTAGACTAACACACTATAGTTAAAGCAAGATAAACCATCCCACATTAAATGCCCTTGATAAAAATTTGCACCTATATTGTACCATGTGTCTTACCTTCCATGGTAGTCCAACAAATGCAATTTGCTAATACAATTCTCTCGACGCCATCACATGCAAACTATAGCCAAATCCTCGGCGAGCAATGCTCTTGATGTAGAAAGGAATCCACTACTCCTCCCCTTGCTCGAACGACAAATCCAATATATGTGTTTACGTTGTTTATTAAGATCATCCATGTTGTGGCCTAATACAAAGAGAATTCACACTCTATAGACTTGACTCCACGAAAACACACGCATTTCCAAGGGCAAGAAATGATCTATTAGAAGCAAGGCAAGTTGGTGCAGGTACGAGACATTTTGCAACAAAGTTCCCAACTTTAGGGTTTCGTAGAAGGAGAAGACTTCTTTACTTAATACATATATAGACAGAAAATACTACCAAGCAAAATTACAGAGTCATATGAATTGGAAATATTACTAAGGAAAATCAATGAGTCATATGAACTATTTGAGCCAGAGAGTACACATGCATACCAAGAACATTGTACAAAACAAAGAGTTATTTTAAAGTACATAAGCAACATAATCAAAATGAGATATGATGCATGTGCAAACAAATGTGCAATTGCAGAACATTGGAGGACAAAATAAATTTTTCTGTTTCTTAAATGGTTGGGATCAAATCACAATGTCTTCTAATGTTTTTCTCGATAGGTGTGCAAAACTGTCCAGCACAAGGATTAGCAATACATAATTGTGCATGACATCATATTGTTTGTTCTGTCTTTGCTCTCAGAATACTTTCTTATGGAGGCCACTCCAAATAACAACCTTTAGCAAGTATCCTAATACCAATATAATTTATAATAAAATAACTATATGTATTCTAACAAAACAAATGACTATGCCATGCTTTAGCAAATAAGGCTGCATCTTAGACACAACTCATAGGGCATAAGGTTACCAAAATCTAGATAATTCTAGATACCTTCGTAAAACAAAAGATACATTTTGTGGATTCATTTTGTGCTTAGAGTATTGCAAACACAAGTTAAATTACCAAGTTCTCTTTCTCACATGAACATTATTATAGGAACTGAGGGCCACGCGTTAAGGTGTTTAGAGACATCCCTTTGGTCAAGAACAATAAATGGGCTGTGAAATGTTGCTTGCAGAAAGCATTCTTACTAGTTAAGGCACAACAGTACTTTTGCAGATGAAGGAAAAATGGAATAAACTAAGCAATGACCAATGATGCAGGATTCCAGACCTCAATTCGTACCTATATTTGACATAAGGATATATTAGTAACATAGATAAGATTCAGATCAACAATTCTATCAAAGCAACTTCTTCCCATCTCAAAATTTTCAACGCAACCATCACGACAATATACAATAACAACGAGGCATGTCTTGTAGAACACATAACGATATAAGATTTAGTGAAGTACATAAGCAGTGTCATATTGCAATTCTTGTGCAGATGTAGAGAACGATCATAAGAGCATAGCATGTTGGCAAACAATAATTGTTAGTCCTGTACGTCCTAATACAGGACTATTCATGCACACGACGGACCAGGTCAAGGCTAAAGATCCACAGTCAGGTGGAGGTCAGTCGTCAAAGGCCCCGCAGAAGACCAAGCCGCCGCAGACCACGCAGTCAAAGGCCGTGCCTGGGACCAAGAGGAGGCGCACAGAGAAATGACGCACTGTCACCATCTGCGCCATTTCAGGGTCTCAAGAGGCACCACCAACATTCCTGCAAATCAGGCCTCCTTCCAGGAGTCGGCACCGAGCTTTGACAGAGTATCTATATTGGGCCAAAGGCCATTGTACTATATATATGAGTAGACCTAGCCCTCACGGGGTAGATGAGTTTTTGGTCTTATCTCACTTCTGCTTTCTCTCGATTCTGAGAGCTCATGTATCACAATTGATATCAAAGAGTTTTGTTCTCTTCATTGTGTTTTTCATTGTTCTTCTTGTTTTTCTCTTTTCCCTTCCTTAGTTTCTTTTGCAAATCCCGCGTGACACAGCTACCGGATTCTCCTGTTTGATCCACGGGTCCTCACAGCAGGGCTGTCTTGTAGGAGTCCCCGAACCCAGACCCCAAACACTGTCGCCGCTGCCGGGTCTGATTTTCTTTTCCATCATTCTTTTACCATGTCTGCCCGAGCTTTCACTCCAGAGGAGCTTCTTAGCCAGACGGCGTCTTGTTTGGAGCGCCATCAACGTCACGAAGTTGTTCGCGATATGTATGACACTGCTTATGATATTGAGGGAGGCCATATTCGCTCACGAGCTCAATCGGCGCCACCTACTCCTCGTGTTCACTCTCGTCCTAGCTCTCCTCCAGCGTGTAAACATTGTTCACAACCTCAGTCACCTCATCATATCCATGTTCAGCAACCTCCAGCTTATTTCCACACTCCCGAGAGTGCCTACATTCATATCTCCTCTGGCCATACTCCTCTGCCTTCTCAACCATCATCTCCCCCTGGTGGAATGGGTTATCCCCATGTTTCTTTTGGACCTCCCCAGGTTCAGACATATCCTCAATCTCCTTCTTTTCAACAGACTCTTCCCGTTTACACTCTTACCGATCTCAAACCTCATGACCACGGACCCCAAGGTCCTCCACCACAAGAACCGCCTTTTGCACATCTTCAGGGTCTTTCGGCTCCTTTGCCACCTCATACGGAATCCATGGAAGTTCCGCCCCATTATGTTCCTCCTTATACACCGCCTCTCTATGCACAAGGCCAGTCACAATCTTCTTTTCAGACTCTCAAACTGACCTATCCCACTTTTGGCAGTACTAACGGCAAACCATTGGATCAAAGTGCTCAAGCCCACATGGAAGAATTTGAGGCTCTGGCTGTCCTAAATGGGCACGCTCAACCTCAACTTAAGTTCCATATCTTTTCCACCACGCTGCGTGGATCCCCTCATCAGTGGCTCATGGCCAACAAAAGCCATTAGAAACAAAACTGGACTGACATGAAGACTGCTTTCCTTTCTCATTATGGCACCACAGATGATGATCAACTTCTTCTCAAGCAACTCAATGATCTTCAGCAAGAGCCCACGGAATCAGCCCGGGATTTTGCGGATCGTCTTCATATCCTCCTCAGCAAACTTCAGGAGTACCCCACGCAAAGCCAGATCCTCATCTGGTTTCTCCAGGGACTTCCTCCGGCTATTCGTCTCATGACTGAATACCTGCGCCCAAGACTTTGGAGCAGGCCATCGAACTTGTCAATCATTCAGTTAATGTTTCCTCTCGCGGCGTGGCCCTCCAGGAGCTACCCTTCATTCCTCCGGTCATGGTACCTCAGACTGCAGTTCAGCCACCACACTCCAATCCTCAATGCAGTCAAATTTGGTGCCACATCTGCAAATATCAAGGCCATTTGGCCAATGAGTGCAACTCCACCAATGGTCCTCCTCATTGTAAACGCTGCAACATGTGCAATCATGCCACGGAAGAATGCACTCGTACTCATCCTACACCCTTCCGGCAAAAGATGGTTTATCAAGTCCAGACCACGCCTCAGCAACAGACGTCATATCCAACCCAGCAGTTTCAAGCACAACCTCCTCAACAGTATCAACAATCTCAGCAGCCACGAGGACAAAGCAATCGTCCTCCTTTTGACCCTGCTAAAGCTCAGTGCTATCACTGTTTGGAATGGGGTCATACCACCACGGCGTGCCCGCAACTTCCTCAAGTTCAAGTCCAACTTCCAGGCACGAATCAAACCACTTCAGTCCACCTCACAGCCTATCAACTTTGGATCGCAAATGGCAAAACAGGGCCCTCGGCCTGTTCTTCGAAAAGTGCGTGCCTCAACAATCAAGGTATCAACCAGCTCCTGCAGCAACTCCTCAGATGGATCAACAAGCCCAGGCAGAGATTTATCAGGCTCTTAATCCTCCAGTTCAACCGTCAAATTGGGTTGGGTTGGTTTCCGCGCCGGACCGAGGCGTCCACGCCCCTTGACCATCCTTCCTCATGATCGCCAACCTGCTTTTGCGGTTGACCACGATCCCTCATCTTTGAGGACAAAAGGTTCACTTTGCCCCGGATCGGATAAACTCATGCCTCATGTCATGCCCAAAGTCGGACAAAGTATTACGAATCTCATGCAAGCCTGGCCGGAAGGGCCACCGGCTAATGTACATGCCACCATCGAGCTTCGCCGGCGTCGGGATGCACCTCCATCATCTCAACCTCCACGAAACCGGACATATCCGAATATTCTTTGCCGCAGAGGTGGAGCTTCTCAAAGAAGTTGCTGCTTCATTACCACGCACTCCTGCTCCATTGGATACAACTGATCCATTTTCTCATATGCCGTTGGAACTCCAAGAGGAGCTAGCAAAAATCAAAATTTCTTTAAGTCTGGCAACTATTTTGAAACTGTGTCCTGCTCTCAAGGACCAGTTGCCCCTTCCCACGGTTTTGGTTGGGGCAGTCGCTACCTCCACACCCATGGTACATGCCACAGTGGGCAATCAACAAGTCAACCATGTTCAAATTGATGGGGGTAGTGCTGTCAATCTTATCACGGATAAACTCCACAAGCAAATGGGCATCAAACAACTTTATCGTGCCCCATATGACATCAAATTGGCTAATGGCCATATCACGTGCCCTCAAGGCGTCACGCCTCTTCTTCACATAAATATAGGCGATCTCCGATTCCCCTTGGAATTTGGTGTTTGGAAAGCAGGGGAAGATCCAGGTGATTATGAAATGTTGGTCGGCAGACCTTTTCTCCATCAGGCCAAAAGTATCCATTCTTGGGCCCGCGGACCAGCTAGTCATTACTGGATGGTCACCTCAATGCCACCATGGATTTGGAAACCGGCAAGATCATTTCGGTCGAACATCTTTGAACCTTCTCTCGGAACCGATTACGATGGAAGCCACGGAACATTTATCAAGTTGGACTCCTCCTGCGAGATCCTTGCGCTCTTGATCGAGGGATCATCATCCTACCCGAATATCTTCGATCCTTGGGGCGAGATGACTCTTGATCGGTGGAGATCGGTGGACGTGGCTGCTTTTTTCGATCCCTTCGACTCCTTGCAATCGCATCCAACGATCGATCATTTTGGGGATACGAACTTCCTCGGACTCACGATAGTGGGCGTTACACGGGTCATGAAGCAACCATTGCTTGATGACTTGGGGAACTCACCATTCCTACCAAATCGGATGCACGAACTCACCATTCCTGTGATAGCAACGAGCGATGCCGGCTCAACCCTAATTAATGTAGGACCGAAGTCAAGGCGAAATTGACAAACTCCTAGTCTCTTTGGTTTGATCTATGAGGTCAAACATTCTGAATGGGTGAGCCTCATTGTCATTGCTCTCAAACACAATGGTAAGATCCGCGTTGGACTATCGAAAACTCAATCAGGCCACGGAGCGTGATCATTTCCCACTTCCCTTCACAGACCAGGTTCTGGAAGAGGTCGCTGGTCATGAAATGTACTCCTTCATGGATGGTTTTTCTGGCTACAATCAAATCTCAATCAAAGAATCTGATCAACTCAAGACTACCTTCACCACCCCGTGGGCACTTTTGCCTACAAGATGGTTCCTTTTGGGTTATCAAACTCTCCATCAACATTTCAACGCATCATGCTCTCGGTTTTTCATGATTATATGAAGGAGAAACCCTTTCTCCAGATTTTTCAAGATGACTTTTCTGCCTATAGTTCCATGGATGACCACCTGGATAAATTAGAGCTCGTCTTTCAGAAATGTGCTGAGTCTGGCATTAGTCTCAATCCTGAGAAATGCACCTTCTGCGTCACCTCTGGTGTTCTGTTAGGACATGTGGTCAGTAAAGCAGGTATCACCACGGATCCTGCTAAAATCAGTTGTGTGCTTAAAGCTCAAGCACCATCTAATATTAAGGAGACACGTTCTTTCCTGGGCAAGGTAAATTATTATTCTACCTTCATTTCTGGACTAGCAGCCATTGCAGATCCCATTCATAAACTCACGGGTGATGAATCCACTTGGGCTTGGAATTCCCAGGCGGATGCTGCTTTCCAACAGTTGAAGCTTTTGTTTACTCAGGCCCCTGTGCTTGTTCCCCCTCAATGGGACAAGCCTTTTCATGTTCATGTTGATGTCTCCGCGTTTGCTATTGGTGCTGTTCAAGAATATGATGCGCACACAGACAAACCAAACCATTATGCCAGCAGAAAACTCAATCCTGCTGAGCGCAACTACTCTGCCACTGAGAGGGAGGCCTTGGGCTTAATTTTTTGTGTCCAACGTTTCTGTCATTATCTCTTAGGCAGTAAGATCAAGTTCTTTGTTGACCATCAAGCACTTCTCTATCTGATCAACAAATCCACGCCCATGGGCAGAATTGCTCGTTGGGTCCTTCTTCTGCAAGAATTTGCTCCTTTCGAAATTGTTCATAAAGCAGGCAAATCTCATGTCGTCCTGGATTATCTCTCACGCATTCACACAGATGATCCCTCCACTGGAGTTTCAGATGCTTTTCCTGACGCTCAGCTATTTTTGGTCACGGCCACGCCCCACTGGTTTCATAACTTTCAGCAGTATCTCCTCACAGGTGCTCTTCCATCTGAAGATCCCATGCTCTCTCCAGAAAAACTTAAATCTCGTCACCGTCAATTTCTCCGTGAGGTCCGTGACTACACCATAGTTGCAGGCCATCTTTACAAACGCGGCAAGGATACGGTCCTTTGACGCTGTGTTCTTCCTCATGAAGTGCCCGATATCATTCGACAAGCCCATGAAGGGCTTGGTGGTGGTCATTTTCATGGTGACACCACGGCACGCAAAATACTTCTTGCAGGTTATTTCTGGCCCACGCTATTCAAGGATGCTCACGCTCTTGCTCGCACGTGTGATGTCTATCAGCGTGTGGGTCGGCCCACGGCCCGTGATGCTCTCCCGTTGACGCCGGTCGCCACGCCACTTCCCTTCAGCAAATGGGAAATGGACTTTGTGGGACCCATCGACCCTCCTGCGCGGCACACCCGTGCCTGCTCCATTCTGGTCATCACTGATTACGCTACCAAATGGGCTGAGGCTTGCGCACTTCCTGACAACACAGCCGCCAGCATAGCCAAGGTCATCTATTATACGCACATCATCACGTGTTTTGGCTGTCCCACGGAATTGGTCAGTGATCGAGGTGTTCATTTTGTCAATCACACCATCAAGGAGCTGACGGATTATCTGCTGATACATCATCGTAAAAGCACACCTTACTATCCTCAAGGGAATGGTTTAGCTGAAAGCACAAACAAGACTCTGATCACTATTCTCAAGAAAATTTGTGACGCTTCTCGCACAGACTGGCAAGACAAATTACCTATTGTTCTTTGGGCTTACAACTGCTGTTTCAAGATTGCTACTGGTCACACTCCTTTTAAATTGGTTTATGGACAAGAAGCCTTGATGCCCTTCGAATATGTTCTTCCCACACTTCGTTTTCAACTGGCTACCACTCATAACCCACCTGCAGCTCTTCAAGAACGAGTTTACCAACTTGAACAGTTGGATGAACTCAGGCGAGATGCATATATTCGGGTTCTTCATGGTCAACAGTTGCGGAAATCGTTGCATGACAAACATCTGAGAACCAAAACTTTTCAAGAAGGTGATTTGGTTTTACTTTATGATTCTCGTTACAAAAATTTTTCAGGGAAGTCAAAATTCAGATGGCTTGGTCCTTATCAAATCGTTCAAGTTGTTCAACCCAGCACATAACTACCAACACAAACCATTAACATCCAACATATAAAAATTAAATCCCCCAACACATAACAACCAACACATAACAACCATTGACATTAACAACCAACACATAACTACCATTGACATTAATTAACACAACCATTGGGTCCAACACATTTAAATTAAAATCCCCCTTAAACCCCCTTTGGTTTGGGTGCATATTCACACGGGGGGTGACTCCGGGCAACGAGAGCTGTTGGATAGGCATATTCACCTCTTATTCCTTAATCTACACCGTACGTAAAGTTCCTCGTTTGTGGGGTATGCAAGTACAAAATTTGCTATACTGTATAACAAGATTCGCAGAATACTATAAGATTTCAAGCAGAATACTATATGGTGTTGATTTTGTACGTGCAAAATACAATTATGAGGGCTCTCGCTGCCCTACGTCACCCCCCGTGTGAATATGCACCCAAACCAAAGGGGGTTTAAGGGGGATTTTAATTTAAATGTGTTGGACCCAATGGTTGTGTTAATTAATGTCAATGGTAGTTATGCGTTGGTTGTTAATGTCAATGGTTGTTATGTGTTGGTTGTTATGTGTTGGTTGTTATGTGTTGGGGGATTTAATTTTTATATGTTGGACGTTAATGGTTTGTGTTGCAAAAAATTTTTTTTGGCCACTTCGGGGCCTTAGGGACGTCCCCCTCCCCCCCTCCCCGGTGTGACAAAAATTTTAGAATTCAAACCAGAAAAAAACTAGAATTCATTTGAGGCTTTCATCACCTGTAGCTTTTGAATTTCATCACAATAAAACAAATAGAACATAAGTAAAAGTTACCATAAAGATAGAGCGGATTGATCCCATTATTCTGAAAGTCATAAAGTTTGCAACACCCATACACAAACATTTTTCAACTGGAATTAACAGCAGCCTTTGGCCTCCATGGATTCTTATGGTGAGAAACCAAAGTGGGAAACTTTTCTGCTTGTTAGCACAAGGATCTAGAAGCCTCAAAATTTGCTTAATAACTGCCTCAAAATCTAAAAATATATGGTAATTTTTTGCAACCTTCATTCGAAATGAGCCATAAAACAATATCCAATAGCGCAATCCTGTATTAATCAGCTGGTAGGATGTGAAAACCTACCAAACCCGGCCGAAAATTGCTATTTTAGCATAGATAACTTAACCAAACATATCCATATCATACACTATCAAAAAGATCTCGGAGAGAGCTTTCCAACGCAATAAAAATCATCTCAAACAGAGCTCTGGATCAAAAGTTATGATAAGAAATGTGTTGCCGGCGGGGAAACTGCACTATATGCGCCCTTCAAGCCCTTCATGTACCCATTATGCACCACATACACAAAAAGAGGGCATTGGTTGTTGACCATTATGCACCACACGCACAAAAAGAGGGCTTTGTTGTGAGCCATTGGTTGTTGACCATTATGCATCACACGCACAAAAAAGGGCTTTTGTTGTGAGCCATTGGTTGTTGAGCATTGAAAAACAATGCTAAAATCAATGGCCAGAAATGGTGCACTCTAGATGTACGCATTAGTACATCCATTTGAATACATCACGAAATCATAGGAAAACCTTAGTGAAAGCGTACAAAAACACAAAGAAAACCCCCTGTTATTATGCTACATATATGGCTTTCGCCTAAAACAATTTCATACAGAAGAATCAGACCGTCATACAAATGATGCAACACACAATTCTGAATCCACAGATAGTGACTAAAGCGGCATATTTATATTATAGGAGGAAATTTTTTACAAAATGAGGGCAGAGCCCATCTACTTCCGCTATGGGCAGAGCCCTATTTACAAAATGGGCAGAGCCCTATTTACAAAATCCTAAGTTAAAGAAAAACCCTCTACTCCGGGTTGGGAGCAGAGGTTATGCGGAGGATGTAGTATAGGTTCTGCTCCGGATCCCAACGCAGATGCAGCACAACGGGTCGGGATGCTCAGCCATCCCATTGCACCAGCCGTCCATCGGAATGCCACGGTTACGGCATTTCCAGAGGTCCAGGTCGTTCATTTTGCAAGTGATCCACTCCTGGCAGTTTGTCGGCATAGTGCAGTTCTCGTTCAAACCTGCCATGCTTATGATCACGAACTGGTGTCTCAGCTTCGACCACTGATCGACTTATATAGCCCAACCGACGGGACCCCTGTCGACGTGGACCAATCAGAAAAATCGCCGACGTGGTTGCAATGCAAGGCTCTTTCTAAATCCAGAATCTTTTCTCCCGCCGCATATTTAGCCATGGTACCTTCTGACACTTCCTTTTTATGATATCTCACTTCGAGTTGCCAGCATTAAATGACATTCCTTCCTTTCACGCCCGTCGGACATTAATATTTGTACCTTCGCCAGCTGTCACATCCGATCGCATTCACGTCGCATCTCCACCGTTCATCGCTTCTCCCTTCACTGCTTGGGGACTTAGCCAAATTTTTGCCTCTCAATCGCCTTCTTTGCATCTATCGCCACCTGGCACCATCAACGGTTGCTGTTTCATCCTCCTCACGCCCCTTCGCCACAAACTTGTGCGCCCTAAAACCTTTTCGTCTCTCTTCGTTTTCGTCTTCTCCTCTTTGCACTCCGGCTTCGCACATCCGCTCTTCCAGTTCCTTTCCGAAAATCTTTGTCATGGCCACCACACCCAAATTCCCTCAACTTCAATCTTCTGCTCCACGGGATCCGACTCTTTTTGAATCTGTGACTTTCTCAACACCAACTTTTCGTGATACCCTAGCAGGTCCAAGTCGGGCCGTGGCAGAACGCCATGGGCTTTATCCATTCTCCACACAGGAACTCCCTGCACCAAATCCGGAGCAACTGAAGCAGTTTGTCGCTCACATGATCAACAACCCAGAAGGATACGCCACCATGGTCGATGGCACCACCATTTTGCTCACTCCAGTTCTGATTTCTGAGGTATTCCAAATTCCTCTTAACAGACCTTCTTTATCTTGGGCTGCCTTACAGGACCAGGATGTCACTCAGTATGGCGTTTTATCAAGCCAACATGCATCGACTCACCAACATTGCCAAGACCCACGATACTTTTGTAAAGTTTCTGTGGCGCAAATTCTATGGGTATTCCATCAAGAATATGTAGCATAATAACAGGGGGTTTTCTTTGTGTTTTTGTACGCTTTTCACTAAGGTTTTCCTATGATTTCGTGATGTATTCAAATGGATGTACTAATGCGTACATCTAGAGTGCACCATTTCTGAGCCATTGATTTTAGCCCCCTTTTTTTTTGAATGGTCAACAACCAATGGCTCACAACAAAAGCCCTTTTTTTGTGCGTGTGGTGCATAATGGTCAACAACCAATGGCTCACAACAAAAGCCCTTTTTTGTGCGTGTGGTGCATAATGGTCAACAACCAATGGCTCACAACAAAAGCCCGCGTTTTGTGTGTGTGGTGCATAATGGGCACGTGAAGGGCTTGAAGGGCGCATGTAGTGCAGTTTCCCAGCCGGCAACACATTTCTTATCATAACTTTTGATCCAGAGCTCTGTTTGAGATGATTTTTATTGCGTTGGAAAGCTCTCTCTGAGATCTTTTTGATAGTGTATGATATGGATATGTTTGGTTAAGTTATCTATGCTAAAACAGCAATTTTCCGGCCGGGTTTGGTAGGCTTTCACATCCTACCAGTTGATTAATACGGGATTGCGCTATTGGATATTGTTTTATGGCTCATTCCGAATGAAGCTTGCAAAAAATTACCATGCATTTTTAGATTTTGAGGCTTCTAGATCCTTGTGCTAACAAGCAGAAAAGTTTCCCACTTTGGTTTCTCACCACAAGAATCCATGGAGGCCAAAGGCTGCTGTTAAATTCCAGTTGAAAAATGTTTGTGTATGGGTGTTGCAAACTTTATGACTTTCAGAATAATGGGATCAATATGCTCTATCTTTATGGTAACTTTTACTTATGTTCTATTTGTTTTATTGTGATGAAATTCAAAAGCTACAGGTGATGAAAGCCTCAAATGAATTCTAGTTTTTTTTCTGGTTTGAATTCTAAAATTTTTGTTACACGGGGGGGAGGGGGGGATGTCCCTAAGGCCCCGAAGGGGCCAAAAATTTTTTTTTGCAACACAAACCATTAACATCCAACATATAAAAATTAAATCCCCCAACACATAACAACCAACATATAACAACCATTGACATTCACAACCAACACATAACTACCATTGACATTAATTAACACAACCATTGGGTCCAACACATTTAAATTAAAATCCCCCTTAAACCCCCTTTGGTTTGGGTGCATATTCACACGGGGGGTGACGTAGGGCAGCGAGAGCCCTCATAATTGTATTTTGCACGTACGAAATCAACACCATATAGTATTCGCTTGAAATCTTATAATATTTTGCGAATCTTGTATACAGTATAGCAAATTTTGTACTTGCATACCCCACAAACGAGGAACTTTACGTACGGTGTAGATTAAGGAATAAGGGGTGAATATGCCTATCCAACAGCTCTCGTTGCCCGGAGTCACCCCCCGTGTGAATATGCATCCATATCAATAAACAGTTTTATAACATTGTCATTACGGCCGTCTATTCCACTCATCCTATTGATTGGCCACAAATTTTGTTTCTCAGACTTCTCCATGAAATTGATCGCGTCCGTGCAGCAACTTCTCCTGGCTTTGACACTTCTGTGGGTGCTCACCTTCAGGCCATCATCCGTCATTATATTCCTGTCACCCGCCCAGGGTCCCCTTCCACTTCTCGTGCATCCACTCATCAATCCTTTCATTCCCTTTCTCACAACCAGCAGGCTGAAACTTCACGCCCTCTTTCTTCTGGTCATGTTCAAAACACCGCCACGCTTGTTACTGTCTCTTCTTCCTCCACGGAATCCATGCCTAACACTTCTCATCAAAATTATCAGACGTCACAGACTCATCACCAACAGGGCCCTGCACCTCCACCCTCTCGCCAAGCCCTGTATCAATACCAGCAAGATGTCCAAGCTGTTGTTCTCAAGCTTCAGGACTCACAAGAAGTCTTCATGAATGGTGTTCAAGCATACATGGAGGCCACGGAAGCAGTTCACATGGATCTTCAAGCTGCCAACACGCAAGTTCAATCCCTGGAAGAGAAACTTCAACAGAAGCACGAGGCTCTTTTACAGGCCCGTGAAGCTCTCAAGAATGCACAAGATCAGACAAGCCTGCTTGCTGACCAACAGGCTCAGTTACGATCCACAATTCAAGAATTGCTTGAGCAGAACAAAGCCAAGGATAAACTCCTTGGTGACAAGGATAAAGCCATTGCAGATCTTAACACCATGTACACTGAGATCTCTCAAAATTACAACACTCAACTTCAAGAGCTCAAGGAGCGCAACGAGCAGCTCCCCACTCTCCAACACCAGCTGACCACGCTGCAAAATCAGGTCATATCTCTTCAGACTCAGTTTACAGCAGCACAAAAATAAAAATTAATTGATGATACAGAGATTGCCACGCTGAGACTGCATACTCCTGGGCAATCCTCTTCACAGGGCACGCACTCTCACAGACGGTCCCGTGATCAATCACGTCTCCTGCTCGAAAAGGATAATCAGATCCGCGACCTGGAACATCAACTCCAGCATGCTGTTCAATCTGCAGAAGACGCCCAAAATAAGCAAGAGGGCTTGATTTCTGCACTCCGTCCAGCTATTTGGATTATGTGGTTGCTCGACGCCACCTTTTTCTTCTCCGGTGGTACGCGGCAGATGGACAGGTTAATGCACAGCCTCTCCGCAGCACAGACTTTTTACAGATTTGGCCCGACCTTTCCATTGAAGATAAAGGCCTGCTCTGTGCCCTTTTAGTTTACGAGCAGATCCACTGTGAGGACACGGATTTGTTCATCTTCAGAGTTGTGCAGCCCATGGCTTATATTTTTCATGATTTCTACCTAGCTGACACTCAGGACAAATTTCGTGATGAAGCACATCGCATTTTTGAAGGCAATCCTCATGCCCACTGGTTGTTATTGGAAAACAATCAGTATTTACAGGATCCTGCTCAGTCCAACACTCTCTGCACTGAGTACATGCCTGAGCTTGCTCAGCATTTACCTCTATGGCAAGCTGAAACGCTGGTGCAGATAAGGAAAAATTTAGCACATCCTGAAGATCTTCCCTTTGCACAGATTTACATGCAGCACCTCGGTGGCTATAATTCCCTGAGTGCTCTTCTGGACAGCAAGACCATACCCACAGGTTGGGTTAATCCTCCGGTCTATACTCAGCTATACGCCTGCATCGGGATCGGTGCAGTGCGAGCACGGATAAAGATCTTGTTCGAGAATTGGGGGCGCAGCTCGCTGTGAGCCCACGCATACCGGGTTTGGCTCAATCTCCTTATGCTTCATTAGGGGCACCTGCACGCCTAAGGTTTCTTACCTCAGACTGGCGTCTTCCGTTTTGGACAAAGGTCCTGGAAGGCCACGCTGGGTGGACTCCTCCTCTGATTTCCACGGACCTCCGCTGGGATCCACGTTTTGTCAGACGATCCAATTGGGAGGATGGTGCCACCTTGGACCACACCGAAAATTGGATATATATTGCCAAAGAGCGTGGTTGGCAAACGCACGCTCATGCTGTCCATGGCCTTGATGCCTTCTTGGAGAATGCCGCCACCTCACCGGATCCTTCAGTTCACCGTCAAGCAGGCTTCTGTGCTGCTCTCAAGTGCCTCCTGTTAAGCTCGCTAAATCGGCAGCGTCCTATCTTTTATTGCAACCCGAATGCCGGTCGGTGCCTTCCCCGGCCTCAGTTGCCTTTCTCATGGAATGCCGGTTCGTCCCTTCGAGGCACACATCGCCCTTGAAGACATGGTACGCTCCAGATTTCTCATTGATGCTCATCCTGCACTTGGGCTCAACACTCCTGAAGCTTTTCAAACACGCCAGGATCTCATCGGCCAATACCACAATGGCGCTTCGGCCCTCATTCGTGAGGATCACTTTCAAACCTTGTTGAGGGTTTCCGCCGTCGAAACACTTCCCCATTTCTTCACCCCGAGTGTCGTTTGGTGGGGGGGGGGTGTTAGTCTGACGCCCTAATATGGGGACTATTCATGCACACGACGGACAGGTCAAGGCTAAAGATCCACGGTCGGTGGAGGTCGGGTCGTCAAAGGCCCCGCAAGAAGACCAAGCCGCCCACCACGCAAATGATCAAAGGCCATGCCGGGGACCAAGAGGAGGCGACAGAGAAATGACGACTTGTCACCATCTCAAGCGCCATTTCGAGGGTCTCAAGAGGCACCGCCAATGTTCCTGCAAATCAAGCCTCCTTCCAGGAGTCGGCACCGAGCTTTGACAGAGTATCTATATTGGGCCAAAGGCCATTGTACTATATATATGAGTAGATCTAGCCCTCACGGGGTAGATGAGTTTTTGGTCTTATCTCACTTCTGCTTTCTCTCGATTCTGAGAGCTCATGTATCACAATTGATATCAGAGAGTTTTGTTCTCTTCATTGTGTTTTTCATTGTTCTTCTTGTTTTTCTCTTTCCCCTTCCTTAGTTTCTTTTGCAAATCCCGCGTGACACAGCTACCGGATTCTCCTGTTTGATCCACGGGTCCTCACAACAGGGCTGTCTTGCAGGAGTCCCCGAACCCAGACCCCAAACAATAATCCAGAATGCAGGTGATGATGTGACTATAACTCCAGTTGATGTGACCATAACTCCAGCTACTAACTGCCTTTCTAATTTGGGTGCCTGACAAAGGAACATGATCATTTTCAAAGAGAACTCATCTCTTCCTGGTTATGGTTAATGGAGGATTTTTACTTACAGAACCAGCCTTTTGTGCAAGTTCTTTTCTGTATAGTTCAGAAATTGTATTTTTTCCACACTGGCAATTTATTCAATAGGGTCATGGCTCCAATAGTTTTAGCAATAAAAAAGGGAGGATAACACTTAAAAGTTGCCTCTTCTTGCCTTGGTTGTTTTCTACAGTCGAAGTGTGTGCCAAATGATGCCTCAATAATGCAGCCCCTAAAGTTCCTTCTGATGTTCTCGTTGTCGCCTTTGAATTTGCTTACATAAACAATAGGAATTCCATCTTTCGCTTATCTCTAGCAATAATATCATATGTTGTTGCAACTAACATATGGTGTTGCAACTATCTGCATCTCATCTGTCTCTGTGTTATATACCCAGTCTTTGTTGTGAATATGTTTACCTTGTTCAATCTCCATTCCCTTGTTCCATCTGTAGCACAAGAATTTTATTCGCTCGACATACATTATGCAGTCATGGGCAATATCAAATAAGGAAATAAACATGGATGCATAGCATAGTTTATCTGAGCTAAAGTTCCCATATTAGTACACATTTGAGTATGCACTTTTCATCTCCCTTGTCCAATCTTCCAATGTACGAATATGAACATCCAGAATTCATCATTTGGTGCTAAGGTGATGGAAAATGGATACCTACCAAATGCTGCTTTAAGGTCAAATATATTTTACATTCCACCAAATATGTTTTACATTCCGCTTAAATGGTGAGATTGATGGACACTTGCAATAAATACACCCCATTTTCGAATTTAAAAGACATTTCAGGATACATAGCAGCCTGCAAATTGTAGTTGTGCTCAATGGTATGAAGACCAAGTTAAGTTGTAGATTCTAGGATGGGGCTCGCATGAAACCAACAAACCGCCCGACTAGACTAGGCTTCTCATTCATCTCATCAGATTTTCTACAATGGTGGATAGTGGGTAGCCGCATACATGCGAACTACCCATGAAAAATAAAGGGAATATCCAATTATATCATTTGGACCCCATAAAATACAATGCTAATAGATGTTTGACTGGTGTAACTGCCGAAAGCTTATCACCGGGATTAAAAAACCCCGCCCTTTCGGGTTTTCGAGGAAAAACCCTAGTGATAAGCCTTCGGCAAGGGCTTGGACAAACGTAAGGCAGAGAAATCGCTCCCAAAACCCACGAATGGAGAAGTCAAAACAGATGTCGCTCGCCAACCTGTGCCTGCACATCACCAACACAAAAAAACGTGATAAAACAAACCTCCCAGAGTGGAGGGGCTGATCACGCGTGCCACGCGACAATAAAACAAAAACCTCTTCAAATAGAGGGGCTGATCACGCGTGCCAGGCGACAAATACAATAAACAAAGAAGGGGGGGAAGGTGGGTTCAAAGAGAATAAGGTACTGCTGAGAGAGAAGAGGAAGCGCCGATGAGACGTTGATGCAGAACTGCGCCTAAAATAGCGAACTCCCAACCAGAAAGGGCATGCGCCGCATGCATGCATGCATGCAAGACATGCATGCTTGCCCCATTCTAGAATGGCGATCCGATGTCTCGGATCGATGGGATTCTAGAATGGGGCTCGCATGAAACCAACAAACCACCCGAATACCAAAGGACTTCCTTAACAAACTGGGATCGAGGACGAAGGTCACAGGATGAAGGCTAAAGAAGAGCCAAGGCTGAGAAAGGACATGCCACAGCATGAAAGAAACGCCAAATTGGCCAAACCAAGCAGGGAGAAACCCCTCCCCTGCCTGGAATCAAATCAAAGAGAATAAGATACTGCTGAGAAAGAAGAGGAAGCGCCGATGAGACGTTGATGCAGAACCACGCCTAAAATAGCGAACTCCCAACCAGAAAGGGCATGCGCCGCATGCATGCATGCAAGACATGCATGCTCGCCCCATTCTAGAATGGCGATCCGATGTCTCGGATCGATGGGAACTTTGTACCTTCATTATCTGTACTTGTATTGTGTACTTGCTTCTCAACATAAAGCACGTTAAATGAAGATCTGCATGTAAAATAGTTCCAACTACCATAGCTCCAGCAATCTGAATTCAACAAGGTAATGAAATGGGTTCCCAATTTATCTGCAAGGCTTAAATGGGCAATTTGGCACTTTATGGCACATTTTGTGCTTTTGTACATTGCAGTTTTTTCCTACACACAATTGTTAGATCCGAGTTGTATCTTGGTTGTCTCCCTTCTCACTATAAAATCCTTAAATAAAACCTGCATAGATTTCTTAATTTCAATTATGTTTCATCAATACTTCAAATATGAACATGGCTTTCGGCATTAACTTTACTTTGAAGCAGAATGGAACATACAATCCATCTTCCTGAGCAAGGTACTATTCCATCTTCTTCTAGATTTCAATCTCTTCTATCGCACGCCTTTCCTATAAAAAGGAAGAATAGATTTGATAAGAGCAATGTGTTGATTTGAGCTCAAGGTATTTTAGAATGGATAATAATTTAATCTTGAACTGAAACTACATGGATTTGGATTTAGAAACATGCAATAAATTTTAACTTTTCCTCAGCCAGAAAGGTTGTGGAAGCCAGAAAGATTGTGGGCAGGTTACCCTGATCTTCCTGGCTTTTCTAGCCTGCACATATACAACAGTCTTTGAAGATATTGATAAGTAGAGAGCTGCCTAACAAAGGAACATGAGCAATTTTAGAAAGAACTTATTTCTTCCTGATTAAGGAAGGACTTTTTCTTACAGAAGCAATAGTTTGTGCAAGTCCGTTTTTGCATAGTTCAGAATCCGCACTGTTCGAGAAACCAAAAAGCAGTCTGTTCTCAAATTGTTTATCTTTCATATTTGTCTGTTAAACTTTATCATGGATCTTGCAGAAATTGTATCTGTTAACCGTGAATATAAGATTCAAAACTCTAAGTCCTAATCTGTAAAAAGTAGAGTTTGCATTTGTTGAACGTACCTCTGTGATAGTGGCTCTGTGGGAAGCTAAAATTGTTGGCTCCTGCTCTGCCATGGCATCGCTTCATCATCGGCCTTTATAATGTTCAGATAATCCAATGCTGATTAGATCTTTGTAATTTAATTCCTTCATCTATTTATCTAATTAAATAAATAAGAGACATGTGGAAAATTCTGCTAAATTTGCTAGATCTTGCATCTTCTATATCATGTAGTCACAAATTAGGTAACGTCAAACACGTTTTTTCAATCCAGATGTTTGAAAGCGTAGAGCAAGAATTGACAACAGATCATCCATTAAGTGAATGGGCTCTACAAATCTGCTTGCAACCCTATTGTTCATATGGCAGATTCATAAGTTGATTCTCAAATCTTGAGGAATCCAAGCAGGAAAGGTGAGACTCCCTCGGCAAGACAGTAATATTGCAGACTGATCCAAAACTCCATTGCATAACCCTAGATACCCATTCTCAATCAAGCGAGCTAGCTTGATATTTTCTTCAACAGATACACAAATTCCATTTGCTTGTTCAAGAGCCATAAGAAGTGCAATACCTGTAGCTGCAGAGGAACTAACGCCACAGCCATGGAAGCCATCTCTGTCATTACAATTCCACAGACCCCTTTCCTGAGGCAATATCCTCGAACCAAAAGCGCATACACAGCACCAAGGGCATAAATTCCCCACTTGCATTTGCTTCCTACAAGAGCAGTTTCTTGAAGAGTTTCTTTCAAAACCTTTTCCTTTAACGGTGATGCCATATCAGAAAATGAAAAGCTTACCTGTCCTTCGAATTGCATGGATTTGAGCTTGATCTGTTGCAAATTTAAAGCAGTAAAGGCGAGTAAAATGCCAGAATCGAGAGCCATTGCTGTCACCGTCACCGAGCCGCCTTGATGATCAATGTGGGCACCCAAGGGACAAATCCTATAGGGGGAAGCGACAAATTTCAGATCTTCAGAATTTAGAAGATTTGCTTCTCTTAAGCATAATTTCATTATATATGGACTTTCCCTGAGTCCATATGACTCCCAAATGGACCCGAATTTTTAGAATATAGGAGTTTTATTTGTTAGAATGATGCAAAATTTTGGGAATCGTGCAGGTAGGTGAGATGGCAGTCCTTGTATCTATTAAGCCAAAGAAGTGCCATCCAAGTTTGTGTCCCGCCCAAGCGCCTTCACTATAGGTGTTCTTGATATTGAAGTCGGCTTTCGCAAATCTGCATAGTGTAGATTCATAGTCGGGACACTCAAAATGGTCCGAATCAGGCGCAGTGATGGATTCACAATGAGCGAAATGCAGTCCCATATCTGCGAGCCAATATTAGCTCAAGCGAATCAGCTTCAGGTTGAGGTGCAAAACGAGATAAACCAGAATGGAACAGAAGAAATCAGACACCAACTCAGGAAGCTCCTCCATGGGGAAGGGTTGGTAAATGAAGGCAATGAGGAGGATCACCTCAGCAGGGTGGAGCTGGAAAGCTGCCTGATTTCATTGAAACGCCATATTTACAGGACAGAGGCTCTGAAGAGGCTGCTGAAAATGGAGGATGTTTGGTTGCACAACAGGTTCAGGTCGTTATTTAAGAAGCTTTACAAGAAGGAAAAAAGGGAGCGTGTGGCTTTGGTAACCAAGCTCATCCTCAGCACTCCCCATTCGGTCCAAGAATTGGATGACTGGCTGGATCTGTATAGCCGAAGTTACATTACAGAGTTCGATATGGGGGATCTAATTGCGGTAGAACTGGGCATTGAATGAAACCTCCATGTATAATATTATCCATTATCTATTCTGTTTGTGTTGAAATAACTCTTTCGAGGCATGATGTTTAGTTGATTTTATTATCTATGTACTCCATCTATGTACTTCATTCCTATATGAATAGAATGGTTCTTGTCTACATTGATAAAAGCGCATAACGTACAATTTCATAAAAGTAATATCCTGTGTACAAATTGGGCGCCCGCCCACTTTGCCCCTGAAATGCCCTGAAGATAGTTCCCTCGAGGCCTCCAGAGGAAATTGGGTGCCCGCCACTTTGCTATGGGAATAGTCTGAACAAAGCTTTCTCGAGGCCACCAGGTGAAATTGGGCGCCCGCCCACTTTGTCCTGGAGATGGTCTGAGCAAAGTTACCTCGAGCCCACCAGAAGTAATTGAGCGCCCGCCCACTTTGCTCTTGGAATGGTCTGAACAAAGCTCCTTGGAGGCTTCCCAGCTTAATTGGGTGGCCGCCCACTTTGCCTTGGGAATGCTCTGTTCAAAATTCCATCGAGACCTCCCGAGAAAATTGGGCGGGCGCCCAATTTCCTTGGAGTTGCAGGCAAATGGAAAATGAGAAAAACTAGATCAGATACGATGCTAGAAGATAACAACTGAATGATGCACAACACAGTTATATCATATAAACTTATGAAATACATGATTCATAGATTGTAATTATTGGTGATTTTATCAATCTCATAAGTGTCGCACTCCGGAACCCAAACAATATGGATAGTAACATGGTACTCGCCGGGGGAGTCTTTCGGTCGACCAGTAGCTATACCATGCAGCCAGGGATCAAGGGTGATCCCTTTGAAGATGCATGCATGAAGATCGTCGAAAGTCATAAGGCAAGTGAGGGTGTCGAGATGCTCTGGAGGCGGAGGCAATTGCGACCTCTGAATAACTCTAGTAGGACGGCGAGACATAGCAAAGGAATGTGCTATGCAGTCGAATGCGGCTATACTTATAGCCATGGAATTATTGATGACCACTCTAGCAACATTATTGGGTGTATATACGAGTAGTATGTATATCCAATAATTTTTGTGTACAATACCATCAATAATTTTGGTGCATTTAATATAAGACTGCTCACTCAAAGTTATTACACGTTATAACTTTTATAAATGTGTCAAGTGGGTATAAATATATATCAAACCAATTTTGTCCATCAAATTTGGCCTCCGTCTAGCCATGTGGTCTCATTTTGGTCCTGAACGTGATTCCATTACCTGCAAGATGAATCACGAAAACTTCAAGCAGTGCCGCGAGCGAGATATACCCATGGAAGACTGGATGACCACTGTCGCTCTCAATCCTCGCCATTATCCTGATCCCTTCGATGTTATCATCCATCTGATATGGAATAGAGAGCATCAAATGTTCATGATAGAAAAGATCACTGGGGTGGCTGGTGACGATGACTCAGAAGAGTCCCCCTAACTCAATACTTGTCATCTTGTTGTAATCAGATTGTATTAGTATCCAACGCAATCACACATGCTTTTGTAATACACAGTTCTATGAGATAAACTATTAGTCCAACTTGTCTTGTATATGACTCATGTAAAACAATATTGATATCCATTCCTGGCGCTGAAATTGGGCGCCCACCCAGTTTGCGTTGGAATGCATAGTTCTGTCGAATATACGCTTTATTCCAACTTGTCTTCAAAAATTCGTATACTCGTCCATGTTCATAAAGGTAGATGTGAAGCTTGTGCTGGAGTGATTCTAGACTTCATTCAAGTGCCTCTTGATGAGCTCATGTTGTTGGCACCACATTGGTTCGATGTTGACTGGTATAGATTGCCTTCATGCCAAATTTCCATGGAGGCTACGTATTCCTTTGCAGGTTTACCAGCCATTCCTCCTACTTTTCAGTGACCCCATCTTCGCCTGCATCTATCTGGTTTGCTCGTCTATGTATTGTCAAATACATAAGGTAAATTTTTTGTTCATGCTATGGTAATGTGATATTTTTTGTGGTTCTGGCCCTATGGGTCTTACTTATATTTAGGCATCATGCCTATTTTCTGTATTTTTTAAATTATGATTAATACAAACCCCTTCATTTTCCTCAAAAAAGGGGGGGAGAGGGACTAGCAAGAACGCAGGCTTGGGGAAGGAAGGAATGTATGGGGGGAAGGAGTATATGAAAGAATATATCTTGAGTTGGACGGAACAAGGGAGAGTTATCATGTCCTAAAAATTTGAAGTTGAGACATTGAAGGTTCCAGAAGGTATTGTCTTGTGTCATGGCAACAAATAGTAAATATGTGCATGTTGATGCGACAATATTTGCAGCATGGAGGGTGAACATATGTGATTGTTGCTTGAGTGATTATGGATGTGATTGTATTTGCAACATCAAGAGTGGGCATATGTCTATTGTTGCTTGTAATTGCAAATTTGCAAAGTTGTGTGATGGACATGGATAGAATTATATTTTTGGTCATTGTCTAGGTGGTAGATATGCTTGAATGCACGTTCATGGGGAAAACTACAAAATACCCCTAACTTTTTGCAAAATTCACAGTATACCCCTAACTTTCTAAAAATTCACAAAATGCCCCTGAAAATTCACAAAATGCCCCTAAAAACCTATACATTAGGGGCATTTCATGAATTTTTTAAAAGTTGGGGGTATGTTGTGAATTTTGCAAAAAGTTAGGGGTATTTTATAGTTTTTCCCTTGGTGCCTCGTCCTTGGGCGCCTGCCTGAGCGCCGCCCCGGCCGCCTGCCTGAGCGCATGGGCGCCTTCAGGGTTGTCTGGGCGTAGTGATGGATGGCGCCTGGGAGGTGCAGTGATGGGTGGCGCCTGCCTGTGAGAGCGTGCCTGAGCGTGTATGCCTGAGAGTGTGCCTGGATCGGTGGAGCGCTTTGGTGAGGAGGCACCTCCACTGGGCGATTTCCCTGAGCGGTTTCTCTGAGCGCCGCCTTCCCTGCGCGTCTGGGCGATTGGCGTTGGGGGCGTCGGTTTTCCAGCACCCAGTTGTGAAGAGGTTACGGTTCCGAGGCGTTCGGTGAAGTCTTGTCTGTTGGAGGTATGCTTATTGCTTTTTGCAATAGCATGGATTTTTGGATGCGTAGTCATCCTGGCAACAGTTTTTTCCCAGGTGGTTTTTAATCTGGGCCATGGTGATTATGGTTTGTTCTGTGGGCTTCGGTCCTTGTTCTGGTTAGGAACTTCGGTCCCGTTTTGTACTTGTGGTCCCATAACCCGATTGGGTTCCGTGGACATTAAAAGTTTCTTCCTTCCTTCCTTCCTTGTTTATATCCAATAGACAATGCAATTAAATTATATATGCAATTAATTTATGTTTGCAATTTAGTTATTATTAATAAAATGATAGCCATGCAAGTACATCCTTCTGTCATGTATCCGAAAAGCTTGGCTTAATTTTTAGCATATTAAGGATGCTTCTAGGCAGTTAATGAAGCAAGTGCATACCACAAATGAATACCATAATTGAAAATAATCGCATGTATAACAATATAAGTAGTCAAAAATCTATTATCTATTATTATGGTGTAATTCAACAAATGTTAACTACAGAAAGACAAGATTGAACTAGCTTAGTACTGTACTGAAATATGTCAATATGAACTTGTTGAAACAACAAATTAGTAAGAAGAATTTCGAGGGATTACTTGCAACAAAAAACAAGGAATCTAGAATACATATGCATTATATACACAAGGAAAGAAATAGGGGAAGGAATGCCACATATGGTTCGATGCCTAAGCCATGAACAAGATTTTGAGTGACCACGCGATCTCTGTAAAGTATAGGGGAAAACTCACCTTTCTCTAATAAGCTGTCTATCACATCATCGTAATGTTTGATACTTTTTTTATTCACAGATCCTCGACATAAGAAGTTGTCCATGTTAGAAACCGGTAAAATTCTAGTCTTGAGGCAATGAACAAGGTGGAATCACGATTGTAGCATGCAGGGGCAATTAAATAGGGATAGATGCACCGACTAATCTTTGGGAAGATCGTCAACAGTTGTGGGTCCTCTGCTGTCTTCACGGAAAGCTCCTTCGATCTACAGATGTAAATTTAAAAAGCTTTAATTCAAATGTGATGGATGCATTAAAGAGTTGAAAATAAAAGAACTATAGAAGTCAAGCCCCTACTTCAAGAGACTCCAAAAGCAACAATATAATTCACAAAACCTTAACAATAAAGCTAGCATAGATTTCCACAAACAAGCATTTGAGTGGCATCATGTTGGCTTCCACTTTTTCAATACATATTGATTAACATTCCTAAGAACACATCATATTGATATCCATGTTTCAAAATGCAGAATGGACAAATTCCCCTGTGTAAAAAACCCCTCATATTCGTAGCCCTGCAAGGGTGTATGGATTTCCAATGATACCATATATCTAGGAGGCCTCAAAGCAATGGAAAATTCAATATGTCTTGCAAGATTGGGGCAACAGCTTTGAATAAGGTGTATAAGACCTTACACAATACTACAAGCTTATATAAACATAAATGCATGTCAAGGCCACTCCTGACACAAAAATCAAAAAGAGAAAGGCCCAATACCAAAATGAGAAATACTTTGAATGATTCAAATGGCCAGAAAACTGCATGTTATAGATCATTATTTCAATCTTGATATTTAGTAGCAACAGGTCTCGTTGTCTTCAAAAATGTTACTAAGCTAGGCTCCAACCACTGTGTTAACTGGCAATACGTTAATCCCCTAACTCTGCAAGAGACAATGCAATTTCTCGTATCATTCAAAAATTAGTATTTCCATCACGTACTTCAACAGAAAATATAACAGAAGTGCATTTTCATATGTATAAGTGAATGTGATAGAATGATAAGCACATAACGAACGATCCTCAAGAACGTATCACCAAGACCTGCCTAAAGAAGGTAAATCATTTCCACTCCAAATCAAGTAGCAAATACTTGACCATTCCCGCTCCAAATAATAAAGCAAAAACAGATAAAACGTCATGTGGACACAGTTTATGGAACATCCTTGATCATCAAAGGCAGTTGCCCATTGCAGTACTTCTTCTGTATTTAAAGCCAAGAAATACAGATCTTTCTGCTTTCTCCGGGCTTGTCCAAATGAGCTTGGCACACATCTTGTCTTTTATGAATGCATACGAGTGAATAGTGAAACGTCGACTCTCATCACCATACGAGACCTGCAAATACCAACCGCATAAAGGTTATTATATTTTCAAGTTCCATTGTGCAAAGAATACATATAATGAAATAAAGTAAAGCTAAAAATATTATCAGAGTTTGAGAGACAGTTCTATTTTATCGTGAAGCCAAAACTCTATCTAACAAAGAAATTAGGTACCTAACTTGTATCACATTAAGCCTTGAAGATAACCTAAAGAGGTTTTACAAGATATCCACTTGAAGGTTTGTGCTAAATGGTGGATTTAATCTGATCCTAAATGTGGAACGAATGTTGGCAAATGTGTAATCTTGCGAATATCAAATGCGCAAAGGAGACATGGTAAGTCATTGAGGTTACTTGGTTTAGAGATTTCTTCAAGTCGTATGCATGATTTAAAGTTTAACGTAACCTTGTATTTTTTTTGTTCCTGAAGGTGCATTTTCCTCCAACGTAAGCAAAAAAAATGTTCAATCAAATATAATTGTTGAGCATGTATTGCCACATCTCTAAGTACGATGCATAGGTTATATGCTTTTAGAAGTGCATTATCTTCCAACGCACGAGCAGAAGTGGTACAAAAAAAGATAATTGCTGACCATGTATTTGTTGAGAAATAAATATAGCCTTTCAAATGTGTAGGGTGCTAATGATCCATATCAATGAACTTCTGCATGAGAGCTGTGATAGCTTTGAGTATGCATTCCAACTAAGGGCCATGTTATGGGGATCATATTATTGTAAATACATTGGTGCGAAAACCCGAAAGGCTGATAACTTCAATGCGTATCTTGAAGAAAGTCCAACATGTTTTGAAACCCTTGGATATCATGTTCGCCTCCCTTTTTTTTTTTTGAAGGACGTCAGACTTTATTAATAACACTCCATCATAATACATAATACAATGCAGAGACACGAATAAAATACCCAGTGGACAATCAGATCCAACTGAGCAGGGCGACCCATCTAAGCATGACAACATAATGCAGTTCACACTATTTTCCTCTCCTGTGACAAGATCCCACCAAGTGCAGAGAACAATTCGCGCCAAAAATTCCCAGTGAATTTCACATCTCGATCGCTTACAATAGCTTTGGATAATCCAAAAATAGGAAATACATGCTGCATATAAGCCTTGGCCACTGCCAAGGCATCAGCATTCTTTGTCATAGGTATAAAGCGTGCATACTTCGTCAACCTATCCACAATAACAAGTATCTGAGTGTAGTGACACACAGTACGAGGCAACTTCACAATGAAATCCATAGAGATTTCACTCCACCTCTCTTCTGGCACAGGCAGGGGTTGCAATAGCCCTGAAGTCTTGCCTCGATCCGCTTTAACCTGCTGACAAGTCTTACAGAGTTTCACATATTCCTGCACATCCTCTTTTAAGCTAGGCCAGTAAAATATTCTCTTGAGCGATTCATATGTTTTCCACTCACCTCCATGCCCAGCATAGGGTGCATCATGAAATTCGCTCAATAATTGCTTTCTCAAAGTGTCCACAGCAGGAACATAAATACGTCCCTTATGATACCAGAGTCCATTCTGGATATCCCAAGCATCAGGTAACTTGGATAGATGCTGCATATTTAAAATATAGGCATCCAAGTCATATGCTTGCTTAATCTGTGACACCAATGCAATTTTACATTGAACCACCAGATTTACTTCCCGAAACATGATTCTTTTTCCCGGGAAGGTGTTCAGGATGAAAATGAAATTGAGAAAGAATGGTTTCTTGGCGCCTTCACGGCTAGGGCGACGGCAGGGAAAGGGGCCGCCCCTAATCCCTGCTATCGGCACTGCAGTGGCTGCAATTTTCTTCTGTTTCCAGATCTGATGGCTAGCACATGGGTTTTGGTGTCTGGTTTTTTCAGATTCTGCCTCCATCTGCTTCCGTTTTCTGGTTTTCTTGGAGTTTCTTCATGGCGGCCTCTCCAGCCTTCTCAGATTATCCACTAACGTGGATCTTTGCTCTGATGCTTCCGCTAGGTAAGCATTGTGTTTTTTCCATTGAACAGATTAGTCTGGCCAGCAGCCCATTCGTGTTTTTGCAACCCCAAGTGCTGCTTTCAACTATCTCTGCTGCATCAAGGTATTTCGCCCAGATCTGTAAGAATTTTTGAGAGATTTGAAGCTTTTCTTGCCGCTGTTTCCTTCCCAAATCCGCCCCCATAGCCACCATAGCCACCGTTGCCCCTGTTTCCTTTCCAAATCCGCCCCCTGTTGCCCTTTTACCACTAAATTTTCCTCCACGTTGCCCCATTATCTATCCGTCATTCTTCTTCTGCCATCACCGTCCAGCATATCCGCCATTCTGTCCGCCTCATACCTCTGCCCTTTCTTGAATTTCTCGCCTTTGCCCTTCCTTATCTCCATAGCTGCTCGATTCTCTCAAGTTTAAGCAAAGAAAGGGGCAGAATTCCAAGTGATGCAGCAGAGACAGTCACAGACTGGTGGTCTGCAATTTTTTTGGGGCTGGGCTGGCCTTTCTTTCCTTTGTGGATGCACACCGAAATGGCTCAGATTGCCTATAAGGTTGAGTAATTAAGATGCAGGGCTATGAGAGAAGATGCTTCAAATTTCTAGATAATTGGCAGCTGTATTCTTTCCTCAGGTCTGTAATGCCAGAAGCTTTTCCCTTCCTCTTGCTCTTTCCTACTAGCGGAAAGGTGTAGAGTTGTTTCTTGAAGAAAAAGAAGAAGAATAGATTAGCCTGTCTTCAGATTTTTTGATGAGATCGGAACTGGGATCTTCAATGCAGGATGAGTCATATTTTATTGGACTGTTTGAGATGCCGAGCTAGGGAATTTTATTGAGCAGGATGAAGCCTATATATCTTGAGCCAGACTTTAGGGAGGAGTCTGGTAGCTGGGCTTTGGGGTCTAGCACAGGCTGATTGCTTCATATCCCGACAATGCAGCATTTCTGATGGCTACATTCATTCTAGGCCGACTGCATATATTCCTGGTACAATCAGTATTGATTAATTTGCAGAATGGGTTAGTTGGAGTTGTGTTAGCTTCCTTGAGCAATGCGGGAGATTGCTCATGTTTTCTTCATGCCTTTCTCGGTTCGTCTCTACTCTTGCAAGAGGTGGTTCATAGAGCATTCAAGGTATATTTGTAGCTTGTGGAAAATTTATTTTTGTCTCCTGTAGTAAGCCTCTAGCTGGGAAGATGTTGATTTGATCCTGTAGTACTAGTTAGTTGGAAGAAGAGGTTTGAGGAAAAGTATAAGTACCAAGCTTCAAATATTATATTTGATCCACATGGGATCCTTTGTACTTCAAGGTTATTTGATCCTTGCGGGATCTTTCTGATGTAATTCTTCCTATCTGAATATAAATTTATCTTACCTTCAAAAAAAAAAAAAATTTGAGAAAGAAAGTCCAACCATCTTGCTTGCCTTGGACTTACCTCGGCCTGGCTTTGCAGGAATTTCAATGGTTTATGATCCGTATAGACCACAAACTCGCATTTATTGCGGAGATAATGTTTCCAGACTTTGAGTGCATGAACCATTGCCAGTAACTCCTGCTCATAGGTGGAATAGTTTTTCTCAGCAGCATTGAGTTGGCGACTTTCATACGCCACCACTGTACCATCCTGCATGAGAACAACACCAATGATATAACCACATGCATCCGTGTAAACGTCATAAGGTTTACTCATGTCTGGAATCAACAGAATAGGCACCGAGGTTAGCAACCTCTTCAGCATATCCATTGCCTGCTGCTGCTTCCCTGTCCATTGCCACTGGACATTAGTTTTCAACAACATAGTTAAAGCAGCTGCAATCTTGGCAAACTTCTAGACAAACCTGCGATAATAGCTGGCCAATCCCAAGAAACTACGCAACTCAGATACATTCTTTGGCACAGGCCAAGACTAAATTGCTTCTGTCTTCTTGGGATCTACAACTACACCTTCAGCAGATACAATGTGGCCCAAATATTCCACATGTGCTTTCAAAAAATTGCACTTTGACATCTTTGCATACAACTTATGCTGTCTGAGCAGAGTTAGCACAGAACGCAAATGATTCAAATGCTCCTCTAAGGCTTTGCTACATTCCAGGATATCATCTAAAATACTTCAACAAAAGTATCAAGACCTCCTGCAAAAACCTCATTCATCATTCTGGAAAAAGTAGCAGGAGCATTCGTAGTCCAAAAGGCGTCACCAAAAATTCGAAATGACCAAAGGTGGTCCTGAAGGCAGTCTTATGCACATTCGACTCCTTCACCCTTATCTGGCGATAACCACTGTGCAAATTCAACTTAGAAAAATATTTAGCTCCTGTTAATCTATCCATAATCTCTTCAATTCTAGGTAAGGGATACCTATTCTTGATCGTGATCTTATTCAAGGCACGATAATCAATGCACATCCGCATTGATCCGTCCTTTTTCTTGACTAGAATGACAGGAGCACCATAAGGGGATTCGCTATGACAAACCCTTTGGCTAACAACTCATGCACTTGCTTCTTTACCTCCTCTTGTTCCAATATGGACACTATACGGGCTACGAAACATAGGTTTGGATCCAGGCTCTAAATCGATCTCATGTTCAATCTCTCTACTAGGTGGAAGACCTTCAGGCAGTTCCTCAGGGAACACATCCTGAAATTCATTCAACAGATCTTGCAACTCTCTCCGGCCTTTTGAATTCTCTATGACCTCACTATCAGCACTCATATGACAACACTCAAAAGTAGGATAACATTCATCAATAAATAGAATAAAACATTGATTGAAAGATTTACGTACCAGTTTCTTAAGCAAGGACGGAATCAGAGGCCCACGATACTGCACGGATCGAAGTCGATGTTGGTGTAGAGACCTGAACTGCAGATGAACTGGAACTAGAGTTAGAACCAGCAAATCTAAATGATCTAGTATGCCAATCAATCTGTGGATTATGTAGCTCGAGCCAGGGCAGACCCAAGACTATTGACGCATGTGTGCTAGTGATGAGATTGAAGGAAATACTACAAGAAACTCCCGCGAACAAAACCTGAAGAGGCGCAATACCATCTGTGACTGCACCTGAGGAGATCTTCCGTCCATCAATCACTTCGACAGAACCGGGATGCTCAACCTTGCTTCTAGGGATGGCGTGCTTATGCACCACAATCAAGTTGTGTCAATGCTTCTAATCTTCCAACCTCTGATTTCAATGATATAGAGATGAAGAATGTCTTGCTGACCTTATCCGATGGAATAAACATGTCAAGAAGTGTGGAAGGGGTCTGAGAAAAGGTGGCCAGTTGACGAGAGACTCCTACTACTCAGACCGGCCCCTGAAGTTTTTCGACTGATTTGGGCGCTTCACAGGGCATCCACGAGTGATATGGCCAGTTCCTCCATAGTAGAGGCAAAGATTAGCCTCTCTCCGACGCTGCTTCTCCGTGGCAGATAAAGGTCCTCGAACTGGCCGATCAATCTGCATAGGCTCAGGTCTGGACCTGCTGGATTCGACAGATGAGACCGAGGAAGGCGTAGTGTCACAACCTACAAAAAGTAGGATCAGTTGCACTACCTTGAACTCCCTGAGTTCCCCACAGCCTTGAGTTCCCAGAACTCCCCACGCACAACTGAAAAGCTAATCCCCAGGATTAGCTTGAAGCCCTGCTTCAAAAAGTTCTATCGCTAGAACTAATACTGCTACTGCAGTATTGCTCAAACAGAAGTCACGAACGCTCCAAGAATGGAGTGACCTTTATAATTTAATTAGAAGTCCCATCAACATACAAAAGGTTTACTATTTAGAAAATACCCCTATGTCACCCCTAGGCGGTATTACTGCTCGGGACATTCCCAGGCCACCCCGTGGCATTCCCAAGGCAGACTCCCAGTCCCAAAGGCCCCCAAACGCGACTTGCCCTTCGTCCGTAACAATTTCCTCCCCTCCCAGAACCTTGTCCTCAAGGTCTAGAGTTTCAAAGGAGGAAAAAGTTGCTTAAACTCATCCGTCTCCCAAGTGGCATCTGCGGAGACTGGCCTCACCACAAGACCAGATATTCATGAATATCTTTATTGTGCAAGTGCCGAAGAAGCACCATGCTTACCTCATAAATGTTCATCATTTAGAATAAGGCGTTAGCTCCACATTTTCAAACACAACTTTGTTAGACCTTCTCGCAATCCAAAAGTTGCATCAACAACAAGAAGCGAATTTAGATCATATGTTTTAGCACAGAATGCATCAAGCACTACTCACCAACAAATCTTCTTGGGAAACTAGAGCCAAGCACAAGCCAAATCCTTGATTAGGCAAGATAGTATGACCTGGAGCAGTTTGACATACATCCAATGATGCAACCCCAAAACAATAACCCTTGCCCTTGCAAGAAAAGAAAAAAAGTTGTACTTTGTATTCTTGGTATATTTACCTTTAGATTGATCCGACCAATCATGGTTGTCCTGTCAACCCATGCAAACACAAAGGTTTCAAGTCCATTCTTGGACTCCTTAACCTTGATTTTATTGCCACTTAAATATACGAACTAACTATTGCCATCTTAAAATTCACTATCCGCACTCAGTAGATACAAATCATCTACTTATGTCAATCATATCCCAGACCACCCAGTGGTAAAATCAACGCTACTCCATAACCATGTACGTCCCATAGGGTCTAGCATGCGCGACATGCCCCCAAATTACCTGTAACACTTTATTTCCTCCCCCTCCTTAGAACCTTGGCCTCAAGGTCTAACTAAGGATTCAAGATAGAAAATATATTGTACAATTACTTATTCTTACTTAGAATATCTCATGTCCCTACGAGACCTTGATATTCCAAGAATATCCTTATTGTACAATTTTCGAACAAATTGGAGTATCCAAAACTAGTTCGAGTTACAGTGGAGTTTAACACGAATACTATATCATGGAATATAGCCTCATTATCCAACATAGTATAGTTTGTATAGTTAGCTTTCATAACACTCAATACTAGATCTAGTTTTCCCAATAAAGCTAACTCATATGCTAATATTCCCAGCCTCTTTCCCTTGAAAGGGATTAGCATAATGCGGAATGAACATTGACACTTTTCTTAACCATATTATTAAGAAAATTGTTCGTATAACTAAAAAAAAAGGTCGACACAATCATCTTCCTCAAGATGACCTCAATTTGCATAGGTTTGACTCTAACTCGGAGATTCACGCAACTCTACTTCTGGGAAAGTGAGAATTGCCTCTCCATCATGCAACAACTCAAAATAGAATCCTTTTTGAGGCACTTATGTACTGCGGTACATATCATAGGATTCTATGCCAATCTACATATATTAGATCGCTTTAGATTGTTTACATGGTTTAATTTGAAGCAACAGGGTAGGGTAGTTAATCTTTCCACTTGGTTAACTTCTCATGGATAAATTTTACTCTTAACACATCTTCCAAGACTGCGTTGATCGGAGTACATCTAGATGGTTCACACATTTATCCAATACATGATCTCACAATCCTTCACATAGACCATTTCAATGGTCCCATCATGTTGCATGCATATTTTAACCACATTAGGTTAACAATATCCACTTCATTAGTACCACTCCAGGGTACTCGGTCAAACCTTACTAGAACCAAGTGCACTGCCTAGCAGTCTCGAGCAATGTGACTCATGCTTTCACACTTACATAATGGTTCCATGTAATTAAACTTGTGGCAATCTTAGTATGCAACCATCCTTGGCATTCATAGCCTGATACATTGCACACTCAACTCCAAGTAACAACTTGGCAAACTTGACCCACAACTTCCCATACCTAGTATAGGATTTCGTGATGCATTGCACACGAACATAAGGATCAACCACCAGGATATAACCACTTTTCCACAAGAAAAGACTCTAATGCACACAGCCCCAGACACAGCCACCATGCCCTTTAGTCAATCTTCTTGTCGTGCATTAACAATCCTTCAAATAAGGATTCTATCAGAATTCAGACACAATTTAGGAAACTCTATGCTTATATAGATTGCTATGGTCGTCTGTATATTATCTTCTAGATAATATCCAACACTTCAACTCATGAACTTCTAATCATAAGTTCTCAACCCATGGTCACATAATCTCACCTAGCTACACAATCTCACCTAGCTACACCTAGCTTGAGATTATTTAGGCCACCTTTTGACTTTGGCAAATCTGATAGTCCTTCAAGCTCACTCCGAACATCAGTTTTATTAGCAATCCTTATTCCAAGTCCCAACGCTTGAAGCAGTATTGCCAACAACAGCTTTTGACCATGCCAATTGCTTCCAATTGAGCTCTAATCCATTCCATTCTTGACCTAAGTCAAAGATTCCATGAATGGAGTAGTCGAAGATTAAGAATTTTTTTACAACTCCAAGACATACTTAGGTGGAATTCCAATCTTTTACAACGCGCTCATAACCGATGTCATAAAACCTTTCCTCCCCCAGAGAAATTGAGCCATTTAAGTAAAACCTTGCTTGGAAAGGACAAATTGCCAGACGACTATAGAACAAATCTGTAAGTCCACTACTATATACGTGCATATTACATCTCCGAATGTGAGTATTACATTCCCAAGTGCAAATTGATAACCATTCTCCCTCTCCCATCCGATGGGAAAGAAATGAACAACAAGCTTCTATTTGAATTTCCATAATGAATTCTAAAGTTAGTTGTTCCACAATCCAATTACGGACACAACCATTGCTTCATAAAGTCCACATAACACAATATGGTGCACATCCGTACACAATAAGTAGTGGAATTGGTGGTTTATAATATATTAACCCCAATGCCCTAGACACATTATGAGTCCGTCTTGTTCAACTTTAAGCCCAGCTTAAATTAACGCTAGGGATTAATAACATCTATCTTTTCAACTTGTAAAGCACAAGAAAATGCTCTCTTATGTTCTTTTCGTGAAGAACCATGAGTAGCCTTATAACAAGTTGACCTCTATCTAGTTGTATGACCTATTCCATTTCTATGGAACGAGTATCAACTTATGTACCAATAGAGCATCCATACTTTACTGACTGAAAATAACACAAAAAATCATTTTCTTGATGCCCCAGTCTTTACTTGATTGCATCAATTCATCAAGTAATCAGCCTAGGCTTAGACCGAAGTCTGGCCGAGTTCTCACAATAGTGCACCTAGTGCAACACACATACATTAGAACCTTTCAATTTTGAATCCCAGAGTCGATTCATTGTTTTAAACAAAAACATAGGAATTGCAGACAAATTGAATGTCTAACTTGTACGATTCCCCACATAAAGCAAAGCCCTTATGGACCCACCACTTGAGCCCCAGGCTCCCAACGACATCAATGTACAACCAAGCTTAATCTTCTTAGTGCAAGAAGATCCACTTGGCTTCCTTCAACCATGTACCATTCTTGAGCAGTTACTCTGCTCAGAACTCACACAAGAAAGCTTGTTGGCTGCTTTGATCTTAGCAATACTGTACTAATTGATCCAAATGAGCCCAGTTAATGATGAAGCCTTCAAATCTCAATCTCAAATAACTTTCCTAAATTAAATTCATGCAGACATGATCTTAGATCATGTAAGCACAAAGCTTTTGTATACACCTCCAGGTATCTACTCTTCGGTACTCCAAAATCGTGCTCTGCACGATTTTTTTTTTTTAATGACCACCAGGCCACAGTTAAGTTGCTAGCACCTCTTGGCAAGGCTGCAACTTAATCCTGGAATACTAGAGTTGACAGTATATTGTTGCAGCATTACCATGGTAAGTTATAGATAATAATCACAATATTATCCTAGCCGCATTTTTAACCCGGACAGTAATAAGTTTGTTGCGCTCCTTATGGGTTCCATAGGCCGATTGGCCTCAGTGGACGATAAAAAATCATTTTCATTCTCATTCTATACTATAGCACAGTTAAGCTAACATAGGTAGTTGCTACAGAGGATCAGAACGAAAGAGTGCAAACCAGGCTCTGATACCAAATTGTCACAGCCTACAAAAAGTAGGATTAGTTGCACTACCTTGAACTCCCTGAGTTTTCTACAGCCTTGAGTTCCCAAAACTCCCCACGCACAACTAAAAAGCTAATCCCCAGGATTAGCTTGAAGCCCTGCTTCAAAAAGTTATATCGCTAGAACTAATACTGCAACTGCAGTATTGCTCAAACAGAAGTCATGAACGCTCCAAGAACGGAGTGACCTCACAAGTAGTACTAAAATATGAAGCTGCTCGGAACAGGCCAAATTGATTCCCAATCAATTCACAATGGGTCAAAACCCCTAGCAGCAAAAGATCTGGCTGTCAGATGAAGCGGAATGCTTCAATAGCCTGCTCCAAAGGAAAAAAACGTCCTCTTCGCAAAGCGCCTCCAAATCTCTTTATAGGACCTCCAAGGCCAAGTTTAGCATGGAAAAGGCCCGTGGGCCTTTTTTGCAGCAATATCTGAGCAGAAATAGCTCTGATCCGGATGCTTTTAGCTGATCCGGCCGCTTATAGCAGGTCACGATCAGGGAGAACCAGATTTGCCTTTATTTTGCCTTAGCCAATAGGGCAAGGCCACGTCACCCCCCATTCCAATGGTTTGGTGGTTATTGAATAGGAACTTTATAATTTAATTAAAAGTCCCATCAACATACGAAGTTTTGCTATTTAGAAAATACCCCTATGCCGCCCCTAGACGGTATTACTGCTCGGGACATTCCCAGGCCACCCGGTGGCATTCCCAAGGCAGACTCCCAGTCCCAAGGCCCGCAAACGCGACTTGCCCTTGGTCTTAACACGTAGCTACAGGCGCTTGTATGATTGGGAAGTTCTGACTACGTCTCTCTTGCCTATGTTCGAAGAGGTGATTATCATATTGAACTGCAAATCTGATGGCTTCTTTCAAAGTCTGAGGGTCCTCCATAGACAACAGCATATCTTTGGCATCCTCACGTAACCCCCTTCGAAAACAATCTCGAAGTGCAACATTATCCCAGGCAGTATCTACCACAATTTAACGAAATTCTGATGCATATACTGAAGCTGGACGAGAGCCTTGCCTTAGATTGCAACGTTTTGTGACTACTGTGCGCTGACGATCGGTGTCTCTAAAGCATGTCTTGAGCTCTGCAGTGAAAGCAGCAAAATCTTGCAACTCTGGGGCTCCTTTCTCCAATAAAGAAGCAAACCAACTTAGAGCTGGCCCTGTGAGGAGAGAATCAATCAGCCCAACTTATTCCTGGGTCGTGAGATGTCTATGAGAGTGGAGCTAGATCACAAGCCTGATCTGATTCAAAAACTATGGAGCTTGGATCGAGTGCTGTCAAACTTCCCTAGCAGGGTAATCTTAGGCTTTGATAGTCTCAATCCAGAGCTAGAAGCAGATTCATGTGAACCAACATGTTCCATAAGGTCTTTATTGTCCAATTGCAACTGCTGGCATACTTGAACAAGCTGCGGAACACCAAATACGAGAAAAAAAAATGCTTAGGATCAGAGCAGGCAAGAACCGGTAGGGATTCCGGTTCAAACTGTCATGAACCTACGCAAAAATAAGGAAAATACATGGACAATATGCAAGAAATATGGAAGAAATAAGGAAAGATCGGCAATGAATCTGATATATGATCAAGGCCCAAAGGCAAGTAGGAACACGAGACAGATGCCTAGAAGGCTCAAGACTGGCGTTGAACCAGAATAGTTCCACAAGAAGGAAATGCCTCCTTATATATCTAGGCCAACGGTCAGGATCACGCCACTCCAATGAATGAGATCATGCCAAGTGTCGCGCATGCATGTAGGTTCTAGAATGTTCTAGAACCTCCTGGAAATAGCCTCCATATGAGAAAGACATGAAGGAATGTCTTTAACAAATATTGGTAGCGCACTTGGCAAAGGTGTATGACTCGCAATTAGAAGGTTGCAAGCTCAAATCCTATCTTGTGCAACTACCCTTTTGCATCCGTATGATATGAATATCCGTATGGTCATCACACTTGCCCCAAAAGTCCTCTCCCAAAGGCCCTGCAACGGAAGGGATGATTTCTAATTGTAACACCGGGAGGAGGACATATCCAAACTCCATTATGTCAGTTCCTTTGCTTCACATTTCCAATTGCAGCACATTTGCTTCACATTTCCAATTGCAGCGTCTTGGCAAGGTTTCAAGTGCAAAAGACCAAAACTCGACCCCTTCTGCATCCGTGTGACGACCATCTTTTGTACATATGAGTATAATATTCGTATGATATGAATATCCGTATGGTCGTCACACTTGCCCCAAAAGTCCTCTCCCAAAGGCAGGGATGACTTCTAATTGTAACACTGGGAGGAGGACATATCCAAACTCCATTCTGTCAGTTCCTTTGCTTCATATTTGCTTCACATTTCCAATTGTAGCGTCTTGGCAAGGTTCCAAGTGCAAAAGACCAAAACTTGACCCCCAAAATGCAAACCCTTCAAGAACCTAGCAACTCACATGATTTATATTTCAGAGGCCCTACCCTTGTCAGATTCGACCAGGACCTTGCACCGTGTCTTGACATGGGGAGTGTCGATGCTAGAGCACGGACCCTTGAAAATCCTCCTCCTCTCGTTGCCCCAAAAGTCCTCTCCCAAAGGCCAGGGCAACGAAAGGGCCACTTCCCCTCTCCCTAACCATGTTTTGGCTCTGCCAATAGACTCAAAACATTGAAATTGCCCTGGGGACCAAGTTTCATGCTAGAAGACCACCATTTTTCCAAGAAGAACCAAAGTAGCCCATGTCCCAGCACACTGCTAGTCAATTGGCCTAGAAGGTGGTTGTCGAATACTGATATAGGGCATAAGTGTTTCTTTCTTTTGTAAAACTGTCCGTGTAACTTGTCCTTAAAGTAACTTCACTATTTTCGACGACGTGGCGGAGTGGGATTGCCATTCTGGAGCGTCTACAATTCCCAAACGACAAAAACACTTCGGTTTCTACACGGTCGCCCGTAGGACGCTTCGCGGTTTAGTATGTTCTCCCGGACCGATCTTGGATTATTTGGACCTGCTCGAGCCAGGGCCCTTGGATGGAGGATTCAACGGTCGGATAGGGGAACCGAGCTCTAGTAAGGTGGCCATTAGCACGCGGCTCCCCCGAGGAGCACTGCCAAGATAGGCTGCCTCGAGAACTTTTTTGGGATCCATCTCATGGGGTCCGGACTCTCCCCTCTGGTGAGGCGGCCCTGCAGAGTCTTGGCCCTGTTTGACGTGGAGAAGGGTGCCAGTCATGTTTGTCCAACAACTGGCTACTCGGACCGTTCTAATGCCAACTCATTGATCTAAACTTTATCTGGAAATTCAAAAAATTGCCCTGTATGATGATGATGACTTAGGAAGCTAGCTGACAAAAAATCAGAATTTAATTTCGTATTACACATTAATTACGAATTTACTATCGAAAAGAGGTGGAATTTTGACAAGGGGTGCAACGTGGCACTTGGCACAACTGGCAAAAGAGACATGAAAATGGTAGTAGAATTGCATTGCACGGGAACACTGGCCTGGTAAGGCCTACCTCAAGAACTATAGCTGCAAATTTGAAAGATATGTGGATTTCAATGCAGAAAATATGCCACATGAGAGTAAAAAGGATGAACAGGATAGAATTGTTGTTGAAAAGAGATTGCCATTCCATTGTACCCAGAAGAGCATATTAGAGAAAATAAATGCATTGCTTCGGGAACTTGGAGTGGCCTCTATATCCCAGCCCAGTTTTAGTAGGCTATGGAACGAGAAAACAATTTCACTGGGATATGCAGTGTTGATGCACGAGGAAATAGCCCCGCCTCTTCCTGAGCATGTTTGAGCCACGTGTCATGCTTGAGCCTGGGTGGCATGTTTGAGCCTGGATGGCATGTTTGAGCCTAGGTGGCATATATTTGCGATCTAGGGCATGTTCGACCCTAGGGGATGCTTGAGCCTAGGTGGAATGTTTGTCCCACATGGCATGTTTGAGCCTAGGTGGCATGTTTGAACCATATGTCATGTTTGAGCCTATGTGGCATGTCTGAGCCTGGGTGGCATATTTGAGCCTTGTGGCATGTTTAAGCCCAGGTGGCATGTTTGAGCCACGTGTCATGTTTGAGAATAGGTGGCATGTTTGAGCCACGTATCGTGTTTGAGCTTTTGCGACATGTTTGAGCCTAGGTGGCATGTTTCGGCCTTTGTGGCAATGCTTGAACGGAGGATTCAACGGTCGGATAAGGGAATCGACTCCGGGAGGGTGGGGATTAGCGTGCGCCCCCTCCCCTCCCCCTAGGGAGTGCTGCCAGGAAAGGCTACCGCGGGGAACGTTTTTGGGATCCACCTCCTGGGGTCTGGACTCTCTCCTCTGGTGAGGCAGCAGTGCAAAGTCCTGGCCTTGTTTGACTTGGGGAAGGGTGCCAGTCATGCTTGCCCAACAACAGGCTGCTCGGACCGTTCTAATGCCAACTCTTTGATCTAAACCTTATCTGGAAATTCAAAAAATTACCCTATATGATAGTGATCACTTAGGAAGCCAGCTGACAAAAAATCGGAATTTAATTTCAAATTATGCAATAATTACGAATTTATGAAGCATACATGCAAAAAAATGCATAATTAAAACAATATGCATCGCAAAAAGGTGGAATTTTTGATAAGGGATGCATTGTGGCAGTGCAGACACGAGAAAAAGAATTCACTGGGATATGCAATGTTGGTGCACGAGGAAATAGCCCCGCCTCTTCCTGAATATGTTTGAGCCATGTGTCATGCTTGAGCATGGGTGGCATGTTTGACTCACGTGTCATGTTTGAGCATGGGTGGCATGTTTTTGCGACCTAGGGCATGTTCGACCCTAGGAGCAATGCTTGAGGGTAGGTGGCATGTTTGTCCCACGTGTCATGTTTGAGCCTAGGTGGCATGTTTGAGCCACATGTCATGTTTGAGCCTAAGTGGCATGTTTGAGCATGGGTGGCATGTTTGAGCCTATGTGGCCATTTGAGCCCAGGTGGTGAGCCTAGGTGGCATGTTTGAGCCACGTGTCATGTTTGAGCCTAGGTGGGGTAACAATTGTGCATCTTATGAACTTTGATAGCCCCATTATTGCCCCCAAGGGTCCGTTGTCCAAAACTCCCCTAAAGGTCAGGGGAATGAAGAACTGCATGATCCAAAAACCAAATATAAGTATGGGTTACAATTAATAATAGTGCACTACATGTAAGAACTTATGCACCCTCCATTCCATGTAAGGCAGGAATCAATCTATAATATTCCATTCAACTTACAAACTCTCATCTACCCATTCACAAGTCCATGACTAATGCTCGACATCACCAGACACACATTTCTAATATTGCATCTTTGCTCAGTCAGTTTATATTACTGCATTGCTTCTTTGCAGTCTTACTACTTCTACTTCATTTTTCAAGAAAGAAGAAAATAGTTGGAGGAGGGTGGCTGAAAATCAGTTTATATTGCTTCTTTGCTCAACAAGAGATTTATGTTACTTGGTTTCTTTTATGTAGTCTATTTTACTACTTCTACTTCATTTTCTAGTCTATTCTACTTCATTTTTTCAAGAAAAGAGAAATAATGAGAGGCAGGCGTCGAAAAACAGGGGGTTAGTCTCCTTAATTTCTGATTACAATCCTTATTTTCTGGTTCGTTTTTGTTTGCCGGCAAAATGATTGCAGGGTTTTTGTTCAAAATACGACAAATTTTCATTAGCTTATATGCAAAATCTGTTGGAGCATGACATACACCGTCAAATTATCTAGTTAGAGCTATAGAGGATTTCGAAACTTGGTGAGAGAGTGGCTGAAGTTATTTTTTCACCAAGTCATTTTGAAATAAAAATACATATACTCAGCTATTCTATCTGGACTTCAAAGGTTGGTAAGGCATCATGAAACAAGGAGATCTTGACCATTGGAAAAAGTATACAACAAAATGGACGGAAGATAATGGCAAACAATGTTTATGCCACGTCATATGCCCACGTTGCATATATTCGACACAGTTCTAGAAAGTCCGGCTCTAGAAACATCCATCAATTTTTCCTCTTCAAAAGACTCCCCCCCGCTTCTCCTTCTCCGTCGAACGCTCAGATCTTGCCTTGCTTCGTGATTTGCACAACCCATCTCTAGTTTTGCCTCGCACACATGGCTTCTGAAGTGAATATGGACACCGGTGATGTCGAAACTTTCGCCTTCCAGGCCGAGATTAACCAGTTGCTCAGTTTGATCATCAATACTTTCTATAGTAACAAGGAAATCTTTCTCCGGGAGCTTATCAGCAATGCTTCTGATGTAAGTCCGACAGTTGTTTCTTTTTCTTTCCTTCGCGTAGTTCTTTTCCTATTCTGTGCTCTTTCTGTCTTTGTACAAAATACAAACATAGGATTTCCATACTCTTCTTGCGAATAATTAGTTGGTTCCGAAGTTTTTTTCATATTCTTTGTTTTTTTTTGCTTAGAATTACAATTATCACAATCTTCTTGTGCATAAGTGCTTAATGTCTGTTGTATACAGGCATTGGACAAAATTCGGTTCGAGTCTTTGACCGATAAGAGCAAACTCGACTCTAATCCTGAACTATACATTCACATTGTGCCTGACAAGACCAACAATACACTCAGTGTAATTGACAGCGGTATCGGGATGACCAAAGCTGGTATATTTCCGTTCTATTATCTGTTCGCATATGATCCATCTCTTTCGTTCAATATATTAAAGTGGGTTCGCCGTCGTTTCAGATTTGGTGAATAATCTTGGTACAATTGCTCGTTCTGGAACTAAGGAATTTATGGAAGCATTGGCTGCTGGAGCCGATGTTAGCATGATTGGTCAGTTTGGAGTGGGTTTTTACTCTGCATACCTTGTTGCTGAAAAGGTGGTTGTGACTACCAAACATAACGATGATGAGCAATACATTTGGGAGTCCCAAGCTGGTGGATCATTCACTGTAACTCGTGACACTTTTGGAGAGCAGCTTGGTCGTGGCACAAAGATCACTCTGTATTTGAAGGAAGATCAGGTAAGAGGTTACCTTTGGTTGTGTTATTTATGTTCTATGCGTTTGTCTAGACTGGTTAGATGCACAGACATTAACTTGGCCTTGGTATATGGTGATTTCTGGTGCTATGCTTCATTGCGTTTCTTTAAAGTGTTTAGATAGTTCTGTAGGAGGAGAATATGCATTGCTCTAGACTGCAAATTCAGGAGAATATGCATTTGTCTATATTGCAAATTAACTTGGTTTTGGTGTGGCATGCATTACTGGTGTGATGTTTCATTGTGTAATATCGTTTTGTAGAACACTGTGCATTTCCCTGTTTTACATTCTATGTGCATTTTGCTATTGACATTCCATTTAACTAAGTAGATTCTGTTTACGACTGACTTCTTTTTTCTAAAATAATTATTACTGTGTGCAGCTTGAGTATTTAGAAGAAAGGAGGCTGAAGGATCTGATCAAGAAGCACTCAGAATTTATTGGATACCCCATTTCACTGTGGACTGAGAAGACTGTTGAGAAAGAAATTTCAGATGATGAAGAGGAGGAAAAGAAAGAAGAGGAGGAAGAAGGAAAAATTGAGGAGGTAGATGAAGAAAAGGAAAAGGAAAATAAGAAGAAAAAGAAGGTGAAGGAGGTCACCCATGAATGGCAACAGGTTAACAAGCAGAAGCCAATTTGGATGCGTAAGCCTGAAGAAATTACCAAAGAGGAATATGCTGCCTTTTACAAGAGCCTTACAAATGATTGGGAAGATCATCTTGCTGTTAAGCACTTTTCTGTTGAAGGACAGTTGGAGTTTAAGGCTGTGCTTTTTGTTCCAAGAAGAGCTCCATTTGATCTGTTTGATACCAGGAAGAAACTTAATAACATAAAATTATATGTCAGGAGGGTGTTCATCATGGATAATTGTGAGGAGCTCATTCCAGAGTACTTGGGATTTATCAAGGGTGTTGTGGATTCGGAAGATCTGCCATTGAACATTTCAAGAGAGATGTTGCAGCAGAATAAGATTCTGAAGGTGATCCGTAAGAACCTTGTGAAGAAGTGTCTTGAGATGTTCAGTGAAATTGCAGAGAATAAGGAAGATTATACTAAATTCTATGAGGGGTTTTCTAAGAACATCAAGCTTGGAATCCATGAGGATAGTCAGAACAGAGCTAAGCTTGCTGATTTGCTGAGATACCACTCTACAAAGAGTGGGGATGAGATGACCAGCTTGAAGGACTATGTGACCAGAATGAAGGAAGGGCAAAAGGATATTTATTATATCACTGGAGAGAGCAAGAAAGCAGTGGAAAATTCTCCCTTTTTGGAGAGGCTAAAGAGGAAGGGTTATGAAGTGCTTTTCATGGTGGATGCTATTGATGAGTATGCAGTTGGACAGCTGAAGGAATATGATGGGAAGAAATTAGTCTCAGCAACCAAAGAGGGGCTGAAACTAGAAGACACGGAGGAAGAAAAGAAGAAAAAGGAAGAGAAGAAGGCTAAGTTTGAGGCTTTGTGCAAGACAATGAAGGATATCTTGGGAGATAAGGTTGAGAAAGTTGTGGTCTCAGATCGTATAGTTGATTCTCCATGTTGCCTTGTCACAGGTGAATATGGATGGACTGCAAACATGGAAAGGATTATGAAAGCACAAGCTCTTAGGGATTCTAGCATGTCTGGTTACATGTCGAGTAAGAAGACTATGGAAATAAATCCTGACAATGCCATCATGGAGGAATTGCGCAGGCGTGCAGAGGTGGATAAAAATGACAAAGCTGTGAAGGATTTGGTCCTCCTCCTGTTTGAGACTGCTCTTCTCACTTCTGGTTTCAGCCTGGAAGATCCCAACACATTTGGGTCTCGAATTCATCGGATGCTCAAGCTGGGTCTTAGCATTGAGGAGGAGGCTGGAGCTGAAGAGGATGCAGAGATGCCTCCTCTGGAGGATGATGCTAATGCAGAGGGCAGCAAGATGGAGGAAGTTGATTAGATGCGCTGTGACTTGAGCCTGTAGCGCATTTAAAAAGGTTGTTTAATCTGAGGGTGTTGTAATGGTCCGAGAGATATTCGGATTGCTGCAAATTTTGTGGTTTGCTGTATTGTTTGAGTCCTGTGTATAGAGGTGAATTTCAGTCTGTATTTACAGAATGAAATAGAAAAGTATATATATGTTCAAGCGTGAGTTTGTCTTTAGAGTAGTTGTGGTATATCGTTTGTTTGTTGCTAGCCCTGTACAATTAACCTCCACAAAATTGAGAAAGCCCTGCTGTCGAACTGCCCTGCAAGCAGAGCAAGAAATGAATCAGAATCTGAATGTGGGATGTGAATCCACCAACACCAAGCCAGAACAATGAATCCCTGGTGCCAAAGGTCGTCTTTGTGCAAATGCCATTCTCGCTGCATCTGCCGAATTTGCTACAATCCGTCCCTGCGCCTGACTGCCCTCCTGCTCTTTGCCTCCCATATCAGAATGGGATTCTTGCCTTAGGCGCTTTGAGTGTGATAAACCCTAAAACAACACCAAAAAAAAACTCGACATCTTCCTGTCGAATTACAAATTCATTTGAAAATGGGGCGTTGGAAAAGGGCTTCTATTGTAAACCCTTGGATTAAAAATCTGTAGAGTCAATCTTGGCCATTGAAATGGATAAGGGGAGCAAAAACCATCAAGCATGTGGAACTAAAATATGAAAATTCAATGCGCACTCCTAAATATACAAATTAGCACCTTTCATGGAACACACCCTCTTATTTATGCTATTAGATCATTTTTGCAAAAAGGAAAAAAAAATCCATTTTAAAATTTCCTTTTTCCTATGGCTAGCCGATGGAAATTATATAGCTAGGGTCTTTATTAAATTTGAATTTGACCTCTTTGCAAAGGTCCTCTATTTGGCATCCTTGAGAAATTCATGACAATATTTTGAGGAAAACGGAGGTGTGAGCCTACACGTACATTTAGGCCCAATCATTCCACCATTGATCATATCTTCACTTTTACGCACATTGATTGAAGATAAAGGAGGAATGATCCCGGAGGACCACAGTCTTACCGTTGTTTCGGGGATTTTGCAAAAGGTTCGATCCCCGCAACAAGCTATGCGAGGATTCGGGGGTGGGGACCCTGAGGACTTGCGGATCGGTGTATCAATTGATCGAGGCATGCTTAAAAGGTGATCACAGCGGTTTAGGGCCATTTTTGGCGGATGGAGCATTGAGTAGCGCCAGGGGTTGTCCTCCTCCCCACAAACTTTAGCCTATACATTGATCGGTTGGAAGATTGGAAACCTCAACATGGAGGTGTGGAGGCATCTCATGCATCACCAAAAGAAAAAATAATATATGCCGACGATGTCAACCTCATGGCCTATACTCCGGAGGACATGCAACGCCACTTGATGCCCGACACTTTTTGCCAATTCACCGGGCATGCGAAGTTAACTTGGCCAAAAACTAGGGTGCTCCTAGTTGCATCATCCCGTCGCCCAAGGCTTCCCACATTCACTTATGTGATAGGAGGTAGGAGGTGGGCTCAACCTACAAGTACTTGGGGATTGAGTTCTCAACTACCACTCATTGGGATGCGAGCTATTTTGCCCCTGGGTCACGGCGGGTTGGAAAGCACTATATGCCATGCGTAACAACGACCACAAAGGGCCTTGTATGCCCGGGGCCACCAACACATTTGTTTCGGCCTTGGTCGGCCGGTCCTTTGTTGGGGGGAAGTTGTTTTCCTGATATCCCTCAACACCTGGAATGACCTCGAAAGCAAAAGCGTAAGGCCTTCTTGGCAAAATGCCAAGGGGTGAAGTTTCTTTCTATCTCGCGGAATACCCAGAGACGAGCTTTGTACCCCTTGGCAAAGATTGGAAGCATATCGATTTACTTCCAAAAGGTGGTCGCTATGGTCGATACACGCTGTCCCCACCTTGGTTTGCTTTGGCCACGGGCGTGGGTCCCCAACATGAATCCTTGGAAAGATAAGCAAGCTCGTGGTAATCACGGGGTGTGCGTGCAAACAAATGAATTTAGGTCGTGACAAAGAAAGAACAAGCGAGGCACTTAAACCGCATCTAGATGCTCTTTTTCCTCACCATTTTACAGGGGTAGCATCGACGCAATTTTTCCTCAAGCCACACTTATGAAGGCAAGTCAATCCTAAAAGAACAAGAGGCCCTATTTTTTCGCATTTGCAACACCCATCCGCCCATGAAGAAGCCGCGCAGCACTTATCGCTTCCATTCAAGACCCAGAACATCCATCCTAAGATTGAAACGTAGGGGCTTTGAACCACGAGAGCAAAGGCTTTTGTGTTGTGGTTGTGCGATTGAGGATGAATGTCATGCCCTCCGTCTTAGCCAAAGATTTGCCCATATCATAGGTGGCCATATGTTCGATTAGTAGTTTCTTTTTTGTTTCTTCATTATTGACTTGTGTCTATGGGATTGTTGGGGTCATACCTCTTGGAGGTTATGGATGCTCCAAATATCATTTGTGTGTCCTTTTGCAATGAAATTGAACTGTTTTATGCCATTGAACGTTGTGTCAAGATGCTTAATTTATTGCTAAGGTTTTGATCAAAACCCAAATCGTATGGGTTTTTAAATCCCGAATTGGAAGACGCTTCCATGCCTCTTTTGTTTGGGTCCCATAGGCCAATTGGTCTCCGTGGACGCTAAAAAACTATTCTATTCTATTCTATGTGTGTGGGACAGAACAAAAGCCAAATCCTATGCGGAAGCCCACAAAATTTTGGAAGTGAATGCCACATTATCCCTTTTATACATCAGGCTACTTCTACACAATGCCTGTGGGATATATGCATCAAAGAAATTCTTGGAAACCTAACCCTAAACCCGCTGATTGACTAAGAAACAGATTTTTGAATAGATTTGAAGCTTAAATCGCGCCTAAAACTCATTGAATCTGTTCTACATGCATCAAGAACCTCTAGAAGCTTAAGAGATCCAACAGAAAATCTTGTAGTCATGCAAAAAGAACACAAAATAGAGGATTTTATTGGGGGATGAGCTCATTTGAAGATTTTGAAGACCTAAGCACGAAGAATCAGGATCTTGCCATTGGACAATACCATTTTCTGACCGATTGTCAAGGAGAATATCTCCAAAACTTGAGATTGACAAGTTTGGGGTAAAAATATGATATATCCACCATTTTTATATTAAAAAATTCAGCATCAGGATGTACAAGCTTGGTTATGTCTACATATTCTACATGAGGTGCACTCTGGACTACCACAGCCGTCGGATTCATCGATCCTACAACCCAGATTGTATGTTGGGGCCTGTGGGCACCTCTCGTTTTGCATATCTAGCATTATAACATGGTTTTTTTTTGTGGTTTTATACGCTTTTTGGCATGGTTTTCATATGATTTCATGGGCGTATTGCATGAGGCATACTAATCAGTACATCTAGAGTGCACCAAGTTTTTGCATGCAATTTGTGCAATTTTTGTTTCATCCTCCTCAATGGTTAAGATCAGAGGGCTTCCCTCTTTTAATTCAAAAAGATCCAAGGGCTTCCCTCTTATAATGAAAGCCCTTTTCTCATGAAAAAACAAAACGTGAACCATTTCTAGGGTTTCGGAAAGGCCTCGGTGGAGCCAAGGCAAGGGCGGCAAGGGCGTCTGGATGGCTGCATTACATTGCTTCAGCATTAGTAGGGTTCGGTGCTTGTTAAGCTGTGGAAAGATGGCGTCGGAAGCTGAGTTACCTTTTTGCTATGGCATGAAATGATCTGCTTGTAACGCAACAATGCCTAATGCAATATTTTCAAGCTCGATCCAGCCTTTTCTGAACATTGTTGTGTTTTTTGTGGTTGTTTGTTCCATTTTCTCGAACCCAAGTGCACGAATCTTGCCTGATGCAGATATATCATATCCCCCTGAGAGAGTTTCTGATCAGAACAATGACAAAAATAGTTTGGTTTCTTTCAGAAATCGGCTAGCGGATCATGGAACACCATTTTTAGCAGATTGGGACCTTGAAGATTTGAATTCATGGCATGGTGTGACGCTGAGGGAAGATGGGCGGATAAAAGAGGTGAATCTGTCCGGTCTTGGTTTGAAAGGTCAGATCTGGCCTTTCTGGGACGAAATGGAGTTTCTTGAGGTGCTAGACTTGTCAAATAATCAGCTAAGTGGAATGTTGAATGCCTCTACTTGTCAAGGAGCTCTCAGAGTCCTTAATCTCAACAACAACTATCTTTCTGGTGAGATCATGAAGATGAAGAAGCAAACGGCTGTAATCCCTAAGGTATTTGTATGTTTTCTTCAGCTGGACTGTTTGTTGTTTATGTTATCCTCATAAATATTCAAACATGTTGTTCCTTATAAACCATTTCTGAGGTGAAAAGATTTGCCCTTCGTGATCTTTTGTGTATGACAAAAATAATGCAAGGCAAAGTTTTGGCAGTGTTTAGATGTTGTTTAATTTTGTAAATGGTGCAGGCAAAGTATGAAGATGCCAGAATTGAAGATTACCAAAGGGCTTTTGCAGATGGATGAAGATAATTAAATATATTGTTCAATTTCAACAATATGCATAACGGCTGGCCTTGTATACAATTAAAACTCCTGGCGTGCAATCTGTGCAACGTGTATTTCATGAACTTCGGCGACATTCGCTCCATCTTGCTCAAAATATATATGCTTGTCATCTTATAGGCTGATTATTTTTTCATGAATTTCATCAGTGTTTACCTTCCTTATTTTAATTCTGAGCCCCAGTGAGTTGTGTCTGAGCTGCAGGTCACCAATTTAGTGGAACAAAAAGCTGATGGGTTCAAATGCTACATATCTTGTTAGCAACAATTGTTGGTTCGATTGTTGTTATGTATATTGACATTGTGGCTTTAATAGTGCATATTTGTTTCTAATGATGTTTGTTTGACGAAGATAATAGTGCATATTTGTTTCTGATGATGACATCACTAAAGTTGCCTTTGATTCTACTTGCTTACATCTTGAAAATGTTTTTTCTTGTCTATTCTTGGCTAATACCCTAGTCGCACAGATGTTTTATTATATGCTATGATGTGTTTTCTGGCTGAATCTGGACACATGGATGAGGCACAGAAACTTTTTCATCAAAAGGACATGTGTTCATTTAATGCTATGATATTAGCTTATAGTAAACATGAGAACCTTCAAGCAGGACATCATCTATTCCAGAGTTCTGCCAGAGAGTTTCCATCCAGAAAATGTGGTCTGGCCTTTTTAAAAAGAGGCAGCCTCTGTATAAAATGATCATGTTCTTTGTACATATGGGACATGCATGGTGATTCCGGTCCAGATCATTCCATATTTATTGGAGATCTTGCACCCGATGTTACAGATTATATGCTTGCATTGATACCAGCACATGTTACCATATGCATGACAATGTGCAGTTTATCTGCATATGGTGTTTGCGTATATTTGGGCGGCTCTTGGTATGCAATGGAAATAATTTGTTTGTCTTGATGTTATTGTGCTTTTTAGTAATTAATGTTTAGACCCGTAAAGTTTACCTATGTTTGCTTTAAGGGCCCGAAGGGCCCAATTTTTTTTTTTAATATAACAATCAACACACAACTACCATTAACATTATTAACATAAACCATTGCATTTAATACATTTAAATTAAAATCCCCCTTAAACCCCCTTTGGTTTGGGTGCATATTCACACGGGGGGTTACGTAGGGCAGCGAGAGCCCCCAAAATATATTTACAATACATGTACAAAATTAACATCATTAAGTACATTCTCTCAAACCTTATAGTATTTTGCAAACCTTAATATACAGTATACATAAACTTGTACATGCATACCCCACAAACGAGGATCGCTATGTACAGTCCAGATCTTGGAATAAAGGGCAAATATACCCATCCGACAGCTCTTGTTGCTCGGAGTAATCCCCGTGTGAATATGCATTCAAACCAAAGGGGGTTTAAGGGGGGTTTTAATTTAAATGTATTAAATGCAATGGTTTATGTTAATAATGTTAATGGTAGTTGTGTGTTGATTGTTAAATGTATTAAATGTTTAAGGGGGTTTAAGGGGCTTATAGTCATTTATGATTGGAGGCGCCAATGATTTTGAAATATGAAATACGATTTCGCCTAAGGTTTTGGGGGAATATCGAACCTCTATATGACATTGCCTAAGATTTTAGAATTTGAAATACAGGAGCTCGAACCTCTACCAAAATAATTCAATTTCCTAACTAAGACTACCTCAACCAATATACCTAGTGAGCTAATGTGATTAGTTTTTATCTTGAATCTATGTTTTTTTTTTTAATAACAACTTATTCGATTGTTTTAGGGATATATGGTCTATGGTTTCAGGAATTGTTATTTTTACATCCATATCAAATCCCCCTGAAACCCCCTGTTATTTTGCTACATATTTGATGTATGACAGCACCTGATTGTGCATTTGCATTAAGTGGTTTTCTAGATACAATTTAGCGCATTTGCATTAAGTGGTGTTCTAGATACAATTTAGCTTCTCATTCAAAATGCATCGCAAAAAAAGTGACAAAGCAAACATAAAACAAGATGCTAACGCATCAATGGGTTGCCCTTCGGAGGGACCATTGATGCGTGCACAATTATTTTGGACATTTTAGAACCATTAGGGTGACGAAAGGCTGGAAGATGATATTATGTAATGTGGAACAATTGTCGTAGAGGAAATCTTTTCAATCATTCCACCAGGCACATTTATTTATTTCTTATAGCAATGTTTTGCTATAAGAATGTGCGATAGTCCCATTGAGTTTCAAACTGCAAATTAAACGATGGTGTTTTTGGGATTGGAAGTGACTGTAGGAGATGTCGCTCCATGATGTGATGATACGCTTCTACAGATACATTGATAGTTTGACTTGTATGTGGTAGCTTCCTTGTAGTTCTAATCCATTGCTTTACGACATTCAAACGTATGTTAATATTATTATAATGATATTGAACATTTGTAGGTAACAATAGCTACTGATATCAAATGTTTGTTACTATAGCATTTGTTTGGAAGAGAAACCATCAAAATCAAAATGAACAAAGGTTGTGAAGATAACATCAGAATAGTCTTTTATTTTATGAATTAATATTACAAGACAGAATGTTAAATGTGCACTATGATCAGCGGCATTAAATTCAACTTCAATTGAACTAGATCAAAATTATGCATGTAAGAATCCATCTATTTATCTTCTTTCCTAATAATTAAGTAAAATTCTTAAGCAGTTAGTGGATGATCATGAAATGAGAGCTTTGATACAAGTAAGTTCCAGATAAAATTATTATGCACTTGATCACTTGCTAATACAGAGTGATTGCTAAAGGGACAAAAAGCAACGAAAAATGCATTGTTTTGCTGTTTTGTGAATTTTACCAAAGCGTTCGATGGTTGTTGGGGATTTTCCTGACAAATCTCCAACCTCAATGCCTAGAACCTCCAGATCACTTCAGGTCATCACTCTGTGTGAGAATTTTGGAAAAATTTTGCAATATATTCCCCAAAGCACAAAAAAGCAGTGTTGGCAAATTCTGCCATTTCTTTTTTAAATGTCAACCCAATTTAAGAAGATGCATTGATATGCAAAGATCATAGCCTAAAAAGTCTAGTTTCAAATTCCAAGCAAGTCACTTGCAAATCAACCTTCTTGACAAGTCAATATTTTGGTTAATGACTGGGGTAGTGAACTGATTTTTGCAAAATAATTAGGAGCAATTTTTTTTATTGCTTTTTTTGGGTTGCCCATAGGGGACAAACCTCTTGTTGGAGGGTGGAGTGACGTTTTGAAGGCCTCGATTTGTCTGAGAATAATATGCCATAGAATATTCTGTATAGGCGGTCGCGATCGGTTGGGATTTTTTAAGGTTTTTGTGACGCCCAGTGACAGTTAGACGGCAACGATCAGTTTGGGATGTGCCTGACGGTAGAGATTGTTTGGGCCTATGGCAGTGGCATGAATGAGCTCCTTCCTTTCGTTTCGGCTGATCCATGGCAGCGGAAGCAGAAAGGAAGTAGGGGAAGCGGAATCTGAAGGACAATTGGAGGTACATTTGCAACTGTTTAGCATGTCCGTTTCTCAACTCTTGCTATGCTTCAGATTATAAAGGTCTATAGGTTTTAATAAAGATGCCAAATTTTTAAATCGGGATGGATACTTCAGGATTTATCACCTCTATAGTAACTTCTGCTACCATATTAGTTATTCTGTTTCTGATATATTGGTGGTTTTCTAAGTGTCCAAGTAATTTTGTGATATACTATCCGGCACTCATTTTGAATGGCCGGGAGGCACCAGAGGATGCAGAGTTTAGAAGTCCCTGGAAATGGGTTTTAGATGCATGGTAAGCTACTGAAGAGGAAATAGTGTCTGCTGCTTGTCTGGATGCTGCAGTTTATCTAAACTTGTTTGACACATGTAAGAGTTTTCGTTTTGATTTGACAAAGAAACGAATTGTGTGCAATTTCTTAAGACTGCTATTATGTTCGTACTCTCATTCAAAGGCTTGTTTACCCCTTGTTAAGGAACTAACTGTCTAACAATTGAAGCATCTTTTTGGTTTTTCCTTTGTTAAGAAACTAATCTTGTGGAACATTTTAAGACTGCTATCATCTTCACACTCTCAGTAAAAGGAATTGAAGCATGCTTCCTATTTTCCCTTTGTTAAGAAATGCCATATGGCAGCAAGAACTTATATTCTATTCTTATATTTGTTAACCCTCTAGCTTTTCAAAAGTATCTCTAGGAATTGGACCATTTCTGTGCTTTTGCATCAAGCTTAAATGTTAGAAATTCTAGTCTAGGCTAAAACATGGTAGTCAATATTTTAGCTTCTTAAGAAGGACATGTATGGTGTTCATTTGTTGTCATATGATATTAAAGAGTGGTACTTTTGCAGCTTTGAAGATTTTGGGCTACACTTCAACAATCGGCCTCCTGGTGCTTGTACCGGTGGCAGCTACGAGTGACCAATTGAAACAAAGTTCTAAAAGCACAAGTTCCACAAATAATTCCTCAACAAGCACAGATGTAAATTCTACCTTTAGTGGTTTTGACATACTGGCTGGCTATGGGCAATTTGAAGGTTGATGTTATGCTATGATATGCAACTTTAGGAATTCTCAATGCTGTTTAAGGCATTGGTCCTTGTTTTCCTTATGACTGAAGGTTACTTGCTTGATGCAGGAAAGAGATCCAAAAATTTGGGCATTTCTTATTCGTGCCTATTGGTTGTCCATTGCATGTTATATGGTGCTTTGGAAAAAATATAAAGATATCATCCTACTTAGGAGCAAGGAACGTTCTTCTTCGTAATCTTGAACATTACACTATGCTAGTGAGAGACATACCCCTGTTAAAGATGTTAAGGATGGTACAAAGGATGGTACACGGATGGAACAAGTCGATTGCTATTTCCGGAAGATACATCCAAGAACTTATGAGAAGTCTATAGTTGTGATCAATTTAAAAAAGGTAAATTTGGAGATTATAACTTGTTGCATAGTTTTCCAGTACCCAATTATTAAGTTTCTTTTTCAATTATTCCCCGAATAGTTTAGCCCTTGTATTGCTAACCTTAACACACTGCCCCTCAAGTTTATAGTGATCCAACGGTTCAGATCAATCTTGATCAGTGTGTTACTGGAGCTATAACACACTGCTACTCCATAACACCCTAGGATGTTATGAAATGAACGGATCCAGATCGATTTTGATAATGATCGGATGGCTCAAAACTCTCGGGGCAGTGTGTTAAGGGCGATAACACCCTGGCCCTCGGGTGTTACTTCAAAAAAAATTTTCGGGCCATCAAAATGGCTCGGGCGTGCGCTACGCGCACACCCTCGCCATTTTGATGGCCCTCAAATTTTTTTTTCAGTAACACCCTCGGCCCAGGGCGTTATCTACTCCTTCTGCTGAATCATTAAAAAAAAATTTATTACCTTCTGCCGAATCGCCCTAATAATACAGCCTGGAAGGAAACTGAAAGCCCCAAGAATCTCTGTTACAGATAGCCTAGGCACAAAAATCGCAAAAGAATAGGAGCTACGCAGAAAAGCTGCCTGGAAAGTGTAGGGGCTGAAGCTTCGGCCTCCTATGCAAAAATAGCGATGACTGACTATGGCGACCGCCATGATATAAGGGAACAAATTCCGAGTTCCTCCTATTGAATTCTTTCTGGAACTTTCAGGTGCCAGCAATAATGACTGTCTGAAGGACCTCGGCCTTCCAAAAAAAATCAGTGCCCCCTTTTCGTTCCCTTTTAATTGACATTCAACGGTTGTGCTTTCGTTATGTAATGGAATTCTAACCATTGAATAACCTTATTCTTAAAAAAGAAGAAGATTGGAAGCTAGATGTTCTAGATTTGGACTTGATAAACTTTGAGATTAGGAAAGGTGAGCCTCCTAATCACTCTGCATTGATAAAAATCTATTGCTAAGCAAGTGGAGAAAGATTGCAGCATGGGTTCAGTTTTGAATGTATGAACTGACCATAGGCTTGTTAGTGCCAAGTTAGAGGGGCTTCAAGTTAAATGCGTCCTTAGGGTAATACTTATTCTTAGGCTTTACGAGTAATTCCCATGAATTGAGGCATTTGACCTAGCTAGATTGGTTCCCTTGAACTAAGACCTTTGTAAAATAAGTCTAATACCATTGTAACTGTGCACACAAAGCATTTAAATTTGGAAAGTAAGTCAAATACCATTCTAAATGCGCCATTCATCTAAACTATAATACAACACACACAACTAGATCATCTATAACTATTCTACTACCAAACAAAATTCTAACCAATAAGTGAATTGGTAGATCTTAGGCACTGTGAACAAAATTTTTTGCTTCACTCAGTTGGGTATAGACGGGGGGTTGGAAAAGAGAAATGTTCGCGACGGCCTTGGCCGCTGCGATAAATTTCTTGTAATATTCAACCAAATCCTTATCCCTTGCTTTATAAATGCGAATTGTTCGATTTAAGGTCCACTTCTCTGGAAAGCCATTATCCAATACAGAGTAAACATTTCAGATGTCTTCAACCATCATGCCCTTTATCATTTGGGGTGTATTATCATTTGAGGCGTCTCACAATTTCTTGTGACCATTAGATCATGCAATATCCCATGGAATATTCTATGGCAGTCCCTGTGATTCGTCCCATGCAAATCAAGATGGGGTCAAACAACCGACCCAATTTGCAAGAAGGCATTTAAAAACACAAATCCAATGGTTATCATTCACACATCAAGTGCACAATATAACAAACATACTAAACTTTGCCATCTGCCCTGTGCTCCAGCAATGGAGCTGTGTTTTTTCGGCCATGGCTACAGCGATGGAAAATCCAGCAGCGGTGCCCTGTGGCTATTTCCAAGATGCCTGCCCAGTGTAACAAACATACTGAACTTTTCATAGCAAACCCTTGTTGCTTCTATTTCTTCAGAGGAATTGAACCTCTGTGTTCCATCGGAAGATAGAACATAAAAAGCGAGCAACAGCCTTGACCTTGGTACGCAAATCGACCCTAACGAGTTTAACACAATCACAAATCTGCGGATTAAGCTTAATCACAAATCTGCGGATTTAACAAGGTTGACCCCTAACGGGGTTTTAAATGCGTGATAATGTGGGACGAAATCACAAAGCCCTAAGCGCTGCGCTTTCCAAATCTAAAACATGCTTGGGAAAAACCATAAGCAGAAGCTATGGCTATGGCCAAACATGCAAAGCTGAAGCTATGGCTTGCAAGCAAGGCGGCGCCTCCACAAGAGCTGTCTCCGCCTTCCTACAAAAATAGAAAAAAAATATAGAAAGAAAGAATAATGCTCCTATTTGGAATCCACCATGCCAGCATGTGGCCGAAATTAGAAAACGTACATTTATCACATAAGATTGTCTAAGGTATTTTCTTTGTATTAGGTATAAAAATCGTGGTTTGTTGATCTTTGGCATGGTGGATTCCAAATAGGGAGCATTATTCTTTCTTTTCTGTATTTTTTTCATTTTTGTAGGAAGGCATGACACTGTTTGTGGAGGCGGCTGTGCCTTTGCCTAAGCCATAGCTTTAGTTGCATGTTTGGCCATAGCCATAGGCAGGCTTGCGGTTTTTCTAGATTTGGAAAGCGCAGCAATTAGGCTTTGTGATTTCGTAGGCGAAAACCCTGTTAGGGTCCAATGTTGTTAAATCCGGTAGATTTATGATTAAGCTAATCCGACAGATTTGTGATTGTGTTAAATCCTGTTAAGGTCGATTTGCAGCCAGGGCTGGGCTGTTGTTGTTGTTGCTTTATGTTCTGTCTTCTGGTGGAATACAGAGGTTCAATTCCTCTGAAGAAATAGAAGCAACAAGGGTTTGCTATGAAAAGTTCGGTATGCTTGTTACACTGGGTAGGCATCTTGGAAATAGCCACAGGGCACCGTTGCTGGATTTGCCATCGTTGTAGCCAATTGATTGCCAGATTTGCCATCGCTGTAGCCTGAAATAGGGTTGAAACAGGGTAAGCTCCATGAACTAACATTCATGCTTCACTGGATCTTAAGTCAAGCGCTTTCATGCTGCATCGGATTTGGAAAGCCATGTTCTGGACTCAGTGCAGTGCAGCGCCATCGCTATAGCTAGAGCAGATACAAAACACAGCTCCATTGCTGGAGCACAGGCCAGATGGCAAAGTTTAGTATGTTTGTTATATTGTGCACTTGATGTGTGAATGATAACCATTGGATTTGTGTTTTTAAATGCCTCCTTGCAAATCGGGTCAACATGGGGTTGTTTGACCCCATCTTGATTTGCATGGGACGGATCACAGGGACTGCCATAGAATATCCCATGGGATATTGCATGATCTAATGGTCACAAACAATTGTGAGACACCTCAAATGATAACACATGCCGCAGGAAAACCGCAAGCCTGGCTATGGCTATAGCCAAACATGCAACTGAAGCTATGGCTTCCGGCAAAGGCCTGGCCGCCTCCACAAGAGCTGTCGCCGCCTTCCTACAAAAATAGAAAAAAAAAACAGAAAGAAAGAATAATGCTCCTATTTGGAATCCACCATGCCAGCATCAACAAACTACGCATTTTCATACGAATACAATAAAATACCTTAGACAATCGTATGTAATAAATGTACGTTTTCTGTTTTCTGATTTCGGCCACATTATTACCACTCCATTTCAATAATTCTATTGCTATACTATATGAATCTTCTACCTTGCCATTTGACATTCTTGATCGGGACCACATTATGACATTTTGCTAAGACTCTGAGAGACTGACTAATGTCATCCATTGTCATTGCATTGAGAGATTGACTAATATCATCCATTATCATTGCTGGATGCAGCATTAAATCTTCCATTTCTAGCACATAACAGAGATGGGTAAAGGGCTTTGAGACTCTTAGGTATCATTTGGTTAAAACTTGCCTCTTCCTTTGCAGGTTTAAAGTAAAGGGCTTTGAAACTCTCAGGTGTCATTCTTCTTAAAAAGTCGCCTTTTTCACTGCAAACCTATTACGAGCAAAGCTTCAACTCCTATTTCAGATCGAGCAAGTCGTAAACTCATTCTAAGTCGACTTTCTTTGTTGTAGCAAGTGCAGGATTCAAAAGGAAGCCCAGGTAACTCTAGGCCATTACTTATAAAGGCAATGTTGGCCTTGTATATAAAGTTTTTCTCAATTCTTGTGATTTACCCTAAATTTCATAATTTAGCATACACCAATCCCTACATACACAAATTAGCTTTCGAGCAGAAGAATCGGCCAAATGGAATTTCCATCAAACTGTAGCTTAATGGTGGATTCACATGCAAGTTTTTTTTGGCAGCGCTGGTCTTCGACTGCACCGTTGCTGCAAAACCGCAGCTAGAATAGCAGCCCTTGCGGATGGGTACACACGGCTTTGGCTACTTGGGTGAACTCTGTCGCATGGGTGATTCCTCCTAAAATAAAAAGTGATGATGAAGAATAATGCCGCCTACCTAACCTTAGTCCTTGATTTCATGTGAATGGTATCGACAGCCAGTGTAGCAGCCCTGGCCTAATTGCCGTTGAAAAGTAGCGGAGGAATCCACATGTGAATCCACCACATGGAGAGATTGCCATGGGACGGCTGAAACCTTGCGAACTTGGGCTGAGCAAAAAAAAAAATTCAGCCCCATGAGTTCAGCTGTCGCAGAATGCTACCTGTGTGGCTGATTTAGCTCGAGGTATTTGGAGCAGCACTGAATTAGCGGCTTACATCCGTTGACCCAAAATACTGCCCATAAATTTCGTAAAGAGGCGCCTCACATGTGTATTCACATGTAGTTAATCTGAGGCGGCCGGTTTGACGTCTGAGCCGTTCGTCCCCGAACTGCTGGAGCAGTTTACACCTGAGCGGCTCAACGGCTTGACGTTCGGCATAAACTTACCGGTGACATGTGAGGCGTCCCTAACCGAGCGCCTACGGTAGTTTGCAGGTTAACCGCAGCGGCATTGACGCCAGCCAGTTTACGTGCCGGAAAGCACTCTACTGGTCGGTTACCAGACACAAAAACCTTTGCCGGTTAGCCGCAAGCGGGCGGTGCCACCCGGCCGGCTTCGCCAGCAGTTTTCCCGCACTTCAAATTTCGGCACACAATTAAATATGTCATTTGGTGATGATAACTGGAAACCCGTCCGGTAATGCGACAGTCTTAGGGTACACTTGTTTTAAGCTTTAAATGGTGCTTGATAATGGAGAAGCCGAGAGGTAAGTGGTCTATATCAGTTATCTTCCAAGAATAAAATCATGTTGAAAGAATTCAAAATTATTTATGGCATTGAACACGTAGTAAGGTGAACATATCCATCCATTCAAAATTGTGAAAGTTGGCTATGCTATTGGCATTGGAGGCATACTAAAGTGTCCAGCAAACATTCTTAAAATGGGACAATTTACATGTCCCATCAGAAGGATTCATCTGTTATATATTCCTTCCAGATGGAATATACACTCTTATGTCACTCAAGGAGGTGATAGAATAGGGGATGGAAGATACTGTTCAAGCAAGAAACCAAATATAGCCCAGAGTTTTACCAGTACCTATACTGCAGCTGATGGCAAGGTTTTTAGTTTTGCAACCGTTGTAATGTGACCGTTTGTAGCGTCATGGTCACATGTGTGTTCGCTTATTGGGCGTAAATTTCCCTGCATTTGTCTCAAAGCCTACAAAGTCTGCAGTCGCTGCAATTGAGGAGATTGCAGCTCATCTATCTAGTGGTAAAACTAAAGCATTGACATCTTCTGTTCAGAGTTCAGAAAGCAGGCGCGAAGATCCGAATTGGAAAGGAACCACTTTTATGGCACCACTAATAGGTTGTGTTGCTGAGCCATGGAACTCAGGAACTTTTGGAACTTCTGGAAAATCAAATATGGATAGCGGTAAAGTCAGGTCAAACAGTCAATATGGTGATAACCAAGGGTACTCATGCAGTTCAGGAAGTAGTTATCTAGGCAGTTGTCTAACTGGTTGTAAATTGAATATTAATTCATTAGGTGAAGAGAGTAATGAGGACAATGGCAATAAGGAGATTACCAGTATTGGCAGGAGGATAGAAGTTGGAAAATCAGTAGTATCTCCTCCGCCCAATAAAGAAGCAGCGAAAGATGATGAAGAGGAATATATGCTGGTACTGTGTGTAAGTCATATGCCAGGTGCAAAAGTCATTTCTTTCTATTCCTCCACAACTGGCCTTCCTTATTTGTCTAACATGAAGGAAGCTGTTACTATCAACAACCCACATATGCTTTTGTTAGGTGCTCCAGGTATAGTGGATTAGCAAAGTCAGTGCATGGATGTGTGCATGCATTGAAATGGCATTCTATGCATGCAGGTTTTCCGTTTAACGAGTTTATTCAGCGGCTGTCAGCTGTTTTCCCAGGGGGATCCAGGTGTGTGGAAGAAAGATACGTTTTTTTCCTCGGAATAATTTAATGTTTACTATGGCACAGGTTGCAGAGCAGGTGCTTTCTTGAAGCCCTTGTTTAACAATACGGAAAACAAGGGAATGCAGGAAATTGGGGAATCAAAGCCAATATTTTATGGAACAATGAAGAGGATAAGTGGGGTAGTTGGCCTGGCGATTTCATCTGATGGTGAGTTTTTACAGCAGAATGTATCATTAACATTTTATTATCTAAATGGCATTATTTGACAATATGGATTAGTATGGATTATAACAAGAAAATATATTTTATAGTGAATTAAGAAGATTTGAAGCCTGATGTGTTAGAAATATATGTGGACAACATTTGTTGTCGCTGAATGCGCGTCTCCCTGCAGAACACGCTTGGTGTGAATCTAATATTGTTTTACGTTAATATGCTAGAACAATGGAGGCATTGATCTCCATGGAGAAGGCTTAGCACATGATTTATTGGGATCAACCTTTTCTTTTATGGAGGAGGAGCAGTGTTTATCTTTACAGTGGCAATTACTGTCTAAGGCCTTATCCCCTATGTTTGTGAGAGTAAGAATGTTTGAAGAATGTCAAATCTGTCTTGCTTTCAAGCTTGGAAAACAAATTTCCACTTAGAACATAGCACTACCATTGCTGTAAATGTGACATCTAGACCGTGAGCCGTAGCTGATGGATTTCTTTAGAATTAGGTTAAGGCGCTGTTCGTCTTTTTCATGGTACAGATGTCTATGCAATAGAGGCAGTGCTGGATTTATCTGAGGATGTTTGGCACCTGATTCGTTCAGGAGCATGCTGTATTGCTAGGCGGTGAGTTGTTTGTATCAACCTTTACTTGTTCTAGCAGCGCTTCAGTTTCAGGAAACCTAAAATTGCTCTATATCCTCTTTAAGAAGCTACTGCTGTGTAACATATTGTCCTCCATATCTGTGGGAATGTGACAGGATAGTCTTTGCAAATTAGAAGCTCCAAACAAAGATTGCAGTTAAAAAAGTGGCACCACCATTGTTATGAATGTGATACTCGTATAGATAAGCTGGAGCTGATTGCGTTTCTTGAGGATCAGGTTGAAGGCACTGTTTATATACTCATGGCGCAAATGTTTATGCAGGTAAGGACAATGAGGTGCCAGTAAATGCAATTTCAGAGTTTCTCCGAATGTCATTTGGAATGGTACAACTTAACGGCCACATGTTTTTCGAGTAAGGATCTGTGCCCTTTATCGAACTTGTAGAACTTCAAAAGTGGTACAAAGTTTTAAGAGATGAAGAAAGATTTATTAGCATTCATTGAGACCTGTAGGGTAGATGGGCCAAGAATATACAATTGCAGAGGACATTAAGCATTTGATGTAATCTGTTCAAGTTAATCTCTTAGGAAATCTTCAGCTTTGTGAGGATCACCATTTTGGCTGCTCTAAGCTAAGCCCTGGCGACAGCATTTGACTTTTTTGTTTTCCATAAAGCTTCATCTTCTGATAATGTCTTGGTGTTGCCGATCATTTTATTTTCCTTGTTATGGCTCTTCCTCAACTGAGAAAACTGAAGTTATTTTTGCCTATCTTGGACGTTTGGCTTATGGTATCTCTTTGTTTGATGATGCTTCTTCATTTTGAAGGAAGTTTATGAACAAATAGAGCTACGCATTTCTAGTCATTGTACTCCATGAGCTGCTTCAAAGTTGTTGGATCTTTAAGGAGGCAGTAGGTAGGGCAGGTAAAAATGAAGTGCTCTTCAGACTCGAATTACATTTAAGTCACATAACGAACATCACTGTTAATATGCTTAATCAATCAACCCTCAAGCTCCAGATGATAAAGACATCCTAAATTTCTCCATTGAGAACCTAACATTGTCTGGAAAGTCAGTATCATGGTATTATGGTAACCTACTATTGCATTAGATCCATCAGCAGAAATTTTCAAAAAATTTGCCTTGTGAAATCTTCTCTTATTGGTTTACGACGTAAAGGTGCTGACGACTACAGACCAGGGGTGCCGCAAATTTGTATTGCACTGGTGGAATACCCGTGGAATTGGTATGCATAAATGGTTGGAAGGTTACTTCAAGCTGTGAAGGAGTAGGCCAGATTATATCAAAGTGGTATGGTACTACTACACATTTAAAAGCCCATGGAACAGACAATTACGCAGTTTTTGAAAATCAGCTATCTTACCTTGACCAGCCAAGTTTTTTGGAGAATATAAGCCATCCAGTATCTTCTGGCCACCTTGTGTGATCTGGAATAGATTATGTATATATGTCACTGCTTACAAGGCTGCTTCAAGCTGGAAAGTGTTGGAAGTAAAAGTATATAATACATTGTTAGCTGGAGTAGGTTAATATATTGTTACATAGACAAGTAGGTTAATAGGCGGGGAAAGATAACCGACGCTGCAAACAGGATGATTTTTGGAATTACTCATATGATCAATCTGAAAATAGAAATTTACCAGCTCCCGCATGCCATTCTCGTATTGAGGCTTTGTGCATCAATTAAGTGTAGTCTACAAAAGTTTTATGCTTTCACATTCCTGTCCTGTTGGTGTTTTGCCTTAAGCTTGATTAGTGATGTGCGTTGGTTGGTTTACTTTCATGCAGCAAAACAATTAGTCACTGTCTTTTCCTCCCAAAGAATGCTAGGAAACAGCATCAACAGAAGACGCTTCCTGTAGATCCAGGCTCATTTATTCGGCGACTGAATTCTTATCTATTGAGAAACAGCAAGCAACCTAAGCAAGCCGCTGGGAAGACCATGACGCCAGAAACTTCTAGCATAAAGTTTTTGCAAGTTAGCAAACGCAAAGGGCCACCGACACTTGGAGAACCATATCAGCTGTGCTCAATTAATGGTGGGATCAACAACACAGAGACTATGAACGTGCTTCCACTCGCATTATTTGATGCCGTGTTATTCCCTGGATGGTCAATGCCATTTCACATTTACGAGCCTCGGTACAGATACATGGTATGCCCCTGCCCAACCCAAGATACATGCATGCACCCAACATGCACGCAAGCAAAGATGCATGTGCACCTGCATGCGCACGCACCAATACCTGCTATACTGAAAGATCAGCCAAGCTTTTCTGCTTGACTGGGCCAGCCGTATTCAGCATGTACATAATATTGTGTCTTGTTTATTTGTTTTGCGATATGGTATCATATAAAAGTAATGTAGATTAGTGCATTATGGTAAATTTATGCTTCGTGTCTAATTTCATTTTAAACATGCAGGTCAAACAATGTATTGAACATGCACTGCCTTTTGGATTGTCCACATGGTGGTATCCTGATCCAATCGATAGCAATGAGATTGTGGGAACTGTTGCGGTATTTTTCTTGGTCTATTTAGAAGTCTACTTGGCTAAGTTTTATAAATGCTTGATATAGTGAAGTGACATGTGATAGAGAAGGCCGAAACGAAGGCGAACAGCTTTCCGAACTGAATCATTTTCTACTAGTGACTGAGGTTTAGTGTAAGTTTTTTTCCTTGCTCTTTGTTTGCAGACTTTGGAGGTTTACTTCTTTGAGAGAGACTGCAGATCATACATAGTTGCCCATGGGGCACAAAGATTCCGGTTGCTTGACCAAAGGTTAGTTTAGATTTTGGCAAAGATTAAAGGGCATATTTTGGTGCAGTGAATTTGATAATATGAAGAATTGTTAACATTTAATTTTTTTTTTTATACTCTAGGTTAATAGGTCATGCTAGTTGTTTGTACACAGGGATGCGTTGCTTACTATTCACATAACTATTGAAGATGCTTTTAGTTTTTTCCTTGATGAGTTTATTGACGCGAAGCATTTCATTTGAACAGAATCAATGTACAACCTGGTTCCTTTGGTCTAAATATTGGAAAGGTAGTAGGCAATTTATTAGCTTTAAGTCCTAGAAAATTGAATGTTTAATCCTTCCATGAACTGCCATATTCTTTCAGGTTCAGTTGTTTGATGACAATGAGTGTGAGACCGCTGCCGAGAGACATGAAATCTTAGAACTTGCTAAGCACGTTGTACAATGCTGTAAGCAGCTTATTCCAGAGGTAAAGCCATTCTTTTTTCACAGTCCAAAGAACTATTTGATACTGAGGCAGGCATGGATTCCCAGCTTGTTTTTAATATCCATTAAAGCTGCATCTGCTTAATGTCATTTATTGGACTGGAAGATCCTCCGTAATCAAAATTCTGGCAAATTGTAGTTCTTACAATATACTGAAAATCAAATACTGTTTGCAGGCCAATTCTGTTCCAGGATTAGTACAGTCCATAAGTGATCCAACTGTTGCTTCTTTTGCTGTTGGTCATATCCTTCCTGTTCCAGTAAGGACGCAGCTTAACTGTCTTTTGCTGAACCAGTTTTATTGATAGATGCTTATAGGTTATGAACTAATTTTCTGCAGAACCAGGTGAAGCGTAGATGGTTGAGCATGGTGGACACCAAATTCCGTCTGATGGAACAACTGACATTCTTAGATTCTTGAACCATTTTTTGTCTCATCGACCAATATCCCTAACATATATTTATGATGGGAAGGGTGAGTGGCTAGCTTAAACGTGTAAGTGTTATAGAAAAGGTTATACTTAACCTTAGACTTGAACAAGTGTAAAAATGCAGAAGTTTAGAAAGCAGTCTGCCTTTCATAGCTTGACACATATATTGCTAGTAATTTCACAGTAGGTTCTGGAATTTGGGTATGTCCATTTGCTAGAAGCTCCGGAAGGTGACAGTAGCTTGGCGAGCAAAAAAAAAGAGAATGGCGGGCGCTGTTGTGAACTGCTTTACTTTGTGTTTGGAAATCGCTTGCCGGAAACAGCTCTCCGGTTTTTGGGATTCTGGAGCCTCGGAATTAGCATGTAGTTCAGAAGCGCAAAGGACTTCGCTTCTGGAAGCAAGGACGAATTAGTTTTTCTTATATGGCGCCAGCTTCACCACGCACTCCATGGCCATGCATGCAACCTGGAAAACAGTGGGTGGAAGTGGTATGCAGATAAACAAGTCTCCCTTAGGTCTGTGAGTGGGGAATCCATAGTGCTTGATGCCGTAATGTGCGAGGAGGATCAGAATGCGCCAAATGCAGATTATAATTGCCAGGTATTCTAGGACTTAAACTTGGCGAAGGATTTTCTTCAATCAGAACGTTGAAAGCAATACAAGCAGGTTTGTCAGTTCAATTCATTTGTAGGGGCGTGAATTTCTTTTCGTTTCATGCATGTTTATCTTTCTTTTCAGCTAGATGCATAAGTAGGACGTCGTCGTGCAGTCTACGAGTCTATTATGCTGCACAGGACTTTTGCTACATGTATAGATACCACTTACAGAACTTCCTCCACACATAGACAGGCGATCCTAAAAACACAGACGTCATGACTGTGTAATTAAAATCTCTTGGTGTATGTTGGCATGTTGACACGTTTTGATAATTGCATCCTATTTTTTTTTTAATGTATTCTGTGCAATAAATGGAAGCTACTTCCTGCCTCATTGATCCATAGCTAGAGGATCTGGGGCTGATTTGGTGCCATCTACTCCCTTTGAAAATCACCTTCTCTATTGTTATCGACCTTTTTCTTGCTTGATCATGGGTCATTTGAAGCTTTATAACAGTCCTACTGTGGTGCAACATTTGAGAAAGGTTTTCATCATGATACAGATTATGGTTATGGTAACCATTTGGTGAAAGGGAACTGTTTATAGTAATATGATATGGCAACCATTTGATAAAAGGGAACTGTTTATAGCAACAGCAAAAGTATATGATATAACAGAAAATACTCCTAGATAACTAGCTTGTGAAGATGATGATTGATACATGCCGTTTCAGCCAAATGGCATGAGCTAGCTCTCCAGTTCTGTTGAAGTTGCGCAGTCCTTTGTCACATTATCTTTGTGGGAAGGTTAACAAGGCAGTGTTTAATTTGAAAAACCTGGATCGTGGCACATTTCATAGCATATTCCCCCTCCATAGATCCTGCTCACCCATCTGAGGTCTTTCTCGGGTCAAACTGGCCCCTGTTCACCCGATGTTAAAGGGGGCATGAGGTCTTTCTCGGGTCAAACTGGCCCCTGTTGACCCGATTTTAAAGGGGGCACTAGGAAACGATCAATCATTATTTCGGCATCTGTATATAGTATAATGTTTGCCCAATCATACAGTACAATGTCACAATAAAACAGCCCAACACTTTAGAACTCAAACATATGAACAGAATTCCACATCACATGAGCCTGGGGAATCGAACCCCAGTCCCAATTCAATGCTCAAGGCTTACCTATGGGAACCACAAGATAAATGTTGATATAATCAACAACATTATATATGCACTAGCAAAATAAATTACAGTTATTATGTGGGCGAAATTTCAAATGGTATTTTTATAACACAAGGTTTTCAATGGTTAGTCGTATGAAAATTGGGTACTATGGATTCGAAATATTGGAATCTAGGGTTTGGTATCTGTTCCTGGGTTGGTCGGAACTGGGAGTTCTCACGTGGTCTGTGGTATAGATGGCGGAAACGGCGATAGCGGCGCCGGGTATGTGTCTTGGCTGTGTGATTGTTTCTGTTTTTGGCCACAGGATAAGGAGGGGCCGTCTTGGTTGTGTGTTGTGCCAGCAGATTTTTGTCACAGGTAAGCCGGGTCTGTTGCGTTCATTTTGTTTATGATGTCTTTGAAGAGAGCAGCAAGGAAAGGGAAGGGTATTGGTTGCTCTGTGCCTCCTTCTCTGAGTTCTTTAAAAATCGGCTCCTCTAATTCTGAAGAGCCTAAGACTGGGGGACATGCTGCTGGTTGTTCTCTTGGTCAGGATTGGAGTGCCTTAGATGTTAGTGTAACGTTGGGTTTGTCTGGGCAAGATGTGCCCATGATTTTTTACGATGCTCTTGTTGGGTTTTGCAATCGAAGGTCTTTGGCTGGAGCTGTCGCCATGGAGCGTGGTGCACGTGTTGATCACTTGCATTGCCAGGCTATTTTTAGAGCTCGGTTCAAGAGCCCCAGAGCCATGAATGATGCCATAAAAAAGGATTTCAATTGGGTTTCAAAGTCGCTGTTGAAATGAAAGACTGGGTCGCAGATGAAATGAAAGATTCAGGCAAGGACACAGAGGCAGCATTCTCCGCTTGCTATGCTTGGATGAGCATGGGAATTTATACTGGGGTTTGGCTCCTCGGGCTCATTGTACTTTATGTGGTGGATGCTGGCTCAATTCTGTGTGAACAAAATTATGTTTATGGGATTATGTGGGCGAAATTTGTGATGGTATTTTTATACTGGGGCTTTGAATGGTTAGTGTGGCTCTAAGGGGTAAGTCAAATACAATGGATTTGACCCCATCTTGACTTCAATTCAAGGGCTGAAATTTGACGAAGTGGAATATGTTGTGCAATATGCTTGCATCCAATGGTCCAAACAAATTTTAGAACACCCCAAATGAAACATAAAAATCAACCAAAAAAACTACTTCCTATTTTTGAACGATGAAGTTGAGGTAAAGGATATGGGCTCAAATAGCTTCAGATATGGCCAACGTAATTACTCCAGAGCAGAAGATGAAGATCCTTATTCTTTCACAGAAATTACTGTAGGAATCACAAAATGGCTGCCAATTAGCATCATAGAAGAATTATTATTATTATTATTATTATCTCATTGCGTTGAGGGGCCTTAAAGGCCAAAGAGCCCGAATACAGACATTATTTTCACAAGGTTCCCAATAGAAATGAACGATGTTCATCTATTGTTTTGATATAACATCCAATTTCTTCTAAATCTAATGTAAAGAGGGAATTAAAACTTCCAACATGGATATTGTGTTTTTCTCTAATATCTGCATAAGCTGAGCATGTAGTGAAGACATGATCTTCATCTTCTACACAAGCCAAGTCGCATAACTTGCAGACTCGATTCTCAGTGGGAGTTTTGAGCCATCTGCCCACTTCGATTTCCAGTTTATGTGAACTGGCCCGGTATCTGGATACTACTTGTCTGGTTCTTCTCGGCATGTATGCTGATAGGTATGCCTGTTCCACGTAATCCGCCATGGTATTTACCGTATTTTTATAATGCGACATCCTGCGCCCTGGTGTGGACCAGAGTTTGTCGATAGCCAGCTCTTGGAGCAAAACTCGTGCCTCCTTCTTCCCCTTCGGCCAATTTGTACGTGTAATCCCCCATTTGCTGGCCCATTCCTGCAGGTCTCGGAACCATCCCTGCTCTGTTGATATTTGTAATGCTTGATAAGAAAGTCTGCTTTCTGGTTGCTCTTTAATTCTGTTAACGAAATTGATTGCCTGATATAAAGCTTCTAGCTCAAGAGGAAACATGCTGGTCTCTGCTAGAATGATTGCATAAGGTATGTTTAATGCCCAATTCCCCGCAGATAAACAATTTCTGAATAGATTCGATCTGCCCCCATAATTTCTGAGATGTTTTCGGCCCCCAGATGGGTGAACCATAAAGGATTACAGTTTGCACTAAAACTTTGAAGAGCATTTTCCTGAGATCCCAATCTAAGAGAAAAAGTTTGGCACATTTTGAAAGCATGGCATATAGAGCAGATTTTCCACCTGTCACCCTTCTTTTGATACACTCCTTCCATGTGTACTTTGAGGCGAAATCAATGCCCAAATACTTGAAACACTCCACAGTTTCTATCTTCTCTCCTTTGTATATGAAATCTGGCCGATCTCGGGTTCCAAATTGCATAATTTTTGTTTTCTTTACATTGACAGTCATTTTCCTTGCCATGCAAAATTGCTCTAACCTGTCAAGATGTGCTTGTAGGACATGTCTCTTTTCAGCCAGCAGAACCACATCGTCCGCATAAAGCAGCAATTGGATCACACACTGCCCAAGCTTGGTACCTGTATGATGATTTCTCTGCATCCACTCCTCAAGATCATCAATGAATAAGCCAAATAACGTTGGAGATAGAGGGCAGCCTTGGCGAACACCTATATTGTTTTTTATCAAGGTCGATGTATCTCGGGATAGTGTCACTAATACCTCAGAGTAGAGCTGAGAGACTGCCCCTTTGAGTTCATCTGGGACCCCAATCTGCATCATTCTTTCTCCCAATTCCTTTCTTGGAACAGTGCCAAATGCTTTCGTGAAATCCACGAAAGCCACATACAGGGCCCTGTTTGGTGCTTTAGCTCGTTCAATTAGAACACGGAGCGTAAGCGCGTGATCTAAGGTATTATGTTCTCTTCTAAAACCAGCTTGTGAAGGAGCTCGTTTATCATGAGCTTCCGCCCATGTACTAAGTTTCCTCTCCAGCAACGCTCCTAAAAGTTTAGTGTATGTGCTGCCAATTAAGATTGTACGGTAATTCTGAACTTGATTTTTATCTCCTGCCTTGTATATTGGATGCACTCGGTTTACTGTCCAATCTTCTGGAAGCCCTTCTCTGATGCTTTGATTTAGCACATTGGTAAGTTTTGTGAGAGTGTGAACGCCCCCCCATTTAAACAGCTCTATGCAAATGCCTTGCACATCATGTGCTTTGCCATTTTCCATGCTTGACAGTGTCTCATACACATCTGATACCGAGAAAAGATCTATGTCTGGCGCTGGGAATTGCATGTTCTCCATCCCATCTATAGTGTAGATTGACTTAACCAAACCTAGCAGATCCTGTTGTTAGATTTTATGTTATGAAGCAAATACAATTGAAGAAGCAAATACAAAAATTTGTATTTGTTTAGAGCATATCTCAACAAGACTTAAGAAGTTCAAGTTTTAACACTTAAACTCAATGCTTAGAATTAAATCACAAAACCATTGTTAACCTTCACACTTGTATGTAACTCAATCCTCAATGATTCGATAAGAACTTATTGAACAAAACTTCAAATAAACCTTTAAGGTAATCTGCAATTCTTCAATACTTGGCCGACCTCGATTCCCCGTGCTGTCCTCTATACATCTTAGGGTTTATATTCTATCAGTTCCGGCTGCATAGCCGAACCGATCTCTCAGTTCATGGCCTTGGCAAGATCTCATTAGACCGCCATTTTGAATCGAAAATGGCTCCAACAAATATGGCCGACCTTGCTGCATTTCTAAATATAAGTTTCTATGGTTCCAAATATTGAACCATTAATACACACATTTAATATGTACATCGAACAACCATTAGGAATTCAATGGTCCTTCAAGGGATATGTTCCCTATAATATATACAGGTGTAAGTTTGCACATCGAACAAACTCATTGTGCAGCTATATCCCTGTTAATTCAGTTTAGGCTAGTATCATAATTTCATTTAACATCTTCAGACCTTACTGTATTGTGCCTTATGCACATAGATTATGATATGAATCAAAAATGGCTAAGCACATAATTTCTAACATTCCCCTTTCATATCATAATCTGTGACATCCTTGCAATTCAATGCTTCTGCTAATTTTGTAAACCTGCCACAGCTCAAACTTTTTGTAAAGATATCTGCCAACTGTTTTTCTGAATTTATGTAGCTCATCACAATAATGCCTTTGTTTACCAATTCTCTAATGAAATGCATCTCCATCTCAATATGCTTTGTTCTCTCATGCATAACAGGGTTCTTGCACATGGCAATGCAACTTTGATTATCACAAAACAAGGATGTTCCCCCCTTTTGCATGATCCCCAGCTCATTCAAGAATCTTCTGCTCCAAATTATTTCTTTACTTGTCAAGGTTGCAGCTGCATATTCAGACTCTGCAGTAGATAGAGCTATAGAAGATTGTTTTTTTGTTCTCCAACAGACTGGTCCACCACCAAAGACTAGCACATACCCTGAGGTTGATTTCCTCTCGTCCATATCTCCACACCAATCTGCATCAGAATATGCTTTAAGTTCTAGATCTTTCCCACAGTAAGAAATACCTGTAGTTTTGGTTCCCTTTAAGAATCTCAGCACCTTCTTTGCAGCCAACCAATGTCTTTTCCCTGGATTACTGTTATACCTGCTTAGCATATTCACTATGAATGTTATATCTGGTCTGGTATGATTGGCAATATGTAACAGACTGCCTACCAACTGTCTATAGGGAATTCTTCCCATTTCTTCCTTTTCTTGGTCACTCCTTGGACACATCTGCTTTGAAAGTTTTTCCCCAACTGTTGCTGGAATTTTCACTGAATTACAATCTTCCATTTTAAATTTCTCAAGTAGAGAATCTATGTATTTTTCCTGATACAATGAAATCCTTCCTCTTTTCCTGTCTCTTTTGATTTGAATTCCTAGAAATTTAGACATTTCCCCTAAATCTGTCATTTTGTATTTCTCCTCCAAAATTTTCTTACAATGTTTCAAAATGTTCATGCTACTTGCTGCCAGCACACAGTCATCTACATAGATGGCAACTATGCAAATGTCCTCTCCTTCCTTAAGAGCATAAACATTACCATCATTCTCAAGTTTTGTAAGTCCTTTTTCTTTCAAATAACTGTCAATGCACTTATACCATTGTCTAGGAGCTTGTTTTAATCCATAGACTGCCTTTTTTAATTTCCAAACTTTATTTTTCCTTTTTCAAACCCCTGTGCTTGTTTCATATATACTTCCTCATCCAGATCTGCATTCAAGAAGGCCGTGCATACATCCATGTGATGTAATTCCATGTCTAGAGTGTTTGCCATAGCTATAATCATTCTAATACTGGACATTTTCACTACTGGAGAATATGTCTCGTCAAAATCTATACCCTTTTGCTGAGAGTATCCCTGGGCAACCAATCTAGCTTTGTACTTAGGAGAACCATCAGAATTTCGCTTAAGCTTAAAAATCCATTTATTTCCAATTGCTTGTTTCCCTTTTGGTAGATCTGCCATTTCATATGTTGTTGTTCTTTCAAATGACTCCATTTCTTCATTCATTGCTATTTTCCAGTTCTCACACTCATGACTATTCATAGCATCTTCAAAACTTTCTGGCACACCCGTTTCCAATATTATTAAAGCCTCTGACTCAATCTCAGGGTTCTTTTCAAGTCTGCCACTTCTACCATCTTCTTTTCTTCCATATTTGTCCATGTCAAGATTTAGCCCTTCCTTCAATCTTTCTGCCTCTGATTTTCTTTTCTTATATCCTTTTCCTGCTTCCAAGTTTTGTTCCATAACCTCTTGTGATGTTTGTCCTTCCATTCCTTGTGTTACACTTTCCCTTGTCAACCTATTTTCCATGTTTCCATCTTCATTATGACTGACCATTTCTGTATTTTCTTCATCTGAATCCATATTGCTGACTGTTTCCATCATTTTCTTTTCTGAAATTTGTTCTTCCTCAACTGCTGCAATTTCTGAATTTTCCCCTGTCATCTCATAATTCATTTTAGGCTTGTACAGCTGACTTTCCACAAAGGTAACATCCCTGCTTATCAAAATGTTTCTTTTTGCTGGATTATACATTCTAAACCCCTTTGAATTCTCGTCATAGCCTACCAAGTAACTTATTGTTGATCTATTGTCCAACTTTTGCCTCAACTCAGCTGGAACATGTGTGTATCCCAAGCATCCATATGCCTTATACTTTTCATAATTTGGTTCTTTACCAGACCATACCAATTCTGGTGTTTTTCCTTTTAGCCCCTTTGAAGGCAATACATTATGCATTTCCACAGCTGTCTTTACAGCCTCCTCCCAAAGAAAATTTGGAAGCCCTGCATGCTTAAGCATGGCTCTAGTAGCATTTAAAATTGTTTTATTCATTCTCTCTGCTACTCCATTTTGCTGGGGTGTATAGCTACATGTGTATTGTCTTTTGATACCCTTACTTATGCAATAACTCACAAATTTGGAAGACATGTACTCACCTCCCCTATCAGATCGAACACACTTGATTCTTTTCCCTGTTGAGCATTCCACCTCGGCAGCAAATCTTTTGAAAGCTTCAAAAGCCAAATCCTTGGTTTTAAGACAATAAATCTTTGTCTTTCTGCTAAGATCATCAACAAATGTTATGAAATAACGTTTTCCAGAAATACCTGTCACATTCAGAGGTCCACAGATGTCAGTATGTATTAATTCTAGGATTTCTTTTGCATTTCTTTTGGCTTTGGTGAATGGCAGCCTGCTGTGCTTTCCCAGCATACATCCTTTGCACACAAACTCATTTATTTTGCTGTCAGTTGAGTTTATCCAGCCTTGTTTGATCATGCTCTCTATATTTCTGACATTTGTATGTCCAAGTCTTTCATGCCATAGTTCAATGTTGGGATTTGTTGCTAGGTTTACACTTGCAAAACAATTTGAACTGATTCCAAACAGATTTCCAACACGTCTTCCAAGGAATTTTAATTCATTACCTTCAAACACTTTACAATGCAACTGTTCAAAAACTACCTTGAATCCCATATCAACGAGCTGAGCTATGGAGATCAAGTTCCTCACTAAACTAGGAACACAAAGAACATTTTGCAGATTTACTTTATTTCCCTTCAAATCAAATAATTCAAGAACCCCTACATCTTCTATTCTTTGTAAGTTTCCATTTCCCACTTGGATGTGTCCTCCCACTACAAGAGAAGGGGTCAATTAGTGTCATCAAAACGTCACCAGAACATTAGAAAATGTACTTATGACCTTATTGGTGACATTTTTACAAAAGTGATGCTACTGGTGCCACATTTTATGTCACTTATAGCCTCACTCTTTGTGTCACCAATAGTGTCAGTAACTTTGCTCTAACACTATAGGTGTTGCTAGTAGCACCAATTATAGCGTCACCAATTGTTACACATATAGCATCAGTGTCAGTGTCAGTGCCCACTAGTGATGTTATAGGTGTTGTTATTAGCATCAAATATAGTGTCAGTGGTTGTTACACGTATAACATCAGTATTACTGTGAGTGGCCATTAGTGATGTTATAGGTGTTGCTATTAGCATCAAGTATAGTGTCAGTAGTTGTTACACGTATAACATCAATACTTGTGTCAATGCCCACTAGTGACTTTATAGGTGGTGGTATTAGCATCAATTATAATAGCACCTTTAGTGTCACGAATTTCGTCATTGTTTGTGTGGCCATAGTATATGCCATAGTAGGTGTTACTCGTAGCATCATCAATATTGTTAAATATTGCCCCAGTAGTTGTGTCAAACTTATGTCAGTTCATATAGTGATATTACAGGTGTTAATATTGATAATATGAATGAAGATGCAACATTTTGGACAAGCTATCTTATCTTTATTGCTTATTGTACCATTCATAGTACACAATCTTCTTTGCTTCAACATCACAAGTAATGTTCTTGTCATAATATATATAAGGCAGTTTCATTTTGTTTGAAAGCTAATATTTCCGTCCCAACAAAAAGCGTGAGGCCAATACGTGTCCTCAAAAAATGAAAAAATAAAAAACTAAAGGAATTCACTGTGTGACGTCATGATGCTCCGATGCCATAGCCATTCTGCTGCTTGCTAAGCTACTATGGCTGTAAGAGATCTGGTTGGATCCTCCCTCTCTCTGCAGCTGCAAAAGTTTCAACCTCTCTCGGATTTGTGGTTTTTGAGAATAAACCAAGGATTGACAATTTTTTTAGGCTCATCGGTTTAAGCAAAAATGGGAGGATCGGAGGATATTACCACTAATTAGGTATTACATTTGGGCGATCTGGCATAACCGAGTTTCATTCCTTTTGCTGCTCTGGACATTCTGGTAGCATCAACAAAGACTTAAATATGGTCTGTTTTGAAGATTATATGGAGTACGAATCTAGCCGCTGTAGGTTCTAAATGGCGTCGATTGCAAGCACTGGGGTCATGATGTCCAAGCATTGCTTCTCTACTATTTTTTCTGATGTTTAGCAATCGATTCCAGAAATACTTGATGTGATTATAGAATGGACCTTCTAATGGGTCAAACCTAAAGGTTCCTGGTATGATTCAGAATTATAGAGCTTTCAAAAACTTCCAAAGATTGAATGCCAAAGCTGGGTCTTTTGTTTCAAGAAAGACAAAGATTAAATAGAGATAAAGTTTTTTGTGTCAAAATCAGCTCTTGTGGCTCTGTTTTGTGACTCTGTTTTGAATGGGTTATCCGATGGCTTTGAGTAAATTTTGCACTGGCAAGCAGATTACCGGAGAAGATGATCCATCCGACGCTACCAAATCTCAACAGGTCTGCTTGATGTCGAGTGACCATAGCATCTGGTGCAACTTTAGCCATCTGGTGCATGTTTGAAGTGACATGCGAATTGGATCAATTCAGTACCGAAGTTTGGAGCACAAACAATTTTCTTGATTCCAGTAATATGCATATTCAAAACCATAATTTTAGTTATTTAGTTTCAAGGTCACGTTTGCACGACTATTTCTTCTGCTTTTGACTTGAAACAAACAACAAAAATTTGGGCACAACAAACAACTTGAAAATGGAGAAAATCCTACAAAATTTCTTTAATTGCATATCAGAAGGCCTTGCTGTCAAAGTAAATTACCACATCTTTCCTTACCGACAATCTTTGCAAAATACCGGATCCGAGAATCTTTAAACATTGCATAATCAGGGGATAAACTGTGTCAAACAAATAGAGACAGAAGCCTCTGGTAGAATTTATCAAATCGTTCAAACTTGAGGCCAGATTTGGCTAGAGCAGGAAGTTGCAGGGCCGAGCTGAAGAGCCGACATGGATTTGCGAAATAGAGGAAACATCCTAAACATAGAAAACAGGAAAAATGGATGGACGTAATGGTTGGAGAAGACGTGGTAGTATTATAACAGTTGGATTCGAACGTGGAGAAGATTTGGAAGATGTCGCAATAAAATAACAGTAATAACAGTTGGATTCAAATATGGAGAAGATTTGAAAGATTATCCTGATAATCTTCTAGATATCATCCATCTACCCTAAGTTCCTCAGTATAACTTATGTTTGATTTAAATGCTGTGTAACCGTTGGATTGTGATAAAGAGAAGACTCATGATTTAAGGCTTGATAATTCTATTAGAAAAAATGGTTGTAACAATATCATCACAAGGTCAAGCAGAAGAAGAGCACGATCGTAAGCTTGCGCATTCTGAGGTTCTCTGTGTCCTTCACATCTAGATGCAATAGCTAGTGATGGAGGAACTGTTACTAAGGAAAAGAATAAAAAGCTAGAGAACATGCGGAAAGAGTTATACTTTTGGATGTTCAGGAAGTGCAGCTCCTTCTAGATAGAAGACTAAAGTTTAAAGCACTAGTCAAGAAGAGATCCACCTGAAAATTGAGTTGATGTGATCGTCGCCAAAAGGTTTGGACAGCCGGTATATCGCCCGTCCAAAAATAGTAGGGTGCCAAAATGCTGACTGGACTTTGGGCACCCTAAATGTGATAGGATGGGTGCCTAAAATGTCTACATGGCATATTTATGTTGGTTTTTATTGATAAGATTTTTAGTTTGGCAATAGGAGCCATTTTTCGTAAAAAAGAAGAATTTTTGTTTAGGGTTGGTTTGCCGGAGTCGACTGCAACGTGGAGATGCCGATTCACCTGTTCTGAAGCCGATTTGGTGCCTCCTATATCATCAAATAGCCATATTGATCGGTTCATGAGCTCTCTGTGATTTAAGATTTTGCCATTAGCTCCTTTGGTCTTCTCGGAGTTTCCTAAATAAGCATTGGGTTCGATGCACAAGTAATAGCGGTGTTGTCTAACGGATGTTGTTGTAAGTTTAAGCTTGAATGCATTTTCTATCTCAATGCTTTGATTAATGAAAGAGCATTCTTTATCAGGATTTATCAGCACAACCGACCAAGCTTCTGAGCTTCTAGTTCTAGGGTTATTTCCAGATTTGACAACAACAGCAAGCATAGGTAAGCTTTAACCTAGAATCATTTTTTTCTGAAGCAGTATTTTCTTCTTTTCAATTGAATGTGGCTTTTTTCAAATTGGCATATTTTTGAATGTTTGGGTCCTATTATAGGTCTTTGAAGACGGTGTATTTGCTATCTTTGAGATAGTATTACTCTTTAGCTTTGCTACATTCATAGTGTTTGCCCAACTTATCTGTCCATTCCCAGATCCAAATGTCTAGATAAATGGAGCCCAGCAGCTTCATATTGACGAAATAGATGCCATGATTTATGCCTTTATAAGTGTCCTCAAAGTTGCTATTGGAGGTGACAGTAGGTTTGACATAATCTATGACAAAAATATTAGCATTATGAGTGGTGTTATTAGCGACCTTATATGTGAAGTTATAAGTGGAACTATAGATGATGCGATAAGTGACTCTATAGATGACTTCACCAATGATGTTAATGGTGGCATTATGCTTGACGTTATAGCTGGCCTTATAGGTGACACTATGTTTGATATAAGCAACATAGCCACTGACATTATAGGTGACAAAAGTTCTGACACTATACTTGACGTTAAAGGTGGCATTGTAGGTGACAAAAGTTCTGACACTATGATTGACGTTAAAGGTGGCATTGACACTGATGTTATAAGTGACAAATGTGCTGACATTATATATGGCATTCTCATTGCCACATTTGTGTCACCGGGTTGCCTCACCCATAGCAACAGTTATTAAAAAAATTCGAGTTGCCATTTTAGGCCAAATATCGACACAACCAATGACACTAATAGACCCCTTCCCTTGTAGTGTCCTCCATTTCCTTTGCATTCCTTTAAGATTTTTGTTGTGCAGGCAATGGTTTTCTCAGCTCCACTATCTAAAATTAGAAGATCATCACCATTAGACCATTTTTCACATGCAGCAAAAATCGAATTGCTTACCTCATCATCTTCTTCTCCTGTTTCTTCTTCCAAAAGAACTTCTTCTGCTATGTGAGTTTCAGAATTTCCTTTTCTCCCTCTTCCCCTTCCCCTGCCTCTAAAACTTTGGTTTCCCCTTCCTCCCCTAGTTTTGGCTCTGAAATTATCCTTTGGGGAAGAGCAATTTGAAGCAAAATGGCCTCTTCCTCCACAATTGTAACAATTTATCTCCTTTGAAAGCTTAGGGCAATTGATTTTAATGTGACCATATTCATTGCAATTGAAACATGGACCTGTCTTACCTCCTTGGCGTGTCTCAAACTTGCCCTTTCCTTTTGCCATTAAAATCTGACTTGTATCTTCCTCCTCTAACACTCGGTTTTGCTCAATTTCAGTTTTGAGCATTCTCTCTGCTTCAATTCTTGTTGTTGCAATGGTTCTAATGAAGATAGCAATATTTCCTAAGCTTGCAACTGCTCTTGAGATTGCCAACACCTGCTGCTGCTGTGAATAGATCACTCCTGCTCCCTCCAAATCTGCTATAACATTGTCAAAGTTTTGAAAAAAATCATTGACATTATCCTTTTCATGGAACTTTAATCTCCTTAATTCATTCTCTAACAGATCAATCTGGGATGATGTCTTGGCTTCATATGTGGTCAACATATAGTTCCACATTTGTTTGGGACTCAAACCTCTTAGTTTCAACACGATTCCAGCACTAACTTTGCTCATAATGATACCTTGAGCTTCACGAATTTTTGCACTGTCAGCCACCTGAGCTGCTCCAGATGTTACACTGACTTCTTCTGCCATTGTCTGTTCTTCATTTGTAGAAGAACCTTCACCACCATTAACCTCAGCTACCACTCTTCTAGAAGTCACCCTGCTGGTTTCTCCTTCTGAAGATGTAATAAGATCCCACAGATCTTCTACCTGAAGCACATGCTTCACTTTCTCCTTCCACACTTGGAAGCCAGAATCCCCTTTGAACACATCTATTGCATTCAACAAACCAGCACCAAATCTGCTAGCCATTCTGCCTACAGCACAGCTCTGATACCAATGTTAGATTTTATGTTATGAAGCAAATACAATTGAAGAAGCAAATACAAAAATTTGTATTTGTTTAGAGCATATCTCAACAAGACTTAAGAAGTTCAAGTTTTAACACTTAAACTCAATGCTTAGAATTAAATCACAAAACCATTGTTAACCTTCACACTTGTATGTAACTCAATCCTCAATGATTCGATAAGAACTTATTGAACAAAACTTCAAATAAACCTTTAAGGTGTCTGCAATTCTTCAATACTTGGTCGACCTCGATTCCCGTCTTTGTCCTCTATACATCTTAGGGTTTATATTCTATCGTTCGGCTGCATAGCGTAACCGATCTCGATTCATGGCCTTGGCAAGATCTCATTAGACCGCCATTTTGAATCGAAAATGGCTCCAACAAATATGGCCGACCTTGCTGCATTTCTAAATATAAGTTTCTATGGTTCCAAATATTGAACCATTAATACACACATTTAATATGTACATCGAACAACCATTAGGAATTCAATGGTCCTTCAAGGGATATGTTCCCTATAATATATACAGGTGTAAGTTTGCACATCGAACAAACTCACTGTGCAGCTATATCCCTGTTAATTCAGTTTAGGCTAGTATCATAATTTCATTTAACATCTTCAGACCTTACTGTATTGTGCCTTATGCACATAGATTATGATATGAATCAAAAATGGCTAAGCACATAATTTCTAACACCTGTTGGTCCAAGACAGGTGCATCTGATTTCCCCTGTAAAGCCTTCCAAAAATTTTGTGGAGTCTCCTTAATTTGTGCTTCTAAATCCAATTGCCTTTTCATAAAATAAGCTCTCTTTTTCTGTTTCAAATACGATCTGTACCATTTTGGTTTATGAACACATCGCTGTGGCAATGCCACCCTTGCTTTCTGACAGTCTGCATCCCACCATGCATTGGTCGGTTTGCTTTGAGAGCGTTTTTTAGTTAGGCCAAAAACCTGTTCTGCAGCTTGTAACAACACTTGTGAGAGTTGCTTGGCATCTGGAACAAGTTTCCCTTGCCACTCCACGGATGCCATCGTCTCTTCTACCTTCTTTGCATGCGATTCTTTCCAGCTTTGATTAATCTTAAGTCTCGGATAGAATTGAGCTTCGCTCTTCCTTCTGGCTGTGATCCTAAGTTCCAAGAACAGGGGTTTATGATCTGATTCCGGTAGCAACTCGCCAATTCTGAACTTGGTGACCCAATCTGTCTTTCTCGTAATAAGATAGTCTATTGTGCTTGAACCAGCATGATTTTCGTATGTATACTTCCCGGAGTGTGGAAAAAAGCTTGTGCCATTCAATATTTTCAAACTGCAAATGGTGCACAATTCGAGAAGTTTTTCTCCCATCGAATTCATGATCAGATCCTCTGATATTCTTTCATAGCATGGTTCTTCTACTTCCTGTAACCGGACATCTGAAACATCTTCGAATGTCATGGATTGCTTTTGCCATGTTCTTGCATTAAAATCCCCAAGTAATATTACTTCTCCTGTCTTACTATATTCCATGGCCTCCATACATAGGGCGTGAAATGGATCTGATCTATCATGGCCTTGTTTATCATATGTACTGGCAGATAGCAGAGCAAAATAGCATACTCCTAAATATAGACTTTTTATTTTGATCCATATGAACTGTTTATTGCTGTCTACAGATACAAGTTCTATTTCAGATGAAATTTCTTTTCTACTGTATACTGCTATTCCACCAAACCCGCGCCCCACTGTGTTTTCTTTTTCATTCCATATATTCCCAGTTACAACAAACCCTGGTATATCCGGTAATGGTCTTGTCTGGTGCTCCCAAGTTTCGTTGAACAGAAGAATATCTTGCTGCTCCCAATGTAACCAAGTAGCTGCCATCTTAACCTGGTGAAGACCGTGTGCATTCCACAGGCTAACCTTCAAGGCCCGAGTTTCCTAGCTTCTCTGCTTCTTGGTTATCACAGCTTTTCCACTCTGATCCAAGTAAGCCACTACTCCTGTGTCTCTTGCCTCCTTGACTTTACTCCATTCCTTCTTTCTAAACTCTTGTTGTGCAGGTGTCAAATCTACATCTAACCAGATCTTGTGGCCTTTGAGGGCCATCCTGTTTTGAAGGATCCGGTCACGGGCTTCCTTTGAATTGAATCTGACTAGTATAGGCCGGGTGTACAGACCAGGTTTCCCCAGCCTTCATCCAGACACAAATTGAGGATCATGTATGTGCATGATTTCCTTGAAGCAGTGACTAATTACCTCATTTATGTTTTCATCATTTGTTTCCACCAAACCTGAAATCTTCAAATTCTTGGCTCTGAGTTCTAGGTCGGCTTGTTCTGCCGTGACGTGTTCTTGGTGAAGTTGCATCTGTTCCTTTGTGGTCTCAGCAACTAAGGCTGCAAGCTTCGATTCCAGTGTTCGGATTTGTGCTGCATAATCTTCATTTGGCGGCTGTACTATGGTTTCATGCTGAATTTTCAAAGCTTCTGTGTTTTTTTCTCGTGCATCATGTAAATCTTTTTTGAGCGATGAGACTTCTTCTCTCAAGCCTAAGACTTCCGATTTCAATTCATGGAGTAGAGCTACCAAATGAGCCGAATCCCCTTCACATTCGATCACCTTCCCTGGTGAGCTACCAAATCCACGTTTCCCTTTTGGATCCCCTTCGTATTCCTTCTCCTTTTTCTTAGCCATACGAAACGGCACTAGGCGTTAAGCACTATGCTTAACGATGCAGAGTTTCGACCTTCTGAGGGGAACTTAATTTAAGGGCTAAACTTAGCTATTTGGCAATTTTTTAGCACATTTACTAATTTTTTTTGGCTAAAGTAAATGGGAAAAATTGAGAAAAAAATAATAATTTTAGTTTAACTTTTTTCGCGCCCACACCAATCTTTGATCTCTTTAGCCAAAGGTTAGAAAGTAAGAGAGTAAAATTTTGGATTGCTTAACTAAACCATAGAAACTTTTGGAATGAATTCTCGGCTAGTTTAGCTAATATTATTCTACTTTCTAAGAATTATATGATTAGTAATTTATTTTCTAGCATCTATGGAATAATATGAGGTCTAGACTTAGCTATATGGCATTGTTTTAGAATGTTCCCACAAAGACATTAATTAAAATAAATGGAAATGAAGTGGAAAAAAAATATATAGTAATTTTAGCTTAATATTTTTCATTGACCACACCATAGAAATTTTTGGGATGAATTTTGGATTAGTTTAGCTAACTGCTGAGAGGAAAATATCTAGAGTTTAGCTAAACCACAGAAAGTTTTGGGATTAGTCTCGAGCAAGTTTAGCCAATGCCATGATAGCTAACAAGAAATACGCGATTAGTAATTTATTCCCTGATTAGCATTGCAAGATCCTCTGTATGCTATATAGGACGTCTCAGTTGCAGCCGATGCAATGGCAAAAAGAACAAAGGTAAGGATCTGCATCAGATTGGGGTTAATGAATTCCAGAATAAATCTCAAATGATTTGCTATAAAGGTAAAATTTTGGTGGGAATCAAGTGGATTAAGCCCAAAATAGTATGGAGAAACTGATAAACATAGCAAATTCCGGTAACAAAGGCCAGAGCACTGTAAGAAACAAACAGGGAGTTTGTTCCATCAAAATCTCTGTTTTTTGAACAGTAAAACAAGAGATTTTTGAAACAAAAACCCCATTTTGAAGAGTAAATAACTTAAAACACAAAAAGCTCTTGTATGCGTTCCATTTTATACAATTTTTGGGAAGAGAAACTTGGTCAGATGCAGGTGGGGTTACCCAACAAAAGATCAGAAAATCGGCAGGGCACCAATTTCGCTCACCTGTTACTGTGGGAAGATTATGCAGGTCGCTCGCCTCTTCTTCCTTTGCCCAGCCTGAAATACCAGACAAAACCCAGATACAGCACATCGGCCGAATTAAGAATCAGCATCTTAGGACCCGAAAATGGGCTTGGTGACACCTAAGTAGCCGATGCGACACCTGAAATAGCCGGATTTAGAATCGGCTGCACTGATCGACAACTCAGGCATCCCCCACGCGCGACCCTATCCGACTGTGGGAAAAAAAAACCCAGCACCTTCTCCAAAAGAATTCCACGTTGGTTTCTAAACATGGCTCAGATGCCAGCATCATCTTTATATGTATTTCAATACGAATACCACAATAAACCTTCAAAAATCATATGTTACAAAAATACCCTTTTTGTTTGCGGAAACATTATTGGTTGATAGAATTTTTACTCACCGTAAAAAAACTAGTGTGATGTTTTTGGACTACGTTATCTACGCCAGCGGGCTCGTTATGCCCCGTGGGGCCTCGAGGCGGCATCGCCAGCTGAAGCGGCACACGAGCGGCGAAGCCGCGAGTGTCGCCGAGGCCGGTGGTGTCGTCGAGAGGCCCTACGAGGGCATAACGAGGACCCGGCGTAGATAACGGGACGTAATAAAGTTCTGGCTGAAATTACGTTCGGGATGCAGCTGTTCTTGTCTATTTCTGTGCAGATTGGAGCTCAATGAAATAGATCTGGTAAGTTCTGGGTGCATCTTGTGTGAGATATTTAAACTGTAAATCCTTATCAGATCTTGGAACTTTCAAATGTATGCATAAATCTGGTTTAGACGAGCCATAGCCAAAGTCATATTCATCTATTTCGATGCCCTATTCATGTTTCCGAAGCCCTATTCACATGCTCTGGTGTATCTAATCACATATTCTGCATCTATTCATCTGTTTCTAATGCATCTATTCGTTGAATCCTTTATTTCTGATGCGGCTATGGGGATCGAGAGCAGAGCAGAGCATAGTATTCCATGATCGCAGGCCTGCGGAAAACCTGCGGAAAACCTGCGGCTTACCATTCCATGATTGCATTCCATGATCCAGAGAAGCAATGGAGGATTGGAGTTTTAGCGGCCAGGTAGGTGAAGACGAAAATGAACTAAGCAGAGTATAGCAGCGCCACTCTTGCAAGTGGCGGAAAGAATTGTGTGAAGTAATTTTAATGGAAATATACAGTAATTTCAGCCAGATGTTTATCACGAACTCTTAAAAACCTTCCAGACCGAAGAAGTTTATATCTGATAAGGAATCTCAACTTCTCAAGGGAGAACATTAGATATTACAATTTGGATAATGCAGTTCTAAAAAATTTATTTCTAGCCCCTTGTGGCCAGCTATTCAGGAGTACATATCTGCCTCCATGGCTTTAATTTTGTGGATCAATTTTGTGCCTACAGCCATTTTAAAGAAATTGACTCTAATTCTGGGTCTTATGTTCAAAATTGGTTTTGAAATCTGCATCAACAGATTTATGATACAGATTTTGATTTCTTAAATTGTCCAGCGTGGATTCACAAGAGCAGATCGATTTAATAGAGAGATATAAACTTCTGCAAATTCTTCCATTTGTCAGGAAGGGGGACTAGCCAAATTTGTTGTCTTCAGATAAGTCTCTTGCAAGCTATTTCCAAGTATATTCTTTTTCTTTCTCTTTTTCCCGTATTATCGAATCATGCTCATGTTTTATTCCCTACCATTAATCTGGCAAATATTCTGGGTATTGTGCCAGATCAATGGCCACTAGAATTTTGAGAGAAAAATTGCATGCCAATGTCAATGGTGTAGAGCGAACCTATGGTTGAAGCGAAAAACAAAAAAAAGAAAGCAATATAAAAAAACCAATGCTGCCCATGAATTTGCTGCACCCAATCCTGCCATAATATAAACCGACAAAGCCTTTTGCCATACCCCATACTTCTATTAAAAGCCACCATAGCTTCAACACATTTTGTACAGTTGAAGTCACTATGAATAAGAAACTGCAAAGCGGAATGAAACATGGCAAAATCCGATATGATCCTTTCTTTTTCAAATCGAGCCTCTGAAAAGCGCCAACATCTACATGGCGCCCAAAAAGAGTAAGAGAGCAATCCTGTGTTCACATAGCTTGGAGCTCGAAAAAAAAGGAACAAGAATGCAGGCTTGAAACCAGACTCAAAAGTCCTTTGGAGCGCAATCACAAGCCCTGCAGCTCAATCGAAAGCCCTGGAAGTCCCCTGGAGCTCAAGCGGAGGACCTGGAGGAGTCAATTCCCCTCGTACCAGAAAATCTAAACACTTCAGAAGCCACCCTTGCTCGCTCCACCACCCCTGCTCTGCAAATAGAAAATGTCCACATCGAATATGGGATTTGCACCCACAAGCAAGCAAAGCTTGCTTCACCAAAGGCAAAGAAAAACCACCCCTGCTCGACCTGCTCGCTCCATGCCGCTATCCATATGACAGGAACTCACGTCCTCTTCCAACTGCCAAATCCGGCATGCCATCGGCCAGCAGATGCGCTCCTGTCTGCGACACAGCCGCCTACACATGCTTTCCCATTTCGGACCTTTGAAACAGACCAAAAAAATCTCTAAACAAACTACTTGAAATTAGAAAATCCCCCCTTAAGCCCTTAAGGGGGGATTTTCTAATTTATCAAATTAAGCTCCTCAAATTGGCCTGAATATACCCTTTTCTATATAATACCATACCGAAATCATAATCCCCACCGTTGCTAAAATACCCTCCTGCAATATGAAACAAATTGGGCAAACTATATTAGAATGAGAAGAAGAGCCAAAAAGCTTTCTTTTATTCTTATTTGGTTGCAATCCTGCCCATGGAGCCAATCACGCCATGACATGTGGCATATTTCATTTACATGATGTTGCATAAAAATTTAACTGTGACGAAGAATAGCGTTTCGCTGCATTTTAGCATTTACCTTCCTCTTTACCTTCCATTTTGGCGTTTATCCTGCATTCTTCTTCTTCTACCTTGCATTCCAGACCTCAGGATTGCACCTAACTTGCTTCCATGTTATAGGAGTGGCAATCTACTAGTCATTCCTGCATGTCAACAGGGCTCCGCTTTGCGCTTTGCCCTGTTTCCATTCCAAGAGTAGCAAGTAGATTGCTATTCCTGTATATGACAAAATGACATTCAAATTTTCATTCTTCCTAAATTCAATGCAGATTGGTGCCAAAGTATGGAGGCAGGATTTTTCCTTCAGAGTTATTGCATTGTTACTTCCTCACGCAACCTCATTGGAGTTACTTCCTCACGCAAATCTAGAGCCCAATGAGTAGAATCATGTTAGGCTTCATCACAAATTATATCTTTTCCCCTTCTTCACTCCCTTCGACGAAAACCCACCCAACATTTTGCCCCAGACCTGCCTTACAGCTAGTTAGCTACATCTTTTCTTCTAAATTTGTATGAACATTCAATGGTTCTGCAAGCACAAAGAACTCCTATTTTTGAATAAGCCTTTTTTTCCAACAAAAAACGTAAAAACTATTTCCCAACATAATGTGGTACTAGTAAACGTGTGCCCGGCATTGCCGGGCTAATGTCTTAGCTTGTCTTTTTACTTGGCCTTTAACATCTATTTGTGCAACTTCGAACAACACTACAGGTTGATGCTCGCAAGAATGGACATCTACACAAAAATCACCCGAAATATTTTTTTTTTCTTTTTCATGAAGGATGGTATAAGACACCTGCAACTCGGATATGTTTGTAATGTGTAGGAGAAACCCTACAACAGGTTATCATGCTAATATTAACAAAGAAAATATCTCATATGATGGCCACGGTCCTGGTTCTCCATGGCTGCCACTTGCGCTCACACTATCTCCCCCCGATTGGGGTTATTAAAAAAAAAATGGAAACCCTTCCAAATTTCATTTGCGGAAACCCTTCCAAATTTCCGTGAAAACCGGAAGGGTTTCTTTTTTTCTTTTTCTTTTTTTTTTTTTTTTGGTAGAAACGGCAGAGGAGTTATATTACATGTAATACATAGTAATACAAAATGCACAGAGTAAAACTCTGTTATAAGGCCTTAACTAGGCCTGACTCTCCAAAAGGAGGAGATTTCAGTTAGATTAAAACACTGTTTGAAAGGATTATATCCAAGATAACCGAATTAAAGTTTAAGTTTGATGCATAATACTGAAAATATAAAACAGTTAAGCATTGTTCGTTGATGCCTCAATCATCCATAACTCCATCAAGAGTTATTATTGCAAAGGCATGGCTTGTGTTCTCAAAGAGCAGAGTGTCGAGTTCAACAGCCCCAAGCGCAGCCGAATCCAAAATATAGAGTATCCAGGACTCTCTCGCTCCAACACAGATTTTGAGCTTGTCTTCAAAGTATGGTTTGAGATCCTGCTTAAATTGCCAGATGTCTCCGTCTCTCAGGATTCTCTCCAGTGTTTTGACCATGATGGTTTCGGTTTTAACCCAAAGCAAGGCTTCCAGAACCTCCTTATGAGTCATTGGCCGTGTGTCTTCTGGAACCTCCCTCATGTGACCTCCTTCACGATGCTTGCTGACCAGGTACTCTGTCATCACCATCACAAAGATTATTAAAATAAGAAGAGAAAAATGCATAGAACCCTTGAAAGGATCCTAAACCATCCCAATTTTTGTCATAGTTTGATCCTCTGCTCAGTCTATGAGCCGTGGCTGCATCTGCCAGCTCCAATTGGATTGTTGTCTTGAGGAAATTCAGATCCGGGTGGTTCTGATTTATAGCAACACTGTTTCTATATTTCCAGATTGTCCATAAAACAAGAGTTCTAATGGTATCCATAAAGGAGGAACTGTTTGCTAGAAAGTCATATAACTCTTGTTCTGAGGCAGGGGGAGGACCTATGTAGTTGCTTATCCATGTCCAGAAGGGTACCAGCCAAGGACATATAAAAATATGGCAGGATGTTTCGGCTTGGCCACAACCTAGAGGACACCTATCAGAGATTTGAGCATTATACTTTGCCCTATAAGCATTGGATTTTAGACTTTTATTGAGCACCAGCCATCTGAATAAAATAACCTTTTTCGCACACTGTAATTTCCAACCTTTCTTTATGACCCGGATGGCCTCCTTCTCTGTGCAACCCCATTGATTTGAGACTTTAGTTCCATGGTCACATAACAGCAGGGCGTATATTCTGGCCACACTATATCCTTTGCCTTGCACAGCCCAGTTCTGATCCCTAACTAGATTTCCATTTCCCATTTGATGTCTAGTGAGGATCCTGTAAATATTCCTGCTCGAGGTGGAGTCCTGTACAACATTGGAGATTTCTTGCCATGTCTTCCATTCTGAGCCATTAGACATACTTCCAATGGTGTCCAGACCACTGAGTTTCCACTCCTTATATTTCTTAGGATGCTTTAGAGCCAGACAACCATCCTCCTCATCAACTAAGCCCTGATGCCAAAAGAAATTGAAGTCCTTTGAAACATTTTCTATTGGGTGGGCCTTAAAACATACAGAAACCTTATTCCAAGCCTGGATAATTCTCCTCATAATGGTAGATGTACCTGGAGCAGGATTTAGTTGATAGAAAGCTGAATCTGGAAGGTGATGAGGGGTAGATGGACTCCCCACCAAAGAGGTTTTCTGGATCCAATATTTGGTGAGGAGAATGGCAGGAGACTTTGATGCTGAAATCAAAGATCTCCAGACTAGTTTTGCTGCCAAAACCTGGGCCTGTAAAACAAATCTTTACATCCTAGCCCTCCTTTTTTCCTTGGAAGAGTGAGATGTTTCCACCCCACCATGTGTGCCCCCTGCCATATGAATTCTTTCATGATGACCTCTAACTCCTGGTAAGTTTTTTTGTCTGCAATTATAGCTGAAGAAAAATAAACATGAGAGCTGGCCAAAGATAGAGACTTGGGGTACATTTGGAGTTTCTTTTTAATCTTGATGACAATTGGCTCCCATAAACCATGCAAACTCATGTTAAGAGCTAAAGGCAAGCCCAATAGTTTTGTAGCAGTATGGAGGCCACATACTTTAATTCCATGAATACAGTCATCTGAGCTGTCCAGAATGATTGCACATTTATCTCTGTTCAAAACCACCCCAGATGCTTTCCCAAAGAGATCCATTGCATCCAGAAAGTTCTTGATACTGTCTCCTTGCTTTCTCAAAAACACAAACGTGTCATCAGCATATTGCATAACTGACAAAGTGTCAGTTTGAACTAGGAAGCTTGAGACAACAAATTTTGTCTGTTTGTTGCAGTTTCATGATGACCCTTGTTACCATTTCAGCCACAATAAGGAATAGGTAAGGGGCCAGAGGGCACCCCTGTCTGACCCCTCTTTTGCATTCAAAAAAAGGGGAGGGGGAACCATTAACCATAACTGCAGAGCACCCTGTAACATTGAATCCAGCAATCTTTGCAATCACTTGCTCTGAGAAACCTAACTGATCCATGGCTCTGTATAGAAAATTCCAATTGATGGTATCATAGGCCCTCCTAAAGTCCAATTTGAGCAGAACACAACCTTTATTGGTAACCCCATTCCAGTGTAATCCCTCATAAGCACCAATGAAGTTGTCTAATATACTTCTACCTGGGAGAAAGCCTGACTGAACTGGACTAATCTTTTCCTGCAGGATTTTCTTGATCCTATTGGCAAAGATTTTGGCCAATATCTTATATGACACATTTGTGAGTGATATTGGTCTCCAGTCTGAGAATGTAGAGGGCTTATCCACTTTTGGCACCAATGCAATTAAATCAGCATTTACTGCTGGGTGTAGCTTTTCTGCCTGCCAGGCACCTTGGATAAATGTGGTAATGTCTTTATCCATAATGCTCCAAAAGTGTTCATAAAATTCTGGTGGCAGCCCATCAGGTCCCGGGCTTTTCCCATGAGCCATACTTCTGATAGTTGTAAGGATCTCTGCCTCCAATGGAGTGGCTAGAAGCTGTTGGTCTTCAATGTGTGTATCCTTTGGGCCAAGATAATCAAAGAACTCCCTCATTTTTTCATTATCTGTACAAGTGGCTGCAAAGAGCTCCTTGTATTTATTGAAGAATAATTTCTGGATGTCCTCTTGTTTGGAGAGTTCACCCTGATTCTCATCATGTACTGAGACTATTCCATTGTTCATGATCCTGCTTTTGGCTGCTCTATAGAAGAATTTAGAGCTGCAGTCATCCATCAAGTTAACATATAAACTTCTGCTCTTGACTGCCAAGCTTTTAGCCTCATGTTCTTCAATTAATTTTACTTTTCTTTCCAGGAATTCTTCTTTCTGTTGTAGCAACACATTAGTTTTATCCAAAAAAAGCTTTTGTCTGATATCCCTCATTTCCAAATACACTTCCATCTTGTCCTGTTTCTTTTTTTTGTTCCATTCACTACCCCATTGCTTAGTCCAGTTTTTGATCTGCTTACATTTCCTAATGAACTCTTTCATAGAGCCACTAGCATTTACTCTTTCCAGGGTGCCATAAAACCTTGTAAAGTCTTCACAGAAGGTCTTATTGTTCAGCAGACTGACATTAAACTTGAATGATGTATCAGCATGTCTGTTCTAGGGCATGATACCTGTGTCCAGAACTTGTGGATAGTGATCAGATATTGAGTTACTGCAGTCATTCTCAATAATTAGACTATCCCATCCTTCTAAGGAAGATATATTGGTGTAAAACCTGTCAAGGAGACAATATACCCTATCATTCCCTTGTCTTTTATTACACCATGAGTATGCATTGGACGAGGAGGGAGCATGGTATACAAAGTTATGGACTAACTTGTCCCATTGGGATCTCTCCCCTTTTGACATGTTGAGTTTTTTCCCTGCTTTCTGTTCCCAGGAAGGGGTATTGTTGAAATCTCCACTGAGAATCCAATTATTTGTATTCTGCCCCTGCAGCCAATCTGTCATATTTTTCCATTGTATCTCTCTTTCTTCAGGGGAAGTAGAAGCATAGACATTGATAATGCCTACACTTTCCTGTTCTATCTCCAAAAAGACTACCTGCCATCTGCCTGAAGGATGCAAAAAGGAATTTACCTTTTTATATCCATTCCAGGCAATACATATGCCTCCTTTAGTGCCATCTGCTGGGGCCCATATAGAGTCTCCATTGGGGAAAATCCAGCTGCCTAAATTTGATGCCTCAAATGCAGGTAATCTGTGCTTTTGCAACAAGATTATATATGCCTTTAGTTCCTTCAAGGCAATCAGAGCCCTTTTCCTTTTTAGGGGGGCCCTTAATCCCCCTTAGATTCCATGATACTATCTTCATTGGATTTTGGAGCTTCTGGTAACAGGCCCATTCTCCCTGGGGGTATAGACCTTCTTCTGTCTTTTTTTTTTGTCTGTGGAAGTGGGGTGGCAGAGAATAGTTCATTGGAGTTTCTTCCAGTTTCATCTTCATTATCCTCTTCACCTTCCCAAAACTTTCCATACAATTTGGATGAATTGTCCTTCAATTCCCTTAACTGTGCAGCTGGTGTTTTAAAGACATCCTTTTCTGTCATTGGAGTGTCTATTGCCAATTCTTGGCCATCAGGGCTTACAAGTCTATTGGCCTATTCACTAATAGTTCCCCGGCCTACTGGAGTTACAAGCATTTGGGGTTGAGTTCCCAATTCATGGCCAGCTGGACTTAGAGGTCTACTATTGTGTTCAGCACCAATTCCTTGGCCTTTTGGAGTTATAAGTCTTTGGCTCAGGACATTGTCGTGTTCATCTTGATCGTTTGTATGTCCCTGTGAATTGGATTGATCTATATCTGTATCTTCAGGTAAAGCTTCTTCATTGGAGATACCTGTGGAAGGCACCTGTGAGACTGGTATCCTATCAATGATCCCTGGTTCTTTGGGGAAAAGCTCCATGACAGGAAGAGGGGAATCAGAAGTACTTAGGTGAGCTTGGCCCTCCTTTTTCTTTATATCCAGTAGACTCTTCCGAAGAGGAGTAATCATTCCCGACACTTTGAGGTTCCCTGATTGTCAGAGAACTGGATCTGGCTTTTTCAGTGTGATTGTTCTCCATAATACTTTTCCCTTTAGATTCAGGATTATTGAGAACCTTAACTTTCAAAGATTCCTCCATAAATTGAACTTTCTTTTTCCATTCACTTCTTGTCTTCCTCTCCACACTCTTCCCATATTCTGCCTTAGCCTTTTCTCTCTCTTTTTCTTCTCTGATTCTCTATTTTCTCCTTTTTCTTTTCTCACTGCCATTCCTGTTCTGTCTTTGTCTTTCCATCCTTCCTTTATTTGGGGTAATCCAACCTTCCTCCTTTTGTTTCCCGGGGTAACACTTCCTTTGGCAACACCTTAATCTCCCTTCCCCTTTACATATTCCCCCCCATGAAGTCTGATGCCACAAGCCGAGCATGGCTGAGGCAGGCCCTGCCATACCAGCTTCAAAGATTTGGGGTTACCAAAGTAATCCACAAATTTTATTTCTTCAGGGATTGGCTTCAAGATGTCGATTTGTGCCCATACTTTTGGGGCTTTGTCTTGGGAGATTTCCCAGCTTATGATATTCCCTGTTTGCTGGAACAGAGTGAGCAGGGACTGCTCATTCCAATACAGGGGATTTAATCCTTGTAAATAGATCCAAGCCGGGTGGAATAATTCAGAGAAGTTTTGGGAATCAAAGGATGGATACCATTTCTGGAAGAAAACTTGAGTATTGGCTTTGGAAATAGTACCCTGTTTGAGAAGAAGATTGGCTGTTTGACTATTACCACATTCTACCATAAAAAAAGGAAAGTCTACCCAATAAATACTGTTGATAGGGACCCCCTGTTCCAATCTCTCCAATTCCCCTTTTAAAAACTGGAGTCTGACCCCCTCATGACGAATGCAACCAATAAGACCTCGAGATTTCAGAAATTTTAATTTATTTTCTACTGCTGCATTTCGAAGAGGCTTACCCACAAATACCGGTTCTTTGTCTGCTAGCAGTTCCTTTCGCACTTCTTCCCCCACCTGATTCGCATAGTCCAGGATTTGATTCACTGCCTCCTTCTGGCGCTGCAAGGTCCTCACTCCTGAAGATCGCCTGATGTTCACCATATCTGCAGTAGAGGTAAGGAAATCGCCAAAAGCTACAAATTCCTTCACCTTTTCACCCTTCTCGATCGCTGCTAGGTGACCCACTATCTCCCGGATTTGGCTATGGCCCTTCTCGCTTAGGGTACGGATGGTATCTAGTAATTCTGCAATACTAGCATCCCTTTTGTCATTATTCCCTCCCGTCACTGTTGTCCCTTTTTCCCCCAAATCTGCCCCTTTCTGTATATTCTGCACATTTTCCAATACCAGTCCCATCTGCCCCATCTGTTGTACATTCCCAGACAACCCTGTCCCCTGTTCCACTGTTTCCAACGAACCTTTTCCTTTTATTTCCATTTTTTTAATGTTATCTAGCTTTTCACTAAACTGCAAAACTCTGTACTCCTAGCTATAAACTTTCACAACTATTCTGCTATCCGTCCACGAACAATGCGTATGGAAAACACCAGCAGCACTTGCATTTCTATCACCCACAAACTCTCCCAACCAAGATTCAAGAAGCAGGACCTCTGATTGAGGAACCACATAAGAGATAGGCGTAAACAATTCTTCAGGGAAGAATCTGTTGTACACCAGGCTCTCCCATAGCCATGCACTCTCTCCTTCATGCGAGGATGCTTGAGCATGAGCTGCCGGGAGTGCTGCAACTCCCCACACTTCAACAGCAGACGGCCCAGCTGAACCAGCTCCTTCTGAGGGTAGGGGACAGATGCTTTGGGAGAGGCCGCTCTCGACGATCCACAGGGGCTGCAATCACCTTCCCTCGCAATCATCGGGTTCGATGGCCTAGATGTCGGGAGTTGAAACGATGGCTCCGCCAAGTCTTTGGACCCCACCATTCGCCCATGAGCCCGTCCGTCAATACCGCTCCTTCCTCAAGACCAAGAAAGCCGGGTACCTTTGCAGAGCACCAAGAACAGATGTTTGGTCTTCTAGACCCGCCACCCTAGGGCCTTACGGAGAAAGGTCTTGAGTAAGCTGACCCACATTACGGAAATATTACCCGGAACAATGGGTGAGATACTTGCAAAGCAATCTGTATGACCCAATGGGAAGCCGGGCACCGCATACCTCCCTTGAGATAGGCCTAGCACTGGTCATTCTTGAAGGGATGTCATAATGGGCTTGCAACGCCGCGCTAATGGGAAGGCAGCAGATTTGGATGGTATGCGTGCAGAGCTTCTCAAGTGGGCGGGCCCCAATGGTGCCGGTTCTCCAAAGACTCTTCAACAGGGGCATTGCAAGAAGGCTTCCCCCGACTTGGACTACTAGTAGAGTTGTGCCCATATACAAAGCGAGGGGACCCCCCATTGACCAACTATCGTACCATTATGGTCGAGTTCTGTCTTTGCCAAGTTGCTTGCGGGATTCTGGGTGATTGACACTTTGGGCGAGAGGATGGAGAAGTGAGGGCTCTCACGTGCAGGCTTAGCCCCGGCATTCTACTATTGACCATATCTTCTCTGCGAACACTCATAGAGGATAGCCGGAATCGGCCTTTAACTGTACTTGTTGCTTTGTGGATTTCGCAAAGGCTTTTGACACGGTGCCTCGGGATAAGTTGTGGGATAGATTGAGACAGCTAGGGACCCCTCGGCCGACTTGCGTAATGCTATATACTGAGACTATAATGAGGCTTGCTCGGTCGCCTCACACCGTCGGGGAGCCCGTTGCTAGTAGCATTGGGGTGCGGGGGCTGCCCTCTATCCCCGACTCTTCGGCTTTGTACATTGACCAGCTAGAAGAATGGCTAGCTGAGCATGGGGAGGCGCCAGTTGATGCACCACATAATCCGCAACTCATATATGCCGATGATGTTGACCTGCCAGATATACCCCGAGGAGGACATGCAACGCCACTGGATGCTTTGGACACTTTCTCGCCAATTCACCGACATGAGAGTTAACTTGGCCAAGACAAGGGTGCTCTTGGTCCCATCATCCGGCACCACGCCTTCCCTCATTCACTTACCGTAGGCGGTGTAGTGGAGGTGGCTCATCTTTATAAGTATTTGGGCATTGAGTTTTCTACTACCACACTTTGGGATGCATCCATCGTTACGGGTCACCGCAGGTCGGAAAGCCTCAGATGCAATGCAAAACAATGATCACAAGGCGGAGTTGTATGCATGGGGTCACCAGCACACTTGTTCGGGGCCTTGGTTGAACCGGGTCCTCCTCTATGGGGCAGAAGTGGGGGGCAGTGATATCCCTCACCACTTGGAACCATCTAGAGCAGTACGTAAGGCCTTCTTGGCCCGGGCACCTTGGGGAGTGAAATCCACGGTCCCATATCAGATCTTGCTCCGTGAGACAAGGCTTCCTTCCATTACTGAGGGCTGCGATGGAACATCACATTATTTACTTCCAGAAGGTGGTGGCTATGGATGAAGCCCGGCTGCCCAACCTTGCTTTGGCAAAGTGGTGATGGGGCCCCTTGGCGACTCAAAGCCCTCTTTGGAAAGACAAGCAAGCCCAGTGGTTCTCGCTATGGAATGTGCAGGCACACAGATGTGGACCGGTGCATACACCGAAGGAACGCGCTGCCTTGAAGCAGTACTTGGATGCTTGCTTTATGGCCAGGCTTTGGGATGCAGAGGCCTTGTCACACCCATGAAAAAGCGCAGGGTGATTGCTTCCATTCGCACAGGTGCACACCACCTCCGCATTGAGACAGGGAGATGGATTCGGGAGCCGCGTGAGGACAGAGTCTGTCAGTGCTGTCAACAGGGCGCCATTGAGGATGAAAGTCACGCCCTCCAGGCCTGTCCGGCGTACGAGCATATCCGGGCTCGGTATGCTCGGTTACTTGTGCCCCATCAGGCCTTGCATGAGCTACTGGGCACGGCCTCTGTAGGCTTGTTGGGATCGTACCTCCAGGAGGTAATGGATACGCGGACTCAGTTATGCCCCCCTGTCCGACATTAACCTCAGTTGTACTTGTGATTATGTATATAATTGTGCAGTATGTCAGCATCCTTATTGCTACTAAGGTTTTTCCCCCGAAAACCCTTCGGGGCGGGGGTTTTTTAATCCTGGTAGTAATACGCCTGCTGCTCTCTCTTTGTACTTGGGTCCCATAGGCCAGTTGGTCTCCGTGGACGATAAAATCATATTCTATTCTATTCTATTCTTCAAGCCATCCACAAGAGAACCTCTCTCCTTGGATCAGGATGGTGAAGAATTTCATGGTTTAGGGTAGAGAGGTTTCTGCTCTCCCGCCCGCGCTCGCGCTTCCGCCATCCTTTAACCAACCAAAGAAAATTCAAACCGGAAGGGTTTCCACTGAAGCACGGTAGGGTTTCCGCAAAAAAAAATTATATTTTTAGATATCCAACGCAACCACCGTTAATTAATGCTTGTAATTAATTTTCTACAGCTCTGATAAGAGCCTATTCAAGAAAAGTAAATTTTTTTTTTCTTCCTCTTCCTCCGGCGGATCGGTTTTGCTTCCTTGCATGAGATTGAGTCACTTGATCGGATTGAGGAGTGCTTCAAGATTCAGTTTTATAAAAGATTGAGCAGGAGTTCAGGTGTTTTATAGAAAGATTGAGCAGGAGTTCAGGCTCTCTGTAGGAAAAGTTCGGCTCTGTAGCAAAAATTCTCGGTTGCCATGGAAACCCTTCCGGAGTTGGGCTAGGAAATAATTGGTGAGGCCGATTCTACTCTCTGATTTATTCTATTGCTCCGATTCTATTGCTCGTGTCCTATTGCCGAAGTATTACAAAGAACCTGTTTTAAATTAAGCTAATTTTTCTGCTCTGCCTACAGGTTGCATTTCATGCTTTGAGATTTTCGGCTCCGATTCAAGCTCTTGGTAATACACTGATTTATTCTACTGATTTATTCTAGCATTTATTCTACACATTAAACAGCAAATTGTTAACCAGGAAAAATTCTCAGCTATGGAAACCCTTCCGGAGTTATTCTACGTCCAATTTCTGGAACGATTCTGATAGGTTAGTCTGTTCTTCATACCTTTTTTTGTTTTGCTCAAATTTCTGCCGGATTTGTTAGACTGTTCAGCATGATCTAGAATTCATTTCAAAATTTTAAAAAAAAAGCTTCCACGGTTATACTTTGATCCGGAAAGCAAACCCAAGAATACCCTTTTTCTGTAAAGCCGAAAAACCCTTTTTGTGATTTATTCACACTGCTCCGATTATTTCACACTGCTCCGATTATTTCACACTGCTCCGAAACCATTCATACTAATTTATTCTACTGCTCCGATTCTATCCCTGCAGCGATTGCCAGGTAAATTCCGTTCTCAATTTATATAAAGAATAAGGTAAATTGTTTTTGGAAGCTTCGCTTTTCTATGGCTTCTAATCAGGAGTGTAATCAGGAGTGGTTCAAGGCATTTATCTTAAATTGAAAATATTTTTTGTTACTATAGCAGAATCGCAAGAAAGCTTAGATGGGAAGACCAATTTTTGGAGCTATTAGGCTCGACCAAATTCATGTAGAAATAGGCCGAATTTGCTTGGAAAGTGCCGATTTGAATAATAGAGCAGCTCTGAAAAAGCAAGATCGAGTTGAAAAATAGCCTACTGGGTCGTTCATTGGTTTTTCTTGTTCAATTTGTTCCTTTTCCTTCTGTAGTGTTTGCCCTTTGTTAACAATTTGCTGTTTAACGGTAAGTATATACAAGAAATCTTTCATTGATGTGTTTGCAGCCTGAAAACCCTGAAATGCAAAGCCCTAAATTGGACTTCAAAGCCCTCAAAGAGTTTTGGGGCCTGCAAATTAGTGCTATACAAAGAGGACATTTCAATCCTACTTCCTTTTGGCTGCTTCCTTTAATTATTCTACTGTTATAAAGAGAGACAGTATGTTATATTCTTTTGCTTTGGTTATGCACATGGTTTTGCACAGAATTGCTTTCAATTGGTAATTATTTTGTTTGCATTTTATATGGCATATAGATTCTAAATTTACTGAGCTTGGAGCAGGTAAGGCGGCTTTTTAACTTCTTGAGAGCCCGTGTTTCTCTGCAGCTTGGAGCACAATATAAGGTTAGAAAAATTTCTCCATCTTGTTCATTACAGCATACAAATAATTAGCGCATGCATGTAAATAATTGCATCTATTTCCTTGAAGAATAGCTTAATTCTAGCGAAAAAGTTTTGAATCCTTTTCATCTTGAATGCTTGAAGGTGGAGCGCACTTATCAATTGGGCAGATCATGGATCCTCTACATCATTCTTATTTCTTTTGATGAATATTAGAAACGCTTGGGTTTTAACCCAATCAAGAACTCCAAATGTATTGTGTCCAAATATTATAAATAAAAGCACTCAAAGTGCAATTTGTTTCCTTTCATTGCATCTCTGGGTGAAAGCATGTTGTAGTGGAACAAAAACGTGCATTTTAGCACCACATTTTTGGGTGCTAAGTGTGGTGGGAACTACCGAATTTGTAGTGGGAGAGGGAGTTATTTTTTCAAAAATACACATGATTACTTATTCAAATTTTTGTCCTTTCAGTCTTATTCAAGCTTATTCAGCAACGTACGCGATCATTTTCCCTCAAAAACTCTGATCACGCTCCCTTAATCCGGCAAGACCATTTCTGATTCTGAATTTTCATTTTCCCTCAAAAACTCTGATCACGCTCCCTTAATCCGCCAAGACCATTTCTGATTTCTGGCAAGAAGATCGATCACGAAATGGCTCTAATCATACCAGACTTGAATGCCACGGGATACACCTACAACGAAATGTACAGGCAAGAAATGTCTGTTTGGGGACCGAAAGTATTAGGAAAATCCACTTACAGGTGGGTTGCATTCTAGATTCGGGGATGCCCATGATTCTCTGTTTTGTTTTGTTTCATCATGCAGGTTGAAGAATCTGAGCAAGGAGAGGTATAATGAATATATGTGCCTTTACAAAAAAAAATCACAGTGCGGGGAAGTGTGCACGGGGAGGCATGGCCTCACAGACTATGGTCATTGCGTATTACCTTCACACAAAAGGAAAAGAAATAAACCTGGTTGAGTTTCGGCAACAAGTAAGAGAAAAGGGCCTCAAGACTCTCCGTCCCCAACGTAAGAGGAAGCATGCAAGCATTTCAAATAGTGTGGAAGCAGAGCAACAACGCCACGATGATGCTTCCTCTCTTGAAATGACTAGGCCACAATTCAAGCCTCCTCAAGTCAGAAGAAGAATCTCGGGGAAAATCTTTGAAAAAATAGGTACTTTTCAACCCTCTTCTCGGAACCACCATATGATGCAATTTAATATTGGAACTGTTATTTTCCAGCAAGGTCTAGCAAGCTTGAACAATCAGGTACACCACTTACTTCTTCATTTGGGTGTGTTGTGAGTTATGTGTAGGAAATTTGTGCTGCTAGTTTCGAGTTGTGGTGGATAATTTCAGTTCACAGTAGTATGTAGCTCCAAATGTGTTACAGGACAGTCATATGGTGCCAATTATATGTTAATAATGTAGTTTGTAGCATATGTAGTGTCACATATAGTACCAAACATGGTACCTTATCTGAATAATGAATTGGCTTCCATATGTTTCTATACTTAGTGTCATATGTGATGTTAGATATGGTGATACTTGTGAATGGTGGATGTGGTGCCAACTGCTGCGCTAAATATTGCACCACGCTATCTGCCACATATGGGGTGGTGGATGCCTGCCGGATGTGGTGCCTTCTTTGCATTGTGGTGCCACATGTGGTGTCTAATGTGGCACCACTATGGATCCACATTTTGCACCACATGTGGTGTCTTTGACGCCATTTGTGGTGCGAAGTAATGGATTGCCATATGTGGTGCCTTGGGTGCATTGTGGTGCCATAGGTGGTGTGTCATGTGGCACCAGTTTGGTGCCACATGCCACACCACATGTGGTGAATATGACGCCATTTGTGGTGCAAAGTTTGTCATGATGGAATTTGTGGTGTGTAAAGTGGTGCCTGTTGTGTCATGTGGTACTAACCTTGGATTACTTTCGGTTGAATTCAACGGGACTTTGGGAGAATGGATCAACTCTACAAGATCGGTGATTCAGTGTAAGGCAAGATCAGAAGTGATTCAGTGTAAGTCTGCTCAGCCTCTTGAGGTACTTCATAACAAAATTCCTGAAGTGCTTAGTATAATTGTATTCTCATTGACAAATTTGCGTTCTCTTTGCAGGATTTGCAATCACCGCACATTGCATTGAGAATTTGTCATGAATTTTCTACTGGCATGGGTACAAGCCTTAGGTGTGAGTAGGGAGGATCAAAAGCAACTTCAAGCTTGAGGCACTTACGGTGAGCACTTATAGGTAGCTTAGTTTACATGCTAAGGGCCCTGATGTAAGGGACGATGCCAATTAGGATTAGTGGACTTCCTAATCTTTCACCCGGCTTAGTCTCTTTTCGTTTGTCCCTTTTGATATGTCTAATTTGTCCCTAGGATGAGGTCGCTCACTCATTTTAGGTGGCTTAATTAGATACATCAAGCTGTGAAACTCGAAAAAAAGAGAGTAAGCCCGGCTTAGTCTCCTTCGCTTTTACGCTTTTGCGGTATCTAATTTGCCCCTAGGATGACATCGCTCACTCGTGGCTTAATTAGATACATCAAGCAGAAACTCAAAAGGAGTAAAGCCGACATAAAACAAGATCCGGCCTGGCTTAGTCTCTTTTTTGCTTTCCCTGTTTTGTGTATCTAAAGTGCCAAGTCAAGTCAAGCTCCGGTGGGTGCTCCAACCTGGACAACAACCGCCCGGATCGCCAGATGCATTAAGTCATGCTCCACACCAACCGCCAAATCGCCAGATGCATCAGTTATGATCCGAACAAATCGTTTGGTGAATGTAAGTCACAAGGTAACTTCCAACCTTTTTGTGCCTGTCTTCTTTTTAATTTGACCCATATAGTTACCGAATCTGTTAAATTTTGCGTACTGGAAGTGTCTCGGAGAAAAGCAAGAGGCGAGAATTCCAAGCAAAAGACACCTCCAAGACATTCGGAAGCATATATGTGTCTTGCTATATGTGTCTTTGTAAAGCATGTTGTGGCTGCGATGTCTGAGACTTGGACATACTATCCCAATGCAAGGTGAGTTAAGTAAATTTGAAGGTATTACTCATCCAATGTGAGGCCTGATATGTTTGTTGGGGTGTACCAATTTCTAGTTCTTTGTTGGACACGCATGAGAATGATGATTGATGTTGTGAAGCCACGATTCTTTGTAGTAATGAAGTCGAGGTTGAGATCAATAGATCTTTACTTGTAATCACATGTTTGTATTATTGTAACCAAAGAGGTTATTCTTGTAACCTATTCTTTCATTGACACTCTAATGTACATTGTTGTATACTATTGTATACAATAGACTTTTCTGGCTGACCAAAGCAACACTCTGGTGGAGTTCAAATCTCCAGAAGAAATTGATGTATTCAAAGATTCATGACAATGTGGTGTTACATGTCGTGATAGATGTGGTGATGCAAATGGTGCATGTGGTGAATCATGTGGTGCATTTGGTGAATCATGTGGTGAATCATAGGTGGCATGTTGGAGCTTACATGGCATGTTGGAGCCTAGGTGGCATGTTTGAGCCACCTTGGCATGTTGGAGCCTAGGTGGCATATTTGAGCCACCTTGGCATGCTTGAGCCTTTACATGACCTTTGTTACATGTTTGACTTCCATTGACCAACATGTTTGGTGATGCAAATGGTGCATGTGGTGGATCATGTGGTGCATTTGGTGAATCATGTGGTGAATCATGTGGTGAATCATAGGTGGCATGTTGGGGCTTACGTGGCATGTTGGAGCCTAGGTGGCATGTTTGAGCCACCTTGGCATGTTGGAGCCTAGGTGGCATGCTTTGGTCTATGTGGCATGCTTGACCTTTTCTTGTGGCATGTTGGAGCCTAGGTGGCATGCATGCAAACGCGTTCCTTTCCTCTTACGCCTCATTCCCAAAATCATTATGGATGCCTACGATTTGCATCCCTTTTATTCCCAAAATTCTGCCCTGCAGCTTCATTCCGTCCCCATCGTCTATTCTGCCATCTCCTTCACTTCTTCCCCATTCCGTCCATCTCCTTTACTTCCGCCATGGCCAAGTTCAAGACTACACTCCGCAGGAACACTATCCCGGCCATTGTGCACTGCTCGCCAAAGCAGCCCGGCCGACGGGAGAATCCGTGGCTTCTGCGGAGGATCCGCGGTCTTCCTCCACCGGAGGAGGCCGCCCGATTCTGATGGTGGTTAAGTTCACTCCACCGAGAGGTGGAGAAGCTCATCATGGATCATCAAGCTGTCGCCGTTGCGGGTGCTCGAGTGGGTGCATGCAGGTTATGATGACGAGGAGCGACTCCTCGAAATGAAGATGTATGCCTGCGAGGACGACCTCCATATAGAGCTCAAGATGGCCCCCGCCTGATTAGTTTAGATTTGTATTGTAATCCCTGGTTTCAATTTTTTTGGCAATAGTCCTTGTGACTATTCTTTGTAAAGGCTTTTCATTAATAATGAGAACTTGTTTTGCAATAGTCCTTGTTTTGCAATAGAACTTGTTTTGCTTTTAAGCGTTCTCGAGTTTCCAATCGTTTCTTTTCGAGTTATTTGAACCTTTTGTCATTAATTATAAAATGCAAACAAGGAATTTGAAGGTCGCGAGAATCTATGATCTGCACACTAACAAAATATGGTAACCAGCTCAGCAAATAGGAAAATATGAGATGGGTGGCTCGGGTTCAAAAGAAATAGAGTTCAAAAGAAACTGAAAAGAAAAACACAGAATTCCCTGAAGCAAAAGTTAGTGGCCTTGCAAGAATCTTTGCACAAAGCAGAGCTCAATGAATTTTGGCCTCATATCAATTCAGGGACCTAATTTGGGATCCATATATTGCTGTCACCAAAATCAGTCAAGATACTATCAGGAATCCTGAGAGCCATTCCATTTTCTGACCGGGTCAAAAAATGGTCAATGCCCCTGGCTGATTATGGTGAAATCTGTGGTGAAAGCTGTGGTGAAAAATGTGGTGAAAACTGTGGTGATGCAAACGTTGTTTTTATATTTCAAAGGGAGAAAAATACATATGGAAATCTACCACACCCGGTAGAATAGTTCATACTTCTTATGAAATGAAGTATGCAGAAAAATCAGGGAAAACTATAACCCTGAGCTTCTAGTACTATCAAAATGCATTAGAGATATAATAATAGCTGTTTTGAAGAGGTTAATGATGACATACAGTTACTGGGCCTCAATCAGATCCTGCATTGTGAGATCTGTAACTCTTCTTCTTCCAAGTATGTCCAAGATTTCATCAAGTTTTTCTGCTGAATAGTTGGTGAAATCCAGCAACACTAAAACATGAGCTTCTCGTTTCTGCTCCCACTTATGATACAGATTCACAAAGTATTGTCTCAGGTTGTTGTGTCTCCATGCAGCTGGCCTGTTGAGCACTTTTTTAATGGCTGAAGCATGGATCATTTCCTGCTTTAGTTCGATGAACATATCCTCTTCCTCAAGCATGGGAAGAGCTGCGAACTCATCCTCAGAATCATACGCCACCCCCAGAACCCTGTCGGCTGCACCAGCTCTGTTAAGTCTCCTGACTGCATCTGTGTAAAACAACATCATTAGTAATAAGAAAGGCAACCGCCTATCACTGCCTTGGCTTCTAATTCTTTAAGCCCATCAGGAATTAACCTATGTTTTAAGCCTAGAATACCTCGGAATTCATGGGTCCTCCGCTCCTCTAATATCCGCCTCTGTTCCTAGTTTATTTGTTCCAAAGATAGGTCTTACCGGATCATCGCATTTGAACTGGCGAAATTGTTTGTGCCCGTGTTCTCCTTCTATTTTCTTCCGCCATAGCTGGATCGGGATAAGCCAATGTCTGCATGCAAAACTAGATTTAGGGTTTCCCTCCAATCTTTCCTGCACAGCCAGCTTTTGAATGATTGAACTTGCATTTGATGTGACAGATTTCCAGTGGTGGGTTTCATCATGTGTTTCTCTGTCCCATTCCGTTCATCCTTAATGTAATTTTTCTGTGTGTCACTTTCACCCTGTCAATTAAACAGTAAAGATTGAAGAGTGAAGATTTATATTAAACATATAAAATGATTACATAAGGTTACATTTCAGATTATATACACTTGTTTTCATTCCTGTGGGTCTATCAAAAAGAGATCTGGGTCCAGCTCCTCCTCGTCATCTTCTATGATCACCAGATCAGTGGCCACCGGGTCAGCTTCCCAGCCTATTTGCTCCCATTCTGGAGGGAAAGCAAAAAACCATAATGGTGGAGTGTTACCAAACAGAATAGCAGCTTCTCCATGTCCATCCTGCAAGGCCTTGTGATGATAGTACATATCCCTGAAGTGAAGGAATTGGTCCTCTGTAAACAACCTATCATAACAAAAGAGGAACCTGTTTAGCGTAAAGGCTTGGTAGCCATTAAGCAGAAAAGGTCTCAACCTTTGCAGATCCTGGTCAATAGTATGAGGAACGGGCCAAAAGATTTGGTGTGTAAAAATTTCAGTGGAGGCAGAGTAAGTTGAGAGGTCTGGGAGCTGTGGTGTACAATTCAACCTCCTGGTGAGAGTTTTCAGCATTTCTGTGGTCATATTCTCATCCGGTGAATAGAGTAATTTCTGTATCCTGAGCATGTCCATCCATTCTGCATGGCTGAAAATCGGGACAGCACGCCTAGGTATTATGGGCTCTTCTTCTCTGGTCACATTGTCCCATTCCGGCACTCCATCGTTTTGCAGCATCCAAGAGGTGAAGTTGGCCATGTCTGCTGTAGTAGCCGGCCGAAGAAGAAATCAGAACCGCTTCCCACCCAAGAAATCAGAAATCAGAACTGTAAACCGCTTCCCAAGGACCTCGCCGCTGCCAGAACTGCCTCGCTCCCGAACCGCTGTAATAAATCAGAACTTCGGTGGGAGCAAGAAGAATGGCATCTCGGGCCTTTTGGGTTGCCCGAGGTCATTAATTTTCGCCACCCCATAATGATTTTCGGGTACGGCTGTCAGCCAAAGGATGATGAGAGGAATTGATGGGACCGAGAGAATTTAAGGAAAAGGAAAGTATTTCAAGAGAAAAGCCGCTCGAAGGATCTATCCGTTTCCGGGGAGAAGAGACAGAAAAGTGAAACACGTGGTGAAACATGTAGAAAACACATGTGTCACCACATGTGGTGAAACACATGTGGTGAAACATGTGGTGAAACATGTGGTGAACCTGGGGCATGTTACATCAGGGACATCAAAATACAATTACATATTACATCAGAAGCAAACATATTACATTGAAACAAGGGACATCAAAATACAATTGAGCATGGAATTGAGTTTCTTATATTATTCCCAAACAAGGCAAGACACAACAACATATTCAAAATTTCTGAATCATTTCCTAACCTCGTAAGAATGTGTTCGGCTATTCTTCATCGGACATGCTATCTTCATCGATAAAACCTCGGGCAAGTTTTCTAGAATCTTTTGCTCATCCGCTCGGGTCTAGCTCAGAAACAGTTCGAGCACCTTTCTTGATCTCGCTGCATGGGAACTCGAATAGCACAAATTTGAGTAGAGAATACAAGTGACTTTGGCTCGTTTGTCAACAACTCATACATCACCTTTGGACCGAGGCTTCTTTCTATAGTAAATGCCCTCCACAACGGTTTCACCTCTCATAAACAAGTTTCCGTTCGCTTGAAGTCATTTTCAACTTCAAATTTTGGCTTGGTGCATAGCAACATCCAAAATCTGTAATCCTCCTCGTTCCTTTAGGTGCAGCAAACCGCAAAAGTCTCCTTCTCTAAGTGCTTCTGCAAGTACATTTGCCAAGGTTGAGTATAGTGGCACGGTAGACTTGGGTCTCTTCCACATCCGCATGAACATTGGAGGATGGTTCAACGACTACAAGGTCCCATTCATCTACATACAATTCGTTCTCACACATGTCCCATTTTCCATCCAAACAATTGCCGCAAAAACATGATAGCTTCTCGGTATGTAGTCGTGTTGGATTTCCATCTTGAATCCATGGTGAATGAATTTGCACGGTTTCGGAATTGTCTCTCGCACCCCAAGCCTTTTTCCCCGTTGATATCCTCGGGTTTTATTTCCCAGAAGTATCTCCGAACTTTTCTTCCATTTTCAGTCCACTCAGATGTACCACATTGAAATTGTTTTTCTGCAATTTTCACCACATCATGGGCATTATCTAGTTTAATGTCAGGATGTTTAAGCTGTAGACCTCGTATCCATCTTTTCAATTCTGCTGCCTTCCCATCATGTTCACCTTTTCCATGGTTTGATCCAAAGAAGTTCCACATCATGTTGACCTCTGTATCACAACTGTACCTTCCAACAAAATAAAATGATCTGGCTGCTTTGAATTGTGATGCAGCACCATCTGAAAATACATAGTGCTGTTTGGGGACATTGCCTTTCTGCTTTAAGTACTCAAAATGTTTCATAAAACAATGTTGAACAAAAAGTGTGTCATGTTCCCTATCATCCGACACATAGTAGTGTGTTTCCTTCTCAATGGTGTCTGTCTGTGGATCAACCTGATAGGTTATTTGAACAAATATAGTTATCTGGTTGTTGACCCAGCGCATGGACTGAACTTCATTCTGCTCCTTAAAAGTATAATTCTCTGCGAAGTCAACCACGGATAGGTAAGCATCTCCAGGCAAGTTATCAAGGAGTTCTTTGTCTTGGCACGCCACTTATATATCCGAAGTTGTGTAAAGGAAAATTTGGAAGCTTCTCCAACATTTTGTTCACCGATGGAAGACTTGCGGTTTCATTGTGTTGGTGAATGAGCTTAGACTTCTTCTTTGCCATCTCTCGAATACGCTTTTTCATAGTCTAGGTATTCCCACTTCACCATGCCACTATCACTAGATTGTTCATGTGGGCAGATAGGGAACTTCTTAATCCCACACTCTTTACACTCACCCAGAATGCATTCCCTCTTATGGTAAGGTTGGAAGCTAGTTTTCTCACATAAAATTCCCCCGCCACAGGACTTCTTTGTGCTACTTATTTTGTATTCAGGGCCCTGATTCACCATATATAATGACCCGCAAAAGCGACAAGTGCAATTGCAGACTTTTGGGTGCTTAGTTCTCATACTATTGAAGCCATCTATTAGCATCGCATTCTAACATGGTATATACAAAGAAACAACTATTGAAGTCCTTTAATTTTACAACAAACCATGGTTTCAAGCTTTTCAAACATCCTCGTTTGATCATAACACTAGGATGTTCCGTCTTCAATTTCTGAACAATTGCAACCGCAAGGAAGATAACAAGGTGATCAAAGATATTTATTGCACACTACATTTTCCACCACACTAGGCACCACATAGCATATATTACGGACATTCATCGTTACACCTCCTTATTCACCACACTAGGCACCACAACGCATATATTACATAATTTATTGTACACCATATTTTTCACCACACTAGGCACCACATAGCATATATTATTACGGACATTCATCTTACACCTCATTTATTCACCACACTAGGCACCACATAGAATATATTCAAAGATTCATTTTACACCATATTTTTCACCACACTAGGCACCACACTAGGCACCACACCGGCACCACACTAGGCACCACACTAGGCACCACACCATGTTATTCACCACACTAGGGACCACATAGCATATATTACAAAGATTTATTTTACACCATGTTATTCACCACACTAGGCACCACATAGCATATATTACAAAGATGTATTTTTACACCATGTTATTCACCACACTAGGCACCACAAAGCATATATTGACAAAGCATTTATTTCACACCCACGTGCCTCACCACAAAGAACCACATATCACAAGCAATCACTAACCACATACCACATACCACATTAACAATAAAAAATGTGGTGAAGATGAAGAAATGAAATAACCGCGTGATTCTTCCGGATAGTGAGTGGCATGATCCTCTCTTACATTTCGTTCCAATCTTCTCGAACTTAACATCCTTTGCATTTGAGAGACCCTCTTGTTTTGGGTCCAAAATTCTTTTGCACAAGTTCTATGATGAATTGGGAATTGCAGACCGCTCTTCTAACTCTTTTGTACAAAACCCATTTCCCCCCTTTGCAATCTATCTCTTCCCTCTTCAATTTTGCTTTGGTAAGATTCCTAGGATGAACACCCAAAGAGTTTACCAAAACCCCGAAAGCACGGCCGGGATTAGCACTTTCGGTATTAATGCTTCCTCTTACGGCCATAGCAAGGCAACTACTCTTGGTCGCTAAACTGTCATTGCTGTTAGACTTCTTCACAAGTTGAATGGAAGCCCCGAGGTTGTTGACCACAATGCTCTTGGCTTGCAAATCTTTCAGCTCTTCGCCAAGTCTTATTTGTCCATTGTGTCATCCTGCCAGATAATCTAGTAAAACCTCTTTCTTATCATTTGTTAGACAAGCCTTTAGTGGTGCTATGAAATGAAGATAACAATTTTAATACCATCCAGAGCCCTAGTACAGCCCGTTCGGTGGATCCTCCCTCCTGCTGATGCAATTTTTGCTAATTCTTCTTTAGCTTCCCTTTGTCTTTTCCTTTGGCGCCTTTTATGATCCCGTTCTTGTTCGAGTTCTCTTTCTCTTACCCGTGCTCCGGTTTGAGATTTTAGGCGATTTGCTTCCAAATTAAATGATTGAAGGTATGAACCGGATTGATCCATAACCGGATTAAGCGCCATAGCCCGGGTGCTTCAGGAAAGGCGGGTGGGTCGTGGGTTTAGAAATCGGTTCGGTGGAGATTGGAATGGGACGGGTGGCGTAGGAAATTGGAATGGGACGGGTGGCGTAGGAATTGGGTTGTTGCAGTTCAAGAAATGATTGAATCCGGGCAGTACATGCACTAGGCGCCAAACAAACATTTAAAATCGCACCACAAATTTGATATCTCCCACCACATTTTTAGGGGGGACAGGGGGGACACCCAGGGTGTTCCACTACAACATGCTTTCACCCCTCTAGTTCTTCTTTTTGCTTATGTAAATGGTCGTGGCAATAAGAAAAGCCTAAGGCTGTTCTAAGAAAGGGTTCTCTATATCCACCCAAATGGATTCTGTCTTGACAGATTGTAGTGTATAGTTATAAGTCAAACGTGAACTAGCGAATTCAATTCTCCTGGAATTTAGAATTTGTTCGGCAGGATGCTCTTCTTTGTTGCATGTCATTGATTGCTCAATAATCGCTATGTGTTTTTTGTTAGTAATTTTTTTACATGTTTCTAGTAGATTACATGCTTACGCTTCTGTTGTAATGTTTTAAAATAGATATGGTGGGTGTAGGCGGGCTAGGGCCTTGATTAAATGGCGCCCAGATTTAATGGCCCGTTTAGGACGTTTGCGCCCGACGGGTTAGTCTCTAGTATAAGCATAGGTTTCTATTGTTCAGTATCTAGTCATGGGCACAAATATAGGTTGTCTTTTAATTTTAGATCTTGTTCTTTTAGATGTAGATGGAACGTAGTGTTATTCCCTTAAGTCGAGTTTTTTTTTTTTTTCATCCATTTAGAGTTGTGTGATCTTAGAATTTAGAATTCTTTAGGGACGACCTCCATGGGCATTGGAGAATACGTCGTTCGATCACCATCCACAGGGCTCCTACGAGGTCCCGGGATAGATGGTTTTGTGAGCACGAGGGGTGCACACACACGCGCTCCCTCGGGACGGGGGTGGTTGGGGTTTAGGCATGGATGCCGAAGAAGCACCACCACATGAGCGGGCATGGGAGGTACCATGGTGCCTCGGCCCTGGTGCACGCAGAGTGCGTCCGAGGGACGAGGAGGATGATGCAGCACACGAGAGAGAGAGGGAGAGAGGAGCCGCCTTCGTGGTCAGGATAAATGTGCCAGGGCATAGTTTCTAGTGTCCTAGCAGGAGACACACTTTACTACTTGGACTCCACGCAGGCGGGTTGTGGCAGAGTGGGAGGTCATTGAGAGGTCCTTCTCACGGGAGGAGTTAGCTACTGAGATACCCAGGGGAGGACCACGTTGGATGGCAGATAGAGTCTGGCCACTAGGGGTTGCGGATGAGGGCCGAGAGGTCCGGGTTCAAACTGCATTACTGTGTTAGGTTGGGTGGAGGCAGAGGTATTGTTGAGGAGGAGAGAGACCGCCCCTATTGAGGATGAGGCGGTGACATGGGGTTGGTAGGGAAGGAGGATGTCGCAGAGGTAGCCGAGGGCGCATGGATTAGGGTTTACCGCGGACTTGGATGACCCGTTAGGGTTGCTTGGTTCATCTAGCAGCTGTTTTGCCTCTAGCACGTCACTCATGCCATCCACATCTTGCGATGTGGACCTCAGCCTGGGGAGGGTGCCCATCCATGATGCACTAGCATCGACCACTCAGCCTGCTACACCTCTTTCTCCCACCACCCGTTCTTTTTCCCATACTCCTAGTTCTCTCCCCATGCGATGTGGTCTTGTCACATCGCTCCCATATGTGCCACGATCATTCCCATCTCCGAAGTCTCGACCATTCTTTCCTTGCTTGTTTTCCAGCCCCTACTCTTCTAGTGTAGCATCCGTGCCACCACCCCCCTTCACGTTGCCATGTGGACCATCCCCCTTCCTACCATGTGGACCACCCCCCTCCCCACCAATGCCACCACCATCTGTTAGCACCTTGCCTGTCACGTGTACCGCCTCACCTCCTTTTCGCACACTTACTCCCCTTTCCCCCCTCGTACCTCCACTTCCTCCCACTTCCTTTTTCCATGCCCCGTCACTGCCTGATGCACTACCTTGTACCTCGGACGGACATCGCTTTCTTTGGGCGGCGTTGGTCGATTGTTGAAGGAAGTGCATGGGGGACCTAGCGGCGCGTGGGCTTCTTTCCATGAGCCATCACCTTCGACGAGCTCCACTTCATTGGACCATGCACCAGGTCCTTCTACTTTACCAGTGCCCTCCAGGCTCGACACCCTTGAGCCATTTATAGGTCTACGGACGAGCTTTCACGAGGCACAGAGCCGGATAGCTGCAGAGACCCCGATTAAGCTCACACGCCCCTTTCGCAGAGATGTACAGGATAGACACGAGGGCTTAATGATGGCGGCGGCGCAGGTAGAGGCGGCAGGGAGAGAGGCGAGGTAGAGGCAGTGCCACCGTAGAGGCGGAGAGGTAGAGGTAGAGGTAGGCCACCGCAGGCAGGGCAGGCGGGGGCAGGGGCAGAGGTAGGCCTGGTCAGGATGTAGAGGCAGAGGTCAGCGGTGTCCAGGAGACAGTGGCAGTGGACCCCATTAGTGTGGAGGGTCACATGGGGAGACATGGGCTTGTCACGCCTTATGCCCCATCGGCACGGGATTGGGCAGAGATCAGTCGTGGAGAGGTGGTTCTTGTCGAAGTGGGCCAGCCGGTCTAGATGGATAGAGAGGTGCTCGCGGCGACCGCGGCGTATGCGTAAGACCCTTTGAACTTCCGCAGTGCTGGGGCTATCTGGAGGCAAAGCAATCGACATCCCGGCAGACGCCCCGGATTATCTGCTCCAGCTCTTCTTTCTCTGCCACCTGGATTCTGTCAAACTGCGTTGTCGTTTCTTCAACCCACTTTTGAAGAGTCGCTTGCTTCTTCTTTACAAGCATGAGGGCGACTTCTTTCAGCGTCTCCATTGTGCCCTTTGGGGCTTCAATTCCATGGTGAAGTCCAACAAACTCATCTACACTAACAGTAGGATGGAGGATCTTATACAAGCGGGATGATGCTTGGCAAGGTAGAACTCTGCGCAGACCAAAAGGTGTTTGCATCTAGAGTAGGCGCAGGGCAACCGTTATCGGCATACATTTCCACCGCGATACCTCGTCTCGAGTGACTTCGGAAATGACATGAAGCACAATGGATTCTTGATCCGTCAAGACAATTGCATCTCCTTGCTCTTCTTGCAACTTGCATAAGCGCTCAACTGCTGCTAATCGCTTGCTACTGACCGGGCGCCTTCCAAATCGCCCACTGGCGTCTATAGGGCAGTTGGAGAATATACTAGTTAGTTGAATTGAAGCGAGCTTAAAAAAAATAGTGCATACCAAGTTCTTGGCGCTGCTTTGACAACTCCAACATGGAGCCTCCAATGGGAACCCCTCCCTCTGGATAACCAATCAAGGTGGATAACATGTGGAACATGCGAACATTCACGTTGCGTTGCAGAATCTGCACCTTCAAAATTCGCCATTGCACCTCTGTCAAGTTTGTGGTGTCGCAATGCGAGTGAGAGAACATCCTAGCATGCTTCTGCCATTTGCCATCCCAATGTCCTCCAAGTATCCGGCCAGGCGCTAGATAACTACATGCAATCACTTTTCCGTGAGTTGTATTTTCAGTAACTGTGGTCAACCATACATGGGTTACCTCATAACACTCTCATTATCCTTGTAATTCTCCATAAGCTCGTGTAGATGGTCGAGATAGTCCCATTTGCTAGTGCAAGTCATCATGAGAGAAAGGCGAGAGTAGATGTCTTTCTTTCTTGCTTGACCTGGAACCTGCAAGGGGATAGCGATTAACGACTTCGAGGTGATGCCATATGTACACGTAATGGAGGAATTACCTTCGGTAGCAGATACTTTAGCCACGCCCGTTTCGTATGAAACCAACACGCAAGAATCGAACATGCGATCTGCAGACAATACATTACGCGATATGATATGCATTACATAATAACTCCCATAAAGGGTTCACCTGTGTCTCCCCTAGCCAGCAATGCGGGTCCTCGAGAATGACATCATCTAACGCTGCTCGTTCTGCATTATCGAGGTCTATCGTAATAGCCCTAGGTCGAACGCTGCCCATGCGGGCAAAGACTGCACGCAGGGCCACTCCCAATGCCAATCTCTCATGGTGCTCCCCGGGGACAATGGTGCACATCATGTAGAAAACAGGCACGCCGATACCATTGAGATTAGGGACATGTGCAACATATAGTGGACAACCATACATGTTAGTTCTAAACGTGGAATTCATGGTCCAACCACCATTTGGACTGTACTTTATAGCTTGTTCTAGCATCCATTTGTCCTGGATGACAACAATCCAAGGCTGCCTAGTCGGGTCATCATGGTCAGGTGCATAGGGTTGGTGGTATATGACCTTTCCTGATCTAACCCAAGCATCCATCCCACTCTCTACGGCATCCCAATCTGGCCCGAGTAATGCTCCTGCAACACAATAGGCGTGGTAACCCAAAAAACAAAAAAAAAACTTATTTCATTCCTTCCATATTGGATAAGTGTACATACCTTTTATACGTAAGTGGTAACCAATGTGCCATATGTCCTCGTGGGCCACCTTGAAGCGATAAGTGGCTCTCTCCACTGGTGTGGTGGTGCGACACAACTCCTTTCCTCTCTCCAACATATTACTCCACACAGCTTGGAAATCTCTCGTGTCCAGCAGCATGTTGGCAGTCACCTCTGCAACAGAGGGATGCAAGGGCTGGGATCACTCGTCATCTTCAGACCACGGGTTGTGTCCATCATGCCCAACACGAATGTGTATTGTGGCAGAACTATCTGTACTCGGATTGCTCGGTATCACTGTGCGAAGACGAAACCCGCATCTTATCTTGAAACTCCTTCTTGTCTGTCTTCCCTGACACAGACCACGCCTCCGTGCACTTCCCCCTCGATGACAGATGTAATCAACACATATCATATCATTCATCCAATCCCTAGTATGGCGTCGAATCAACCTGACCCTGTGATCTATTTGTAACTGCTCCACTCGACTTTCCAAGGAGTGATATGGCACTATCTCCTCATAATTGAATAACTCTTGTCTCCTCGTAGGCTTCGTCGCACGGGAACTGCACCCACATACTTCTATGCATTGCCTCACATAATCTTCTGGAATGCCATGAAACTTGGTTCCAATCTGCCACACATTCTTGATGTTATCTAGGGTAGGACATATAGGCAAGTGGCTTAGACCACCTTCGACATGAGATCTGAAAATGATTTGCTTCCACATCCACGATGGTGGGATGTAGAGCCATTTGCCAAAGGTCAAGCGCAGGAGAAGACGAGATTATGTATGGACTTGCAACTTCTCCTGGAAGCTCGACCACCTCGTTATGATTTGTGTATCTCGTGGCTTTTGTGTTTGGCGAACATACCCCGCAGGAAAATTAGGATCTGCTTGAAGGACATCTTGAACAGAGGGATGGACGGATTTTGGACACAATGCACCATCAGATAATATGAAGCTTCGTTAAAAATGTAGCCCTCAGCAGAGGCGATAACAGGAATAGGAGGAAACCGTTGAATGTAACGTTCCTCTTCCAAGGGATCATACTCCACATTTGGTCTTGCATTGTCTTCATCTTGCAAATCCTCAAAACTTGCAGCATTGTCAATATTTTCAAAAGCAAAATCACTTACAGTTTCGTCCGAATCATATAGTGATGAATCGGTAGAAGCATCCTCCTAGCATTCTTCAAATGCGTCAAGCTCCGGATCCATAAGGAGATGCAATGGCGGAGAGTAAAGCGCAAGAAGCGCCCTTAAAAATTTTGAGATGCAATGGCGGAGAGCAAAGCACATATGATGTAATTGGCAAACTATTATCTATTAAATTGGAGATAGGCTTCTATACGATGGAGTCTCTAAGAAGAACATTCCAAACAAACTTTGGCCCAATACCTTTCAACAACAAAAAAAAAGGACCAACCTGGCAGGGGCATTTATGATTTTAGGAAGAAATGAATCTTGCAGACGAAGAGTGTGGTACATCGTAGACGCCACAGGGAGTTTCATATAAAGAGATTGGCATCTCCACAACAGCTTGGTCCACTGCAAGAACATCTTTGACTTGAAATGTAGACTTCCAAGAGTTTTGCTACCAGCCATTGCATCTGTTGATCTGATATTGTTCTAAGTAGATTGCTGCTTGAACACAAACAACAAAATAATATACCAGAATTTGCTAGAGCATAACTGGCATATATCTTCTAAGCAGTTACCTAATTGAAAGATATATCTAATTTGTTCATTGAAGACCCTATTGATTTGCCTATGGCTTTGCCACATTTTCAATATCACAAACTTTAGCAGTAGAACTCTAAACTGAACTGTGACCATGTTTTCTATTCAAAACGTACAATTTCTAATTGTAATGTAATTATCTACTAAACTTGAGATCTTGAATTCAAGTGAAAGAATTAATCTACTAAACTTGGGATCTTGGATATGCATTGTAGGGTACTTTACCCATAATGCAATATTTTGGCTGCACAAATTAATAAATGAAAAATATTGCAAGACTGAGCCTTACCTCTGGAGGAGATGGCATCTCAAGGACGAGTACACAGCAGATTAATCCTGAGGAAACACAATCCAAATAGCTATGACAATTTACAAATAGCTATGACAAATAACTTGGCCTTGGCCCAATATCTTTCAACAAAAAAAAAAAGGGAACCAACTTGGCCCATTGCATTGACGATTTTAGGTAGAAATGAATCTTGCAGACGAAGAGTGCACTATGTTTTAGACGCCAAAGGAAGTTTCATATAGGAAGATTAACAGGTCTCTCTCTTCAGAGGAGTCTATAACAGCTCGATTGACTGCATGAACACCTACTAATTGAAACATAAAAAAGGAGAGAAGAAAAGGATGGATGTTTTTATTTCAGTAAAATTATTAAATGTGCAATTAATTATGATGTTAACATTTTGCAAACCACGAAAGAAAGTTATGCATTCTACTAGGTTGGAGGGGTGAAGATTAGACAATAAAAAGAAAAAAGATAGGAGGGAAGAAAAGGATGGATGTTTTTACTTGAGGAAAACTATTAAATGTGCAATTAATTATGACGTTAACATTTTACAAATCATGAAAAAAGTTATGCTTTACTCTGGTTGTTCTCTCTTACATGACATGAATTTAGTGGTCTGCCTCAAAAACCTTGAGTTTTATTATGTAGCACTAGCATTCATTCAATGGAACTTTGCCATTCAAAATGCTGGATCTGAAATCAAATATTTAATAGTCCACAAAGCATCTTTTCAGGAATGTGTTTGGAGCTAAAGCTTCCTTTAAAAAAGCACCTAAAAATTGTTGAATGCTTGCCATGATAAAACATCTGCCCATATGCAGTTTGTAGGATCTTTATTCAGTAATTTGTGATCTCAAATTTAAGTGCATGAAGGTATTCTTCTAAGTAATATGGCTTGGACTGGCTGCATTAAGGAGGTAGCCATATTGAAGGGCATTGCCTTTTTGGGCCATCAATTACTGGATAGTTTCAACTACAAACCATGTAAAAGAACATACCTTTTCAATGAGAGCAGCCCAAAGTTCTGGAAGGCGATCATCAGGGCCATATTTGCTTGTATATGTCACTTCATGCTTCCAATGCCAACAACATGCCCTTGTTCCCTAAAAGATTATTTGCGCAAAGACGAGTATCAGAAATAATATACAAGCATTTCTTTCTTTCCAAGAGCAGTATTGCATGGTGGCATGCACTAACTAAAACATTTCTTTCAGCATATATATAAACCTTGTGGCCAACTATTATCGTATTGTTTTCATAAAACAATAATACTGCGATTGGAAAAGGCACAGGTGAAGGAGCTTGTTTAAAGTTATTACAAGAATGGTAGTGGCATGTACCTTCTGTTGGCAATAGTTAGGATTTAGCATGGACTGTCTGACAGGTGCTGCTACTTACATAACATGCACTACATGACATGTTGGTAGTTAATGTCTCAGTCGCATCTATCCATCCCGCACATCCAAATTTTAACACGATGAGGAGGGCATAATCTTCCGCGGCTATTTTATATTGAAAGAAGACAAAAATCCTGAACATAAATGCTTTGTGACACCTTAGAGCCTAGTTGAAGATATCATGATTTAGTCCACATGGCACACATTGTGAGTAAAAACGAAAATGGAAAAAAGGTATACCTAAGTTTGCTGATGGTTCTGATAAGTAATGTCTATCCTTTATAAAGTATTAAATAGCATTGAGTCAGCTAATAGACCCAAGCAATTGGCCTCTGGTGCTGACTTTGGTTTTATCACAGTATATAAAGGATGCTTCTCTCCATGGAAGATGATAAAAATACTTTCTAGATTTTAGGCTCAAAGGGAACAGTAAAGCAATGCCTAACATAAGGATTATCCTGTGCATATTTTTGGAAGCAGAATATGTAATACCTGAGAAGATATATGGCCAACTTCTGCTAGAAGGCCATCTGGCAACATCCATCATAGTGATTGTATAGGAATAGGGAAAGGGAATGATACATCTGTTGAATCGACGTTGTATTGTATCAAAGCTTCCTTGAGACATCATCCTGCAGCAAATGATGAAACATAATAACAAATGCTAGTCCTAATTAATGCTCAAAACTAAATTAATGAAAACGACTAATTTTAAGATTGAAGCCAAGTCTCACTTACTACTTGGCGAATCGTACCCTCTGTTTGTAGTATGCAGCAGACCGTGAAGCCAGGCCATCAAGCCCTTGGCACCAGGACTCATTGTTAGAACCAGCCAAAGGCACAAGACCCTGAGCATAAAATAGAAAAACTTATATAAAAGAGCATAACTAGTGGAAATGCACCAGCAAACATGAAATACCTTGTCTGCTTTCATATCAGGAACAATCTTCTGGCATTCAGTACATCAACAAAGGTCTTGCCATGAGTACTTGATTGATATAGAGTCTCTTTAAAGAGGATGACACCAGAAACGTACTTCCGTAACTCCCAGAGTGATAGCATGTAGCTGTCTGTATGCTTGGCAATTTTACTCAGTATTCTCAAGGCCAATAGAGGTAAGCCGTTTGCCACATGTAGCATTAGATTCATGCATGGCAAGAATACCACAGCAAGGAGAAGCAATTATTTTCTGCAATTTCAATCACATGGTCCAACATATCAAAAACTTCCTATCATACTCAACAATGAAATATGAGGCTTTCTCAACCTTTCCAACTAAATCTGCCCCAATGTCTGCTGCTTCTGTATAGACCCCTCCACCAACACGACCGAATAAAGCCACACACAAACCACTTAGGGCATAACCAGCTATGACCTCATAAACACTAGCCCAATCCCATCCAAAATATAACTTAAACAAAATAATGGTTACAAAGAGCACCAAAATGCAATCAAAGAGCTTCTGGATTGAATCAAGCAAAGAGCTGCGCAAGGAAGCAATTTCCATGGCAGAAATGAAGACCGCCATTGGTAGAAATGGCGGTAACTAATTTCCATAGCTTTTCTAATTCCCTCCGGCGTAGATGGAGAAATTCCTAGATCTAATGGCTAGAATTCGTCTGAGCTGGGGTGGTTTGCTAGGTGGAGGTACCCAATAGAAAGATATATCTATATTTGTTAATTGAAGACCCTCTTGATTTGCCTATGCTTTGCCACATTTTCAATATCACAAACTTTAACAGTAGAACTTTAAACCGAACTGAGTCCATATTTCCCATGCAAAAACTTCTGAATGGAATTGATCTACTAAACTGATATGAATTGATCTTCAGAAATTGATCTTGGATATGCATTGTAGGGTACTTTACCCATAATGCAATACTTTGAATGCACACAATGAATAAATGCGGGTATAAAATGCAAAGTATTGCAAGACTGACTCTTTTCTCTGGGGCAGACGCCTTGAATGTTGAAGAAGTGATCTGGCCTCTCAAGGACGAGTAATGTGGATGCCAGCAGATTAATCCTGAGGAAACACCCTTCAATTAGCTATGATATTTCATTGTTTTGGACCCCTTCATTTGATCAACGGAATTTCCCATTCTTTTGATGCAAACAAAACCAAAATGTATGTAGCACATGAAAAACAATTCAATCAACAGTCAGCAATAAAACAGTTTGTGTGGCCACATAACCAACAAAGCAGCTGGCCGCACAGACAATGAGATCAGGAATTTTCTACAGTGTACAGCGGCATAATTCGTGATCCCATAGCCTGGGCGGCCAGCTACAAAATTGGACCAAAAACACCCAACAAAAAAAGGACAAGGAACAAAAAAAGAAAGGAGACTTCTTACTAGAACTCGGCGGTGTCTGCTCTATGCAATTCAATTCTATTTATACTGGGTTTAAAATTGGCTGATAAAGGGTCCACCTCGTGTCTGCTTTAGTGCCTAATTTTATGACAGGGCAGGAGACACGTCACGCCAGCTAACCTTTGTTTTTGGACTGATACTGTCCATCCACCTAAATCAATAGACTTGCCACCCTAAATGGCCATTTCATTGCACTACCTGCCTTCTTCTTTTCCTAACCTATTTTGGCCATACTGGCAACCCAACCTCGTACGTCCGTGATCCCATAAAACCCAGCCCATTGCTCTGGCCAATATGCTCGTCCATCCACTTCGTTTAGGTACCAGTTATTTCCATCCTCCATCCTCAAGTTTTCATCCTAAGATTTCATTAAGTTGGCCAATTCTGAATGGTTCTCTTCATTGTCTCACATTTCATCATTCGAAATCGGTAGATACTGGGGATGAGTATGTCAGTTTCCTTGTACCTATCAACCTATCAACCAGAGACGAATCGCCACCATTTTAGGTCTTCTTAATCAATCTTGGATGATGTTTCTACATCTCATAAAGCTATGGATTGAGATTTGACATAATTGTTATCATTGTTGACTAGAACTCTTATAGTCAAATAGAGAGATTATATAAATATTCAGGTGCAGTGAACTTTTAAAATTTATTCGAGTGCACTATGTTGTCCAGTTGGTAATGAGTTTAGTTAAGTCTGCAACTATCAGGTCATCATTTCATGATTGGGATGTTGGTGCCAACTGTTAAAAACTGCAACATGTAAGAAGCCACTCTAAGTTTTTATAAAGAAGTATCATTTTCAAGCAAGATTACACCAGATTGCACCACTTCTACAATGGACCAATAGCTTTCATAGGTTTGAATAGAAGGTTGCCATCACCATAGAACAATAAAGAGTATATCCCTTTGAAATTGGGGGAGTTACCCGTTGAAGCATACAAGCAAGTTTATTGTGAAGCACTTTAAGTTTTAAGGTATATAATAATATATAATAAAAAAATTATTTTACACTTTGTGATGAAAGGATCTTCCTTTGTACAACGAAATGGTAATGGTCTTTGGACTTTCCATGTTTGGTAATGCGCAATTGAGGAGAGGAGAAGGATTGGTTGGTATTACACGTTAAGCAAAGTGGGCTATGTGCCAATGGTGCCATATAACACCCACTTTAATGTAGGTTGGCATGTCCACTTCTAATGAGTTTTTTGCATTTGATCATGCAAATTCTAGTTCTGATGTCGTGGAATGGAAAGTGGTCTACCCTTGCATATAATCAAAAGTATGGTCACCATTTTTGTCATGTGTTTGCCCTCTGCAACATGTGTGTTCTCTACAACATGTGGAAGTTGGGGCTTCGCACTTTGATCAACTGGTAATCAACAGGTCGATGTTATGTTTGAGCAGTTTTAGCGCCACTTTCAGATTCCAAGTTTTGTTTCTTTCAAATTTATGATGGATGAGTTAGAAGCTGGCTGCTAAAGGACTAGACCTTGCTTATCTTCAAAATGTGCTAGATTTCTATGGTAGCTCGATGGATCTGAGTGACATAGACTCAAAAATAACTTCCAGACTTATTGCTGGAACTTCTAGCTTCTATGGAATTAGAGTTTCGAAAAAAAAACTACTCCATAGCTCCTCTACTCTGCCAGCTCCTAGCTATGAGTCCTGTCAGTTCCTCCACTGTGCCAGCTCATGGCCATCACTGGTCGCGAGGCCCCCATTGCTATGGAATATGTGAATTGTTCTCCATACAATGGATGGCCTAAAATGGACCTGAATACCCTATAAATTGGACCTCGTTCTGCCATAGTGGAGGACCTGTAGTAGTCAAGAGCGGGGTCTCTTTTGTTGTAGTAGAGAATGGAGGACCAATTGTCATCATTCCATACAAGGGATGACCTAAAAATAGACCTGGCTCTCCTACATTGTAATTAAAATCCCACTGTCCATTACCCATTTACATGAAAATAAAAGTAGACGTGGGGACGAAAGAGATTGATTGAAATTTGAAAAAGGCTCAATCACCATATATGCTAGACTAGATGGATGAAGTGGATTGAAAAAGGTTGTCTCTCAACGCCTGCATTTGGGTCGATGAGGTAAGCTTGATTGTTAACTAAAGATTTGCTGAAAAAGGGCCTACACACGCCATAGGACTGTGTGAGGTCCGTTGGTACAAGGGTGCAAAGAAGATCTCCAAGAATGTGGCAAAGGATGAGACGTCCCCCAAAATGTGCCAAAAATATGCTCCAAAGACTTCTTGCGTGAAAACATGATCGAAAGTTGTGTTCGAAGTCACACCGTGAGGGGCTGTGACAGATTGTTGAACTCACGCTGTTGGGCCGTGATGTTTGCAGAATGAACATTGTTGTGTCTTAGTCATGCCATGAAGGGCCATGAACTCATAGTTGCATGAAATTTTACCTCCAAAGGCATAACGGTAGGACTAGATAGCTAGTGTGGCATTGTTCTAAACCGCCACAATATTAGAAGGGGTGGAAAACACAAAAAATGCTGCCCATCTTGAATGGTCAAATGTTCAATTTTCTCCATGAAAAGTCCATGGAAAAATGAGCTCGTGAGGATGTGAAGGTGTGGCTGAAGGCAATTGTACCACATCGTGGAGCCGTGGAAAGAATTTTGAATTTCCACACCGTGTGGCTGTGGATATCAACATAATTTTCCTCGATGCTGTGGATGGGCCGCACGCCTCCGTGAGAGGAGCATACCCTTGTTGCCGTGAGACCTTTTTGGCTGTGAGGGGCCTGAAGAAAACCATGCCATGGGGCAGTGGACTGTTTGGTGCTGGCTTGACCCACGTCGTGGTGGGCTCTGAAGTGTTGTTGCCATGCTATGATGGTCGTGGTTTGCCATGGAAGTCCCTCAACGGGCTTTAAATTAAATTATTCCTGTGGTATGGTGTTCACACCTCCCACACACTGAACTGGTGCCACGCCTGTGAGGGGCCGTGGGCTCTGAAACACACGTCGTGGAAGGCCGTGGTGTCATGAACATATAAAATGTGTTACGACTAAGCCTTAGCCTAAGCCGCCCAGACCGTGGAGGAGGCCAAGCTGTGATTTTTTTTTTTTGCCATGAGAGGCTCTGGGTCCACGCTGTACGAGCCGTGGAGGGGACATCGATGGTATTTCGGAAGGAGCAATTTTTGCCAGGTGGAAATTTCGGCGAGAAATTTCCTGCTGACCTGGCAGACCACGAGTGGCGTCAGCCGCGAGTGGCCCTGCCAGGTTAGCAGGAAATTTCTGTCGAAATTTCCACCTGGCAAAAATTCTCCGACGAAATTTTATATGAAATTTTTTTTGCTTCTTCCCGGAGGATCTATGGCATCAGAGTCCTTGCAGGCCGATTCCTGCTAGTTTTTGATAGATTAGGGTGCTAGGGTGTAGTTTTTGCTTGTGGAAGGTGAGCGCCTAGCCATCGCCATGAGTTTTGTGGAGATTTTTGAGGATTTTCATAGTTTTTACCTAGTGTAGCATTCTTGGCGACTTTTTGGCGACTTTTGAAGCATTTTGGCGAGTCTTGTGTTGTAAGAAACTGCGGTTTTGTGTTATTATTTTATGATTTTTTGTTCTTACTCTGTCTTTCTTGCAGATCTGCTTTATATCAAGAAAGCAGTCGATTTTAAGGTTTGGATCCGAGGCCATTCTAAGAAAAATGGCTGACATGAGGTTTTTTTAGTTTGTTTGTATTTTTTAGTATGGATGTGTCTACGAGTAGCTTGGAGCCGTCCTTTGCTCTTAATATCACACAGGAGTTACATGCAAGTGGTATATCGGCTGATTTGAGGGATAGTAGCAAGAACATTACTGCAGAGGTGCATGCAGATGCATCAGTAGTCGATCTTGGAGCTGATATAGTGCAGGAGAGTCTTTCACGTGCTAATGTAGTGGATGACAGTATTTGGCAGAACATTGATGGCTTGTTAAACCAATTCCAAGGCCAAGAACTCGAAAATTTTGTGGCAGAGATCCAGAATGCTGACTGGTTTCATCAAGATCAGCTTGGTGATGATCAAGTGGAAAGAGATGACTTCTTTATACTAGATCCTGCTCTTGTTAAGGAGGCAAAAGGAGGAGGCAGGGATGCTTCAAAGAGCTTAACCAATTGGGCTAGGAAATGGTTTGATAGCTGGAGGAAAGCATTCAATCTTGATTGCAGCATTGTTATTGAAGATATACCTGTGCTGGAGCTTGCAGATATGTTGATGAAGTTCATGCTATAAGTCAAGAAGAAAAACAGGAAGTCTATCCACCTGGAAGGTACGCATTTGATATATTTTTTTGTTTAATTATTTCTAACTATGGATTGTTCTGTAGTCTTAATGTATTATATCGGACGTTTGGGAGAAACTTGAGGAAAAAATAGGATGTTAGGGTTGGTATGACCGATATTGAGGAGAGACCATTTAATATTTTGAAATCAGATGTCTTTAAAAAAGTACCTATACATTTGTAGTAGCTGTTAGGAGATCCAAACTGCCCGGGGTTAAAGGCAAAAAGAAAAAGGCACTTGTTATACCTTTTAGTGTTGAAAATGATCTTCTTGCAGATGTTGATCACCAAGTTTATCATCCTAGAAGCGTTCAAAAACGATTGTGCTTTTATATCTGCAGCAGATTTGGCATTAGAGCATCAAAGGAACTCTGGAACTTAAAAATTTACCAATTCTGTGTGCAAACTAGTGAGAGTGGTGAATTTGTTAGGTATGATGAAGCGTGTAGTAAGAACAACCAGCCTTCTCTACACGCTTTGAGGATCATCAATTTAGAGATCCAGTCTGGAGTTATGAGTAAATACGCAAGGCATTTACCTTCAAGGCAGTTTGGCAAGGATGATAAGACCGATGGCGCACTATTTTTTACTGCAATTGATAACTTCTGCTCAAATAGGAGTTTCTATTTTATTTATTTATGTAATTATTTGTGTTTGTTTAATTGTTTATTGTTTGTTTATTTTGTTTAATTCTTTGTTTGTTTAATTGTTTAGGTTTGGTTCCATAAATATCGAGTTGGAAAGAATCAGGTAGCAAAGTGGCTGAAAGTTATGGGCGACACGGTGGATGCTGAAATTTGTAACAAGTCGGGCCGAGTTACGTTGGTTACAAGATTAGCATTGGCTGGCGTACCCGTTGAAGTTGGTATGCAAGTTACTGGGCATAACACATATGACGGATATCAGAAGTAAGATAAATTAGGTTTCTTTATTTTATTTATCGTTTGATTCTTAAGTTATTTTTTAAGTGTTGCTTATTGTTTATCTACTTATTTAAAATGTTTTTGGGGTGGGGTGTCTCCCTTTTTCCGGCCGCCGGTAATGCCGCTAACACTCCCTTTTCCGGCCAAAAGCGTAATTTTGGCACCGGAAAATCAAGAACGCAAAATCGAAAATTTTATTAAAGCCCTTTTTTTTTCTTATGCGTTTCTCAGTAGGCCTAACGTAATCATAATCGGGGATGGTTCTCCTCCCCCGCCTTGGAATCTGACGCATGATATCTTTAGCGAGTCTGTAGCGGATGTAGCAGGTCTATAGTGGATGTAACTTTTAGGTTTCCTTGCAGTGGAGTTTTGGAGCGGGGCCAGAGCTAGGAGAGCCGATTAACATTTTCTGTTCATGCCACCTTTTATAGTTTCCCTAAAATGATGCTCAAGCTATGAAAGGACAGATTTTGGGCTCAAAGTTAAAGAGAGAAAGAGGATAAATCACTTGGAATACCTTTTGTAGAATCCTGTGCAAGCTTGATCGTATATACATGTTGGGCGGCTGTGATCAGAGTGTTAAGGACAACATAGCTGCAATAGTTGCGTTAGTGCTGGATCACTTGGAAGGGATGGAAAGAAGCTGAATATTACCTTCAGACAGCATGCAAGGGCCTGCAATGCAAAGCAGCAAGATGCATGAGCTTTGTTCATAATCGACACAGACAAGAAAGAAAGAGCAATCTGGGAATTTTCTAGCTTTTGCAGGTGATTTATAATTCCAGTCTTTCACAGGTGTTTATAGTTCCTCGGGCCTTTTAACATCATTTATGTGTGCAGTATGTGCATGGCTTTACCAGGCAAATGAAAAGGAAGAGGAGGTTATTTCTGCACAAAAGCTATGTCGACTCTATATTTATTAAGAAAGTTGAATTGAGGTATAGTGTGATCCGTCAGCAACTTTAGCTTCAAATCAGCCATACTTGATTTGTGGATGGTTACAAGTGCAAGCATGGCTTATTTGTGAGCCTTATCTGACCATTATGCTTTGGTATTTTTATAGAGTAGGGTCTGCTTCTTGGTTATGTTTTGCTTAATTTAGAATCAAGCTCAGTTTAGATCCAAACTCATATCTGGAAAGTATCAACTATGAATAGTTCCAAGATCGGCACCTATTCTGATAATTTATTTTCCATCAAAAGGTATAGAGCAGATCTTTGTCTTTGACCTCTTCTTATACTTACCTAGGTTGCTTGACAAGTTGTCATTTTCATCAAATGCATAATTCAGTTGTGGGTTTCGTTCCATATTTCTTTATGTGTCATGTAGTTCCATGTCTATTGTGCTCACATGTTAGAATATGTCCAAGGCTTGGACTGCTAAATAAATCTTGAAATGCAGATGATGTTTCTACATGAGAGCAATTTTTGTAGTTCTTGGTTTTGTTTTCCCAGTCATCAATGCATATAGGATAACAAGTTTACTTAATTCGGCCGGATAACTAATTGTATTTATCATGTTTGCTAACTATCTTTTTTCTTTGCTGCAGGTATTACAGATTTGCATACAATATGGATATGTCATCTTCTATATATTATCTTCTTTAGTTATATCCTCAAGTTGGAGATTCGTTTCAAGGTTTTGGAGTCAATAAGGACAGCGTGGCCTTGAGAAACAAGTCTCGCCTTTTGAAGCAGGTAAAGAAATAATAATTGAGAATAACGTTTTCTGTTTGGGGGGTCAAGCCTTTAGATTTTGCTTTGTATCTATATAAGCTGTGTTTACATTCACTTCTGGCATCATTTTACTGCCTCATGTTTTTTTTCATATTCCATATGGCAAGATTCTTTGTCTGTATTTTGTGCAAGGTAAGGAAGACAACATCATCACAGATGATGTTTTGTTATGATTATATCATTGTAATGTAGCAGAATAAGAAAGGGAAAAAGACAAACAGGCGTAGTGCATTTGCAACATGCCTGCAGAAATAAGGTTCTGGAGATGCCTCTTAACCTTCAGTAAGTCCATACATTCTGCCCATAAATTGTTTTAAGCTAAACCCTGTGATGGAAAGAACGACCAACAGGTTGGATCAACCAACAAAGATCAGTCGCATCCTTGTTGTCTAATAATGATTTTTTTTTGTGTTATAGTTGTTATATGTTTTGTGTCCAGTGGAAAGGTACTGCAGAGCCCATTCAAGGACTTTGTTCACCTATGGCTGCGCCTCTGACATGTTTCTCATCTAAGATCTCATCTATAGTCTTCTGTTATACAGCTGAGTTCTAAAATCTTTTATCCGTGGTCTTTTGTCATACCTTTACATTGCCTGCGACATCAATTCTCATAAATTTTGCCATGGACTGTTGTAGCTGAGCTTCCACAGTATGAGCTCTTCCAGCTTTTCCTTGACTTTGAACTTAGAATGATGAGCTTTGTATACATTTAATTTATGCTCAGCACAAGATGTTTAATTTTCATCATTTAAAGTACATATTGTACATTATCTCTGTTCAGATAGATTGCATGATTGAATAACAGGTATTTTGCTGCAACAACGTAACTCTTGCCCTGTACTTGATATTAATTTTCTTGAAAATCTTGGGGATTTTGCTTCTAATGTCCATGTGGAATTTTAGAGCATATTAGCATTATTGATAATGAGCTTGATATTTGTGGCCACCTTTTCCTTAAATGGTGTGACTGGCTATCTCATAAGAACTTGATGTAGTTCGATGTCTGCTACTTGATCTCATCTTTAATTGAAGCTTTAAATGCTCATATATGTTTTCACATCTTGCAGAGAAGTCATTGCAGAAACCATTGCAGACAATGGAGATGCACGACCGCAAGGAGGAGTGAATATAAAAGTCATTTATTATAGGGTAAAAACATTATTATTTTTCAAATTCATCTGCATTTGGGCAGAGACAAGAATCGGCCATCTCTTATCAGCACTACCACCCCAATTCTGGGACCACACCTAAAAACAACAGTAAAAAAAAGACAACATGTCGTTGTTCCAAAAAATCTACATGTGGTTATGTGGAGGTGTGGTTTATTAAGGAGGCGGTGTAGTTTTTTTTATGGAGCTATAGTTTTTTTTTTTTTTGAAGGTGTGGTCTTTTTTTGAGGTGTCGTTTTTTTAAAAGAAGTGTTGCTTATTTTTTTGAGGGGGTGTTGTTTTTAAGAAGGTGTTGTTTTTTGAGGTGTAGTTTATAACTAGGTGTAGTTTTTAAGAGTCGTTTTTTATGGAAGTATAGTTTTTTGAAGTGTGGTTTATAAGGAGGTATAGTTTTTAAGTGGTTGTTTTTTAAGGAAGTATGGTTTTCTGAAGTGGTATGATTTTTTTTAATCGAGGTGTTGTTTTTTGAGGTGTCGTTTATAAGTGGGTGTAGTTTTTAAATAGCTGTTTTTTAAAGAAGTATGATTTTTTGAAGTGTGGTTTATAAGCGGGTGTAGTTTTTAAGTGGCTGTTTTTTAATGAAGTATGGTTTTCTGAAGTGGTGTAGTTTATAACTAGGTGTAGTGTTTAAGAAGCTATTTTTAAGGAAATATGATTTTTTTGGTGTGGTTTATAAAAGTAAGTATGGTTTTTTGATGTGTGGTTTTTAAGTAGGTGTAGTTTTTAAGTGGCTTTTTTTTTTACAGAAGTATGATTTTCTGAAGTGGCGTAGTTTTTACGCAGCTATTTCTTAAGGAAGTATGGTTTTTTTGAGGATATTTCTTAAGCAAAGCTCCACCACCTGGAATATTGTTTGTGTGCTCAACTTTGGGAATGTATCGTATTGTTTTACATTCGTGAAAAATAACTTCAACGGTTAGATCCAACCACTATAAGAGAATGAGCATTTTTTGTCAGAAAAATCGTCAGACTGTCTAGAGAGATTTTTGCCTGACGTACAGGTTGATGAACGTACTGACGATTACTATTTTGATGCTTTTCCTGACGATACTACGTCAGACATGTCGTCACATAAATCGTCAGAAGCCTTCGTCAGGTTAAGCGTCACATTAATCGTCAGAATATACGTCAAATATGTATCGTCAGAACAAGCGTCAGAATTTGCATCAGAATATGCGCCAGAATAATCGTCAGAAAATGCGTCAGATATAACGTCAGATATATGATCAGATTTTGCGTCAGACTATTCATCAGATATTGCATCAGACTAATCGTCAGATGGTGCTTTTCTAGGTGCTATTACAATTTTAGTTATAACATTTGATTGAACATTATATTTTAGATGAAATTTGATGTTTCACAAAGCTCCTCGATCTGTCTAATGATGTATTATTTAATGTTGAAGGTATTCCTGACAAACCTTCAACCTCAATGGTGTAGAACCTCCAGGTTGCTATAGGCAACCACTCTGTGAGAGAATACTGCAAAAGAATTACTCAAACAGCCATAATAGATTAGCTTCCATGAACAGTTAAAAGACTGTCACAGCAAAATACTTCCCATGTGTGGTTCCTTGAGCTTTTTTTGATTAAATCAATTTTGTTGGATACTAGGTAAGGTACTTGATCTGCTTATGAAAGTCTGCTAGAAAATCCTTAGGACAACTATTGACCGAGTCAATTTTTGGTCAATATCCCAACCCGAGAGCTTCTTTTTGCAAGTGTATGAACATAATACCTTTTCAAGTTTTGTCAATTGGAATGATTTCTGATGACTCTGCAGAGTAGGTGCATAGAGTCCTTTTTTGAGATCTGATCCCTTTTTTCTTTATAAAGATTTTTGATAAGAAATAGCAACTTTAACTCTATGGTGAATAAATGGAATATTTCTACAGAAGACAGAGTACTTGATTGTTTTCTTTTGCTAATATTTGGCTTGTGAAGCAATCATCTACACCTAGACTCGCTAATTGAATTGAGATCATTAATTTACTCCAATATTATGCTTTAGGTTATCAAATGAGGACAGTGCTTACCAAGTTCGAATTTTCTTTCATTGAATCATCACATAGAATAGGAACATAAATTTCCAAGCTCAGAGTCTTGGGCACAGGATCAAAAAATAATCAAATGAAGGTACACATTCAAGTATTTTGCATCAAATAAATAGGTATTTCATGCAAGGCAGGTCATTCTTAACTTATGCTCATAAAACCGCTCCAGATCTGATCCGTAAGTCGAATCTTTCGCTGACGTAAGCCGGCCCTTGTTTCAAAAAAAAAAAAAATGTTTCCCCTTTTGTTTTCTCATTTAAAGGCACATTCTTGGCATCCGGGTTTGTTTTGTTTTGGCTTTTACGCTGTTATGATGTTTCTTGAGGCACAAGAGTACAAAAGGGATGCTCGGGCTCATGATTGTCGTGCCGATCTCTAGGAAAGGTCGGATCTTGGCCTGGCCTTTTTAGGTTAGAGAATTTCGCAGAGAAGAGATATCCCACAGGCCTTTTTCGCAAAATGATACCTGTGTAACGTGGCACATAGGGATTGGGTGAAATGAGACTTAGGCGAAGGGGTGCATAGAAAAAATTAAGTGTTAGCACCTTCCAACCATAGGGCACTCTTCCCTAGAATTCAAACTATAGGGCCAAACCATGGTCTATTTGGGAATCTTTTTTGTGCCACATGGAATCTTTTGATGCCCTACCCTGGACGATTTGATTGTTTTTTTTTTTTGGAATGGAATGGTTTTGACATTTGGACATGTGGTAAGCATATGGTATGAGTAGGCAATCCAAAGATGACATGGCATGGGATGACTTGGCAAAAACGTTTCCCCTAGTCAAAAACTTTTGTGAGATGAAAAAAGGAATATGGTGTGTGATGAGGTGGCCAACTTTGGTGAGGTGGATGATGACATGGCATATTTTGTAATGTAAGTCCATCTAATGCAAATTTGGCCAATTGTTTTAACCATTTTTGGGCTTATCTTTTGCACAAGCAACTTGATATTGAAAATGTAGGCTCATTTTCTCTCCCTTTGACTTAGAGAGAAAATGTGTCATCTTGACCATTGGTAGGTCAATTCTTGTACGGATTTTCGTGTCTCAAGTGAATGGAGGGTGTATCATGGATGTGTGAGAAGTTTTTTGACTAGGAAAAGAGTTTGAACCGTTTTGGGGTTTGTATAGTAGTGGAGATGAGTGAGGTGAGGCAAGTGGAGACAAAGGGTGCTCAATATATCAATCATGCCCAAGAATTTGAACTTGAGTGAACATCTTACTTCTAAAGGGGTCTTCCCATCTTGATATTGCCATGAAGCGTTTTTGAGTTGACCTTGCCCTCCTTCTTGTGTGCCTTTGACTTTTTTACTTTGAATCCTTTCTTGTGATGCTTCAAATGAAAGTCCTTACTTGGTTCTTCAGCTCGAGCCCTTGAGTTGACTTGGTCCATGCACATGTTTCAACAAGTTGTTAGCCATTAATGTGAAATGCCATTTGCTCTTCTATGCTGCCAAATCATGGCAGCATTTAATTAAGCTTGATTTAGTTCCCGGGGAATTAATTTCCATCCCTAGCTAGTATTGTAGGTTTGAGCTAACGCGGACTCCATATTTATACATTTATGGGACACTTAAGAATCTACCCAATAGACTTACAATACTATATTCATACAGTAACTTGACAATTTTATAATCTTGCTAGAGTTCCTCGGGGACAGTCGGGGACAATTTGGCATCTCTAGAGACATAGAATTTGTTATGTGCATGCAATGTTTTGTATTTTATGGTTTAGTAAAATACTTGTAGGGCATACTGGAAATAAGTTAGGGCGAAATAAGTTTGAAAACCTTCTGTCACTTCTGGATATCGATTTAGGGCATGCATAAACCTTTAGGTTAAAAATTGATTATGGCCAAGACATGGTGCCGACATGGTTAACATTGCATTTGATTAGTCTTCTTGAAGGCCAACAAGAATGCTCAAAGGAAAAAATGTAATGACTTCAAATAAATCTCACAATATGCAGCAAGACTTGGGGCAGGCTTATGAACGCTTGGCCAAGGCAGAAAAAGAGTTGAAGATGCAGTTGACCCTTAATACTCTTCAGTGATGTCTCTTTCCCTTAATTCATTTTTGGTGGGAGCACATATTGTAGTCAATTCTGTTTGCCTCAAAACTTAGATGTGTTTATGGTCCTTATTGCAGTGGAATTGAGCCATCCTCAACAGCTATTGAGATAAAAAAGGCATGTCAAAAACTAGCATTGAGACATCATCCGGACAAAGTAGTACGCTTCCTGTACTACACTTGTTTTATATTATATTATTTATGAACTCTAAAGAAAAAAGATCTTGCTGACTCATACATTTACTTCAGGTATTCTTGCTCAAGGCAAAACTAGCAGAGGCCATTGGCAGAGGCCATTGGCAGAGTCAATTTTCAATTGGTTTTGAGTCCATTGGCAGAGTCAATTCACAGTTCTAGAGTGGGAGAGTTGCCCGTCCATGGCCAGGGGCCTTCGGAAGAGGACTTTTGGGGCGAACTGCTTCAGGAAGGCTTTAAGGGTCCATCTTCTGGTGTCAACACCCTCCCTGTACCTGATGACATTGTGCAAGATCCTGATCGAAGCTGATGAGGATATGGCCTCCGAAACATAAACCTTGTGTGTTGCTAGGTTATTGAAGGGTTTACGTTATGAAGGTCGAGTTTTAGTCGGTTGCACTTGGGACATAGTCGAGAAGCTGCAGTTGAAAACACGAAGGAATAGGAATTGATGGAATGGGGTTTGGATTTATCCTCATCCCAGTGTGGCAATTAGAAGTCAAGAGCGCCTTGTGCAGTAGCAAAATTGTTTGGGATCATTCGGGATGGCCAATAGATCTAGACTCTGTTATTTTTGTTGCCATGGCTCCGCATACATATTCAGAAAAGGTGCACCTAGTTATCCAAGAAAATGACCACGTTTTGGCCTTCGAAAGGTAAACCCTACAATAACCTAGGTACACATAGGGTTTACTTTTCGGAGGCCAAAACATGGTCATTTTTTAGGATAACTAAGTGCATTTTTTCTAAACATACATGCGGAGCCATGGCAACTGAAATAACAGAGTTTGGATCTATTGGGCATCCCAAATGATCCCAAATAATTTTGCTACTGCAAAAGACGCTCTTGATTTCTATTTGCCACACTGGGAGGAGGATAAATCCGAACCCCATTCCGTCAGTTCCTATTGCTTCGTGTTTTCAATTGCAGCTTCTCGACCATGGCCCATGTGTAACCAACTAAAACTCGACCTTCATAATGTAAACCCTTCAATAACCTAGCAACACACAGGGTTTATGTTTTGGAGGCCATATCCTAGTCAGATTCGGCCAGGATCTTGCACAATGTCATGACGTAGAGGGAGGGTGTTGATGCCAAAAGACGGACCCTTAAAACCTTCCGGAAGCAGTTCGCCCCAAAGGTCCTCTCTCGAAGGCCCCTGGCCACGGACGGGCAATTCTCCCACTCCAGAACTGAACTGACTCTGTCAATGGACTGAAACGACATTACCCTCGGGACCAAGCTTCGTGTGCAGAAGACCACCCCTTCTCCAAGAAGCGCCAAAGTAGCTCATCTCCAACACATTCGTAGTCAATTGGCCTAAGAGGTGGCTGCGGAATACTGCCATGTAGAGGTTCTTGTTTCTTTCGTTACAAAAAATGATTGTGTAACTTGGTCCCTAGGGTAATTTCACCATTCTGGACGATATGACGAAGTCGAATCTCCATTCAGCCTTTGTCTTTGCTTTCGAGCATGTTGGGAGCCCACGTGGCATGTTTGAGCCACCATGGCATGTTGGAGCCTAGGTGGCATGTTGGAGCCCACATGGCATGTTTGAGCCATCTTGGCATGTTTGAGCCACCTTGGCATGCTGGAGCCTAAGTGGCATGTTGGAGCCCATATGGCATGTTGGAGCCACCTTGGCATGTTAGGCCCTAGGTGGTATGTTTGAGCCACCTTGGCATGTTGGAGCCTAGGTGGCATGTTGGAGCCACCTTGGCTTGTTAGGGCCTAGGTGGTATGGTTGAGCCACCTTGGCATGTTGGACGCGTGGCATGTTTGAGCCACCTTGGCATGTTTGAGCCTAGTGGAATGTTTGAGCCACCTTGGCATGTTGGAGCCTAGGTGGCATGTTGGGAGCCCACGGGGCATGTTTGAGCCACCTTGGCATGTTGGAGCCTAGGTGGCATGTTGGAACCCGCGTGGCATGTTAGAGCCTAGGTGGCATGTTAGTGCCTAGGTGGCATGTTTGAGCCACCTTGGCATGTTGGAGCCTAGGTGGCATGTTGGGAGCCCACGTGGCATGTTTGAGCCACCATGGCATGTTGGAGCCTAGGTGGCATGTTGGAGCCCATATGGTGGAGCCACCTTGGCATGTTAGGCCCCAGGTGGTATGTTTGAGCCACCTTGGCATGTTGGAGCCTAGGTGGCATGTTGGAGCCACCTTGGCTTGTTAGGGCCTAGGTGGTATGGTTGAGCCACCTTGGCATGTTGGAGCCTAGGTGGCATGTTGGACCCGCGTGGCATGTTTGAGCCACCTTGACATGTTTGAGCCTAGTGGAATGTTTGAGCCACCTTGGCATGTTGGAGCCTAGGTGGCATGTTGAAGCCTAGGTGGCATGTTGGGAGCCCACGTGGCATGTTTGAGCCACCTTGGCATGTTAGAGCCTAGGTGGCATGTTGGAGCCCGCGTGGCACGTTTGAGCCACCTTGACATGTTTGAGCCACCTTGGCATGTTTGAGCCCAGGTGGCATGTTGGTGCCTAGGTGGCATGCTTGAGCCACCTTGGCATGTTGGAGCCTGCATGGCATGTTGGAGCCCACGTGGCATGTTTGCACCACCTTGGCATGTTAAAGCCTGCGTGGCATGTTAGAACCTGCGTGGCATGTTTGAGCCACCCGAAGCCACCTTGGTGGTATGTTTGAGCCACCTTGGCATGTTTGAGCCTAGGTGGCATGTTTGAGCCACCTTGGCATGTTTGAGCCAAGTGGCATGTTTGAGCCACCTTGGCATGTTGGAGCCTAGGTGGCATGTTGGGAGCCACGTGGCATGTTTGAGCCAGCTTGGCATGTTTGAGCCACCTTGGCATGTTTGAGCCTAGGTGGCATGTTGGTGCCTAGGTGACATGCGTCAAAATTCGTTGGTGCCTAGGTGGCTATTGCGTCAAAATTCTACCCTTTTGTTTGTATAACAAGATTGTGCTTTCATTTGGCTGGAATTTGAAACTTGGAATCTTACTACATTGAGAGGGATAAAGCACCACCAGGCCCAACTTGCTTCTTCATGTATTCATCTGAAAGGCACATTTTCATGACCATTCTGTGTTCTTCTAGCAATGAGCATCCAATCTTATGTAGATCCTCAATTGTTTGTTAAAGAATGCAAAGAGGTCCATAAATAAATAATCTTATCTAGTATTTTTTCTAAAATAATCCCATCAGTATGTCTTCTGTTGTTTTTCTGTTTCTGCTGTTAGAAAATTAAAATACACGAGGTACAATTCAAAGAGGTACAATTCAAAGTATTCAATACAGACAAAAGAGTTGGACATACCTTCGGTGCAATGAACTCTGGCAAATCTTCGTCTATACTTTTTTTCAAAAGCTTTTCACCCTGACTTCATCATCGCCTATAGATTCTTAAATTTGAGTTGATGCGCTTATGAGCCTAATGACTTTGAGATCCCACAGGGAATGGTTTGCTTTGTAGAAATATCTTTGCTGGGAGATTTTTCCAATTTCAACGAGTTGTCCTCAAAATTTTTCGGGCACTCATTAAGAATTAAAAGTAAGGACTTCTTGAGCTTATACAACCAAGAAAATGAAAAAAACAGACGCGTCCAAACCATATTTTGGCTATAGCCATATGGCTTGAACGTAGAAGAACCCATAAGGAAAAATCCCCCGCCAAAAGTAGTGGAACATTTATCATAAGTTCAAAATTGAAAATAAATTATATGGATGAAAAAAATGCCCCATCAAAGGTTCAGAACAAGGGTCCAGATTTGGCAGATATAAACGGCCGATGGTGATCCGGTATTTTGTCGCTATTGGTGCGCTACTTTCCCGCTTTACGCTACTTTCCCCGCTTCCAAATCGAAAGGTAAGAGCGGCCCCTATGGCACTCTCCCCGCTTCCAAAACCGAGAGGAGGCTATGGCGCTCCCTCGCTTCACGGCCGCTTCACAAACTGCTAGCTTCACGGCTATGCCGCCTCGCTTCACATGATACGGGTGATGCTCGCTTCAAACAAAGGAGCTGGAATCTCATGTTAATTCTTTTGCAATTCCTAACTTGTCTCCTTCAATCTACGCTCCACCATGTTCTAGTGCCCAAAGACCAACAGATGGTGGTAAAAACTTAGTGGATCTCATTTCGCATGATCATAATCCAGTTCTATGCAGCTAGATAATGAACAGAGGTTCAAATACTACCTTAGACTGGTTTTTCAGTATCCGGGGCTTGGAAGAATCCTTCAGGGCCGATCTCATGGGCTGCAAGAATTACAGAGATGAAGAAAACCCCGACCACCAAAGGCCGATTTATGCAGATCGGTTCCTATGGGAACTGTTTATGCACTTCGGCAAAGCATGGTGTCGACCGGCCCCGATGCCGCCCAGATCAGCCGATTTTGCCCTATCAGCTTCCGTACTTGGCCTCCCAGGCAAACAAAGCCAGATATATTACATATCAGGTTTTGGGCAGCAATCTGTGCTGAAGCCCGCCTTGAGGTATAAGGCCTTTCTACGCACTCTTAAACTATATATTGTGAAAACGGATCACATGTTCGCCTCTGTCTTTGCTATTGAAGAGCAATGTGCGCAAGAAGATTCTCTTAGCTCATTCTATTTTCTCATGGCAATTCAGTTCTTTCCATATATATGAGACATGATATTATTATCTTATGTTGCGGCGGGGATGAGAGCGCAATCTTAAGTAGCTTTTCTATGCTAGTATTTTGGCTCACCCGCTTTGAACGATCACTTGGCTTTGTCCTTGCAAATCGTTTGTGTGCTCATAGCCGGCCTTTCCGCCGCCCTCGCTTCAAGGCTATGGCCGCATTTAGATCGAGAAGAATCTTTGGGTTTATATCATTAATCGCTGATGTTGAGCAATGCTGGGCTTATATCAGTACAAAGCCAAAAATCGAACCAAGCCAAGAAGCTAAGAAGCAAGCAAGAATCGAAGCAAGCCAAGTAGAGTCTGTCCAAGCAGAAACACCAAAGGTCCAAGGTATTTTTCACAGCAAAAATAGCAAAAACAGGTCTGTTATATTTGATGCCTTCCTTATAACTGGTAAATCCTTTTCCCTTTTTTTTTTTCTTTTGATTTTAATCCTTTCTGATAACCTTATGTGCTTTGATAACCTTATGTGCTTTGCAGAGAGCTCCTTTAGAAGGATCCGTGACTCTTTGTTATTTTTGCACTCTGGAGTTTGGAGTCAGTGTGAAAATATCTTTGTTTTGATTGTGAATTGTAACTGCAATCTTGCAATCTTGAAAAATAAAGGTGTATATTTTTCCAATGGTTTTTAGATCTTCAATTCAAAACCACGTCTTTGTTTTAGAAAAAAAAACAAACAAAAATAACACTTGCATATTTTTTAATTCAAAACCATGTTTTTTTGTTCACAAAAACAACACTTGAAATTGCTTATTTTAAACAACCACATGTTGATTTTATATAAACCTATATATCAAAATTCTTCTTCATGAGAAAAATAATACTTGAAAACAACAGTTATTTTTTAAAAACCACATATCATTTTTCTAGGAAAACAACACTTAGAAACAACATAGTTAAAAAAAAACATATCATTTTTTTAAGAAAACAACAACTAGAAATAACATAATTAAAAAAAACCACATTTTTTTTTAAAAAGCACCTGTCATTTTGTTAAGAAAACAACACTTAGAAACAACAGAGTTAAAAAAACCACATTCTTCTTAAAAAACACATATCATTTTATTAAGAAAACAACACTTAGAAACAATAGAGTTTACAAAAAACCACATTCTTCCTAGAAAACACATATCACTTTTTTAAGAAAATAACATTTAGAAACAACATAGTTAAAAGAAAAAACAAAGAAACTACGTGTAGTTTCTAGCAAAATCGGACAAAATTCTATACGTAGTTTTTTAGTATTATTTTTTCATACAAAACAATAGTTAAAAACTACATGTGGACCTTTTAGGTTTTATTAAGAACCACATGTCTATTTTAGAAAAAACAACACTTGAAAACCACATCTACTTCTAAAAAACAACATGTAGACACACGTGTAATTCCTACGTGTAGATAATTTTGACAAAACTCTATGTGTAGACTTTTAACAAAAAAAACTACATGTATAAAAAGTTGGCTAAAAACTACACGTCATTTCTAGCAAAATCGGACAAAAAACAACACGTAGTTTTTTGATGTTATTTTTTAGCAAAAACCACACTAAAAAACAACATGTGGACCCAGTATTGGGGTGGTTGTTCAGAGGAGTGCAACAAGCAGGTAAATCTTTATGGTTTAATCTTTTTATTTTTGAAAGATCAAGTTAATTAATATTAATACAGAGTAAGTACAAGAAGAGCGATACTAGGGTACTCCTGCCCACACTTGAGCGAGAACCCAAACGGCACGTATACCTACCTACGACTCATGACACAAACCTGCCAATGCTGTCTACAATGAGGAGGGTCCTTTCCCAGACAGCTGCCTTGAACTGCTCTTTCCGAGGGGACGCCAGGTACGAAGGATATAATTTGTACCTCAACTGCGGGATCAAAACCCCAGGCTGCACCTCCTCATTCCTGAACACCTTCATGCGTCGTCGCTTCCAAATGAGCCATAGCAACCAGACCTTACACAAATGGAAGGCCAGACTCTGAAACTGGGACCACCCGCTAGGATACACCCCCAAAAGAACCTCTTGACTACGGAATGAGACATGAAAGAGGCGCTGGACCCACTGCCATGCCAGCTGAATCTCCAAGCAAAGAAACATACAGTGCTCTAGGGTCTCAGCACAGGCACCACACATTGGACAGCGGTCGCTGATCAGCGGATTGACCCTGTGAACCCACGTGTTCACCCTCAGGGATCGGTGCACTATCTGCCACAGCAACACCCGAATCTTGGGGGGCGAGATCGGGTTCCACACCCATCTCCAGATGTTGCCCCAGTCATCTCCCGGCACCTGGAGACTCCAGTCGTCTGAGGGAGGCAGCTCATCTTGAATTGCCAAAAGCTCATAATAGACCTTTATGAAATTTGTGGGATCAACTTTTGGATGACAACTCCACACTCATCTTGATGCTTGCGGGGAGTTTAGCAGCAGAGCATTAGCCACTCGCGCCCAGATAGCACAATCCCGTTCCTGGAGTCGAAACCTGTGGCGAAAAAGCTGCCAGGGTGCCAGTTGCATGTCGACATACCACTCCCCCACCGTCAAGACCCCACGTTGTTCCCATCTGCGTTGGACTCGAGGATCAACGGATGTTGCCAGCACCAAAGGTGATGCACCTGGTCCAAGCGGGATCCACCATGGCGATGCCTCTAACTGAATACAACTGGAAGCATCAATCGCAAACAGCGGGCGGACACAAGGCCCCCAAAAGTTAACTTGTATTCATAATCATGATGGAAACCAGTATAAGAGTGGTTTTTAGTACATGCCATTCAAAATGTCAAGAAAAACTATATGGCTTTCATGATGTTGTAAAATCACTACTAGTACAATCATAGTTCTTATACTGATTTTATATCTTACACTAGTTTCTTAAAACTATTACTAGTTCAGGAGGTGATTTTTAAGCATACGTTGTCAATATTATAATTTAAGATGACTTTACATACTAGTTATCACTATCATATATATTTTTTAACCTAGTTTTAATCCTCCCAAGTTTTTGAAAAACCATATTTGACTTTGCAAGTGTGCTATGGTTTTTGGCACATGCTTATTTACTATGCTTGTTAGCAGTCTATGGTGTTAGTCTTTGTTGTTGTTTTTTTAATATACTTGTTTCAATCCTTAATGTCATACTGACTTTTAGCATAGTTTTTTAACGTTAACTAGTACTTCCAACTATCATATCTATTTTTGCCCTACTTTTAAACATGATCCTTAATTGTAATTATAAACTTCTATTATGTACATTGACTTGTCTATAACTCCTCACGATTTGGACAAAATATAAACATGCTTTCTGGATACTAAAAAGTATAATATCACAAAGAATACATTGGAAAAATATACATAGCCCAATATAAAACTTTGTTACATATAATGGTAAAAAGCAAGAAACAACGCATAGACACCTTGCAACCAGTAAGAGTAGAGCATCAGCGTCATGGAGTTTTCTCGAGCAACTATATCAAATCCTTTTGTAACCAACATGTATCATTCTAGCGAAACTTGATTGCATGTGCCATTGTGATAAATGCCCTAATGTAAAACTCTAAATATTGTGGAGCATAAGACTTTGATACTTCTGAGAAATTAAGCAATAAACTGGCTGTCAAGACTTGCATGCTTCTTACCATCATTTAGAAGCACCTGGTTGCTAACTAGAGATGGCCCAGCTTCATGATTGTTTAGACCGAGGTCACCAATATATGCTTGCTCCTGCACATTACGTAAATCGTGAAATGAGGAGATGCACAGATTATCGACACCTCAGACATTCTCTGGTGTTGGCTAATTGATTATTGCCTCAATCTTTAATGGATCAATGGAGATTTCCTCTGCTGACATTACATGACCTAAATGCTCCACCTTAGATGTTACGAAGTGCCACTTCAAAAGCTTACCAGAAAGATGGTGCCGTCTCAATTTTTCCAATGCCCTTCTCAAGTGGTTATATGCTCCTCCATCGACTTGTTGTACATTAGGATGTTAGGATGTTGTCAAAGAAGATGATGATATACTGATCCAAAAAGTCTTTGAAGATGTCATTCATTAACCTCATGAAGGTCTCAGGAGCATTTGATAGAGCAAAGGGCATTATTATGAATTCATAGTGCCCATACCACGTTCTAAAGGCAGTCTTACGAATGTCTTTCTCCTTTATCCTTATCTGATGATACTCAGATCTTAGGTATACCTTGGAGAAGCCTTTAGTTCCTTGGAGCTGGTCCATCAAGTCATTTGCCCTTGGCAAGGCATATTTGTTCTTAATCGTCTGCTTATTGAGTTGTCGATAGTCAATGCACATCCTCAAACTTCCATCTTTCTTCTTCACGAAGGGGATGGGTGCCCCAAAGGGTGACAGATTAGGTCGAATAAATCCAAGCCGAATAAATCTAAGCCCAAGCAACTCCATCAACTCCATCAGCTAGCTTGGAAGTGCTCATTCTATAAGGAGCCTTACTGGTTGACTTTGCGTCTGATGTAAGAGTGATTTCACATTTACGCCTCTATAGGGTGGAAGTTCTTGGATTTCATCCGAAAATATATCATGAAACTCCTTGATTAGCTTTGCAATTGACCTAAGCAACTCTTTCAAAGTAGCATCTTTCTTCTTACTACTGTAGTTGAGTTCGATGACTCTAGTTTAAGAATGTACTCAACCTCATCCTTCATGATGCACTTAAGTAGATGTTTTACTCACATGCACTGCATTATGGAAGCAATTTTTTTATCTTTGACCACGAAGCGCTTGCCATTCAGAGCCATAATTGGAACTTCTTGCTTGTCACAGTCGATCATTGCTTTAGCTGGCTTCAAGAATTCCATGTCGACTATAAGGTCATACTTTCTGATGTCCATGACTTCTGCGCCCATGCTCCACTAACATATCTTCGGCCATGGTAATTCCAACTGAGGTGTCCATAGATGGAGTTGGCGGGGCAGAATTCGTATTTTTGTATAACATGCTTAAGGTATCTTGTTCTAGTGAAAGGGACATCAAAGCTATCTTCATATGGACAACATGGACATTGCAGACATCACTTGCTCCATCCTGTATTTTATTAGCAAAACCTTTGGTTTTGCAGTGCCGCTATCTGTTGTGGTATCTATATGTGCTTCTGCCCAATACACAACCTTCTGGATTAATTCTTGTACAAATTGCGCTTTAAGAGTAGGAGAGTAGGAGATTGCGATCTCCCATTCTTGCTCTCTGTGATCTCCACGGAGTGTTGAATGCATTTGTCTAGTGCATATCATAACTGTAAATATTCTTTTCCTATATCTCTGTTGCATTTTACAAAATTTCATTTCAAGTACTGCAACTATGCGATAAATTATTAAAATGACATTCCTTACAAAAAAAGATGCACTCACCTCTTGCTATGCAATGGGTTCTTTCCAAAATGATGTCTAAGGCGGTCTCAGGTCGGATTAGGCCATTGGTTTAGTGATGATATTCTTATTGGTGGGAGAGAAAAATTCAAAAAATGTTCCTAAATTGGAGTCCCTATGTGAAGGTTAATTTGTCAAGAATAGAATAGAATAGAATAGAATAGAATAGAATTGTTTTTATCGTCCACGGAGACCAATCGGTCTATGGGACCCAATACAAAAAGCGCAGCAGTCACATTACTGCCCGGATTAAAAAACCCCCGCCCCGAAGGGTTTTCGAGGAAAACCGCGTGGCGCAATAAGCAATAAGATCGCCGACATCAATTAAATGGTTGATCGGGGCATATCCGAGCCCTCAAGTCCAGTACTTCCCTGAATGTATGATCCGAAAGTGAGCGACCAAGTCGCGGCCCAAGATCATGTGTAGCGGCTCATCAGCTCTAATCAACTGAGCATAGCGTGTCCGGACCGATCATATGGCCGGGCAGCTCGGAAAGTATGACACTCATCCTCAACAGCCCCCCGCCCGGCAAAGACCGACAAACCCTATCCCGACGCGGGCTCCCCAATCCATCGACTGTCTCAATCGGAGATGGTGGGCACTGTCGAATGGAGGCGATATGCCTCGCGCTTTTTCATGGGTAGATGTGAACGTAGGTAGTGCCGTGGGCCTCGCTCTAATGTGGGATTTATGTGCCGCTTGTAATGTGTTTGTTTTGACTTGCTCCGCAGCCCCGAATCCCAAAGCTTGTTGGAGAAACAAGCATCAAGGTAACATCTCAGCCGTCACGACCGCCTCTGTTTCTACTGGATGCACATGTGCTCCTGGACATTCCATCTAGTTAGCCAATTTGACTCTTTTATCCTTCCAACAATTCTTGAGTCGTTGTGGTCCCATTGCCCTTTGATAAGCCAAGTCGCGGTAGACAATCATCATCCATATTTACCACCTTCTCGGAAATAGACGATGTGTCTATCAAGGGTCATTGCTGAAGTGGCAGGAAACCCGTCTCCGCAACAAAATTTGAATATGGGACTGTGGATTTCACTCCGAAGTGCCCGTGCTAAGAAGGCCTCGCGACTGTTCTAAGTCGCCCAAGTAGCAAGGGACACCACCGGGCCCCGGACTTCAACTCCGCGTACAAAAGAAGCGGGCTCTACTAATACCCCGAACGGATGTGCCCGATGCCCCCAATCATATAGTTACGCTCTGTGGTTATTGTTACGCATTGCATAGAGTGCTTTCCGGCCTGGCGCTACACGCAATCTTATGGAAGTGTCAAGATAGTGTAGAAGGAAACTCCACTCCCGGATACTTGTAGGTGGGTGTCACCTCCACTTGTTGCCCTCGATAAGTGAATGAAGGGGACCTTGGATGGCGCGAGGATGAGATTAGGACCACCTTGGTCTTGGCGGATTGACGTTCATGTCTGCGTGGCTGGCGAATGTATCCGAGCATCTAAGTGAGACCGCATATCCTGCGGAGTGTGAGCTAAGAGGTCAACATCGCCCCGCATAGATGAGTTGTCGATGACACGATGCAAAAGTTGGGTCCCGCCACCCCCATTGTCCATGAGCGGTGTTCCAACCTGGTCAATGTACGTGAACCAAACAATGTTGGGGAAAGAGGACATCCTGGCGGACCCCAATATCGCTAGTGAATAGTTGTCCCGTCATCCGCATCCGGCTGTACAACTCTCGCATACTTTGTGATAATCGCATTTTGCATATCCACGGGAACCTCTAGTTGCCGCGTAATCTTTCCCATAACTTTTTCGAGGCCGCGGTGTCAAAAGCCTCGCAAAGTCAACAAAGCAACAATACAGTCCTGCCGACGGCGGTTTCGCTATCCTCAACCAAAGTCCTCAATGTGAAGATATGATCAATGGTTGAATGCGTGGTCTGAACCCCGCTTGTTTGAGAGCTTCACACCTGTTGCTTCGCCTTTTGGTCAACTGTTGCTCAATAATGCCGCCTAGCGGTTTGGCAAACACCGAACCCGACCATGATTGTTCGGTAATTGGTTGGACTATGTGGATCTCCTTCCTTGTAAATGGGGACAACTCGCTTGTGGTCCTTCTTTGGGGAATCCTTCTGTAGCTCTGTTGAACATAGTGGTTAGGACTGGTACCATAGGCTCCCCCCGCCCACTTGAGCAACTCTGCCGCGCGATACCATCCAGTCCGTTGCTTTCCCATTGGCCAAACGCTGCAGACACGGGTAACATCATCCTCTGTGATTTCTAATGTCGGACCATTCTCGTGGGGGTATGAGTGCTCGTGTCCCTTGAGGATCATAGAGTTTGCCGCGGTATTGTTCCCATTGCTCATTAGTGATGTTCCCCGTAGGTCGGGCTGGCTTTCGAAGAACCTTGGCGCCAAAAGATTCTAGGATGGCTTTTCAACATGGAAAACATTTCCCTTTGATGACGTGCAATGTAATCGAGATTTCTTTGCCTTCAAGAAAGCACGATCTCGTGTGGTGGCATGTGGGCGCATACGGGGGATCGTGGATCTGGCGAGCCGGCATTTGTATTCCTTACACTCAAACATCAAACCACCGACACGGGGAATGTTGCGATCCCCCGCGTGATACCTCTCGGGCATGCTATCCCAAAGCATCTTTCGCAAGCATTACCAAGGAGCTCAATCGGTGACCCGTTTGTTTGCTCTAGCGTGGGGCCTGCAAAATTCTGAAAAGGTCATATATGAGCATATCAAGATAATCCTTTGCTCGCTCATAATCCAATCGCATAGCGAGGTATACAAGGAGCTGCAGTAGAAGGGGTTCTAGCGACTGCCAAGCCAACCGGGGTAGAGTGGAAGGTGATCCGAAGTCTGTCTCCTCATCTCTACCGATGCATTGCCTACCGAAAGTGGTTGATCAAATGTACATCCCGCTTCGTGACTAATAGATAGTCCACCACACTAGATCCTCCACCCCGATTCTCTTGTCTGCAGTGCACTTACGGGGAGGAAGGCCACCATGCCGTGCCATTACAAATTACCAAGTCAAAGACACCACATAGTAGAAGCAATCGGCCGCCAAAGTGCATGACCGACTCTCATCCGATGTTCGTGGCCAAGCGCCTCCCGGGCGCAAATTGTAACACATCCCGGAGCCAAAGGATCAAGTCTCATGGGCTGCTCTACTCCCGTCCGTGCATTGAAGTCCCCAAGGAGTACCACACTACCCAACCTGTTTATGTTCTTTGTATGTCATCATATAGATCGACATATGGAGCTAGCATGTCCACATCCGAGTGGGCATGGTAAAAGTTGCTTTTCCGCATGTGGAAAGTAGCAAGCGACCAAGAAGAGAGGGTTGCCACTACAGTTCGCACCCGCACCCACAAGTACCGGTTGTGTCGTCAATCTTGTGCGGGGAAGACCGACCGTGCCAAAGACTCTGTAATAACAGGCAACCCTCCATGTCCCCTCTTGCTTGTGCAGCTATTGAAGACCGAGAAATGTTGATAGCCTAAAAGATCGTAGCTTGGTGTCTGCGTGCTCCCATGTCTCCATGAGGAAGATGAGATCCATACCCGCAAAGAATGAGTTGAGACTATCTCCCTTACGCCATGGGAAACCTCGACAATTCGGGCATTCCCTATTTGTTAGCAGCCAGAGGCATCGCAGATTGAGTTGTGGGGAACAAAGGGGAAGCGGTAGCGATCGAGTCATGTGGACAGAGTGAGAAGCAAAGTAGGGGTTGGGGCAGCAGTGAGAAGCAAAAGAGGGAGTTGGGGTGGCATATGACCTGAGGAGTAGTGGCAAAGGGCGGGCAGGGGCATGGGGCTGGAGCAGACGGTGGAGGAGCATGATCAGAGGAGGTGGGGGCTGCAGCTGAATGGCCCGGAGGGTCTGCAGCAACATTCGGTGAGCGGAAAATGTGCATCTTGCCTCGAACTAGTCCCGCAGCTCCTCCTTGACAGCGGATGCCTCGAACCTTGGTGAGCTCACGCCTGCGGGACTCTTGTTGCGCTGGGGTGAGGTCTCGGTCCACATACAAGGATGTTCCCTTCAATTGCTTGCCCTGGCGCAGTATGGCATCCCGTACTTGCATATCTGCTACTGTGAATATGACAATACGGTTGTAGGCAGAACGTCGAGCACCATGACGGCTGGCTCGAGCAATGTGTACAGGCCCAGGCAATGTCATACGATTGATGATCTGCAGACCGAGCTCTGGGTGAATGAGATTCTCTCCCTCTTCTTCCGTGAGCCACGGATCACCAAATTATGACCTCTCCGTCTGCGTTCACTAAGCTCACGTGGATCAACGTTTCTTTGGGGCAAAGCATGTACCGATCGGCGGGCCGTCGCGGAGTTGAAGGTCTGTCCGATGTCCATGAACGGGGAGGGTCCCTGTTGGCGTGGAGGGAATGGTGAAGTAGGGCGCCGTGGTGCCTGCCTAGACCGACTTCGCATGGGTGCTTGAGCATGGGTGGCGGTGAGGTGCCCGAGATTGCCTCCGCCCGCCGGCCGGTGAGCTCAGCTCCTGCTGGAATTGTTTCGCCGCCCAACTCGGATACACAATTTTGCAAGGCCTCGTGTGCATTGGCATGGAGTCCTTTCCCCGTTGGATTGTAGCTTTCGTGAGCTCGTGTGCCTCTTGCTCTTGAACAAGGGAAACTGTTCCAACTTCGTATCCTAGAGGCAATTACATCATCCGTCGATGTGAAGGTGATCTCCATTGTGTTGATCCCGCGAAGGGCCTGTAGTAACCGACTTTCATTAGTTGCTATCCTGAAATGCCCCCGAAAGTGGCAATGACATCTGCAATGTCCGATCGAAGGCGGAGATATCAATGACCATCTCCTGCTCAATTCTCTCCTTGTCCTTCATTATAACTTCATCTCTGGTAGACATGGTGTCTATTTGTGCCCGGAGGCCAGCAAGAGTCTGGCTATCCTGCTCCCTTTCAAACTGCAACAAGTTTATCTTTGTCAAGCAATTGTTGCACTTGGGTCGATGCACGCAAACCGTTGTTTTTACTATAGTGGTTGCTTCTTAAGCACTTGGGGGACGGAGGCTTGTTGCTCTTCTCGGGGTGTGAGATCTCGAGTGGTGTGATCCTCAACCATCTGTATTTGTCTCCACCTCTCATGGCATGACTGGTGTGCCATCCTTGTGGAATCGGCGCCCGAGGTCTGCGCAAAGCCGGGTATGTCGATTTGTCTTCTTGGCCGAAGCTGAGCTTGCCGCCTGAGCCTTTGCACGAGCCTCCTTCTTCATGGAAGAGGCTTCTCCCTTGGCCTGACTGCTAGGTCTAGGTCTCTTCTTGTGATGGGGCGCTGTATGCTCCTCCCAAGTGGGCATGTCGCAGGCGGTGTTCGAAGTCCTGGGTCTGGGTCTGGTTCTCGAGTTGGGTTGGGGATGTCCTGAGAGTGTCCATGGGTACCTAGACAGATCTTGAATCAAACGGACCAACAAATTAGGGCAAGTCAAGGGAATATGTGAAGCCCTAATCCAGAATCCAAAAGAGCAAACCGGCCGGAAAATTGCTGTTATCACAGAAATAACTTAGCCAACCAGGGTCATATCATACAACCATCGGAAAGGTTGCTAAGAGAGCTTTCCAACGCAACAAATTTCAGCTGAAACGGACTTCTGGATCTCCTGTTATGAGTGAAAACGTGTGACTAGCACCACCGCCTTAGGGTTTGAGCGCCTTTGGAGATGGAGGCCGGAAAACTGCTGTTTTGCTATGCAAACCCTATTCTAGCATATGCAAATCGCATACTTTCAGAAAGCTATCTGAGAGAGCTTTGTAACGCACCAAATTTCAGCTGAAACGGAGTTCGAGATCTCCAGTTGTGATCAAAAACATGAGACCGGCATTAGGAGCACCTAGATACAACCTACGTTAGCAAACACAATTTTCACCCCAATTAAATATTTAGCATAAAAAAATGCAAACGAAGGATCTAACACACAATGTAATCAATACGTGCACTTTAAGACAAATTCCATGCAATATTATGTAATCCGACATAATCTTACGAAAGCATTAGAACTATTTGACCACGTCATGGTTAGCTGTCGAGTTCACAAAGTTCAAAAAGCTCCTTCAAATATATACACGTCTCTTACCGTATCACCAAACTTTGGTCTCTAGCCTTGGTACAACTTTGGTCTAGGGATTGATATAAATTTAAAGTATTCATGTATGACGACCTTCAACTAAAATTTGTTTCTATATATAGGAAAGCCCATTTAGTGGGCTTTCCTGCTGCGGAAACAGGGCGACATGTAGCAGCACGGAGCGCTGTTGACACACAGGAAAGCCCACTAAATGGGCTATTCTATAACATGGAAACCAGTAAAAAACCATTCTACGATCAAGAATATTGGATAAACGATCTGAATGCGGGGTAAAACTGCAGGAATGGCTGGGTAAACGGCAAGAATGCAGGTAAGATGCTGGAGGAGCAGGTAATATCTGTCATAGATATTTTTAGTAATATTCTTGGGATTGAAACAATGCCACGTGGCATGGCACTATAAGACGGGAAGGCAGAATGAGTTTTAACTAGTTTTTACGAGTTTAACAACAGTAAAACTTGGTAGTTCGTTGAGCCAAGTTATCATTTAACCAGGTATAATGACATGATGTATAAGGGTAAGACAACTGGGAAGTGATTCCCGGATTGGCAGCGACCGGCGTTAGCCGGGAGCTGCAAGCCGGTGAATCACTGACCAGTTTTCTTACCCTTACAATATCATGATTGGGGAGTGATTTTGAGCTCACCGCTCATGGCTATGGCACTATGATCTCTATTTGATTTTGATCTCTGTTTCCCTTTCATAAGTAGCTGTTCTTCACCTGTTGTGCTTTTAATCTCTATTTCCCTTTCATAGCTGTTCTTCACCCGTTGTGCAAGGTCGGAACAAGAAGCAAAACAGCAAATAGCTGTTCTTCAGCTTCTGTTCACGGTCGGATGTTCACGGTCGGACGGAGCAAGCACCAAGAAAAATTTCTATTCTTAACCGGATCAACAGGTAATCAGGAATCTTCATACCCGATTAGGATTCCGGGATATTGGCCATGCCACATGGCATCAGGAAAATAGACCACCAGAAGAAATCACGACCCAACCATGATATTGTGTGGGGGATGTGTTAATGAACAAAGATAAATTGATCTAGTAGATAATCGACCAAGGGATTCAAAGTTTATTTTCTCTTATTAATGTTTGCCTTGGTGTCAATTTGTCGCATGGGTTTTCTCTATTTTTTTAAGCTTTGGGCCACTCAAAACCCTAAGATGGAACCCTAAGATTTCTTCAACGGCATTCCTTCTCCTGCTTCGTGGTCCACGGCGATTTTCGAAACTAGTCAGGTTTGCCGATTTCATTCTTGGTATCCATAGATTTCCTTATATTTTTGTGATCTGTAGGCCATCAAAGCTATATCTGGATCGTGCTGTCTGTATTGGGGCGAATTTGAAGCTGAAGGCTGGCCATGGAAGTAAGGAGTTGGGTGCAGAACAAACCAAAAGAGGAGTAGACCACAACCAGTTGAAGCCGATTTGTCATAAAAATCTGGGCTTGCTAACCGTGTATAGTGCTAACAGGTGGGCAGGTTGGGGTTCTGTTGAGAAACTATAAATTGAATTATTGTAGATGATAGGAACAATTTAATTTGTGTTTGATAGCTTTTTGTAGGTTCGCTGTGCTAAAGGTTATCTTAAATCCAATGTGGTTTTATTCCAGCTATTCTATGAGCCTCTTAGTAATGCTGGGGTAGCAGATAGATTAAAGTGACTGTCCTTTATTTGATTGCATTTGCTGATATTGTGACTAACAAAATGGAAGTAAGTATTGACATTACTGCAGACGGCTATGATCTTCGGTCTATGGCACTATAATACCATATTGTATGATGCTTTGATATGCTCTTGCGTCCACAACTAGCAGGTCTCAGTGTTTCTAAAATGTTCGAATCGATAAATGTAGTGCCATCAACAAGGTTTGTTTCATCTTAGGCAGCAGGGTAACTCTTAACTGACAGGTTATTGCGCCAATTTGTTGGATGTAAGGTTGCATTCTCTATGGTATTCTGCAGTTGATACTTTTCCTATTTCTATCACTTGTTACAATGCCAGGTACACCTGAAACATGGTGCTCCAAGTGAAGTGCTGCTTGTAAGCTTCTGAGAGATAAACCTGGCTTCATTTTGGATTCAAAGCCTCTATGTTTATTAAACTGATAAGATCTCTACCGTCTATTGTATGGATAAAATGATGTAAATGATCTATTCTCTGCTTACAAACATCAATCAAATTCATTTGTTCGTTCTATTTGATATGATGGGCCTCTATGATCTAAAGGTGATAAAATGTCTATTCTGTTAAATGAATACATGAAGCACATTAAATCAACACATTATCACCAAACTTGACACATGAGGCACTATTAAATATCAATACTAGAAAAAGAATGAGCGGAAGCGGCAGCGGCTAGGGCGGTGGCGGAGGTGAGGCTACCGCCGCTTCACCTTGCTTCCGGATTAGCAGGGAGGCATGAAGCAAAGATCTGGAGTTGGATGCCAGGCCATGATGCTTTCTAACTGCAAGATTGATTATCACAAAGTTTTCTCCAGATTTTTCCAGGGATGTAGTCTGTAGGCGATCTTCATTTTGGGTCAGTTTTGGTTGCATTTCCCACTCTTTCCTTGCAGTTCTCGAAGGATTCCTTTGAGGCTGGGTCGACCTAGGATGGATGGGATTTATGCAGGCTAATTGGATCAAACTGAAGCAGGCTTATGTTCCGGTTTAGTACGGGGTAAGCTTCATCTGAAGAGGTAAAGTCTTGCAGTTCTGTGAAGTATCTTGGATTTACTCTTACCATTTCTTGCTGGCGGAAAGACAAAATGTGTATTAAGAACAGATCAGGTACTCAGGCACTTTTGGGGCTTTTTAGTTTTATGCAAATAAATTGCTGGATTTGTTTCAAATGGAATAGCCGAGCTAGGGATATGATGTAGGCAGGAAGATTACACATCTTGCACCGGGCTTTTTGAGGGAGGAGTCTGGCGGCTGGCATATTTTTTGTCTAGCCAGCTTCAATTGGATTGCCTACCCCGACAATGCAGCATTTTATTTGATGCAATTCACAGGTGATTTATTTGAGTAAAGCTGAGAGACCAGAATCCATGAAGCGGTGGCAGCTTCTATGAGTAGAGTGGCAGGCTGCTCTTCTTACACTGATTTGTCTCTTTATTTCACTTCTTTGTATCTCGGTAAGAGTAAAATGTGCAGTGACAGCTGGTGGTATAGCCGGTCTTCTATGCTACTTCAAAAGTAGTATATAGGTAGATTTGGTGGTAGTTGCCATGATTAACAAGATGGATGTGCTTAGTTATCAAGGATGTATGGGCTCCTTGATGGGATAATGGAAGTGGAAGACTCCCTTACAGGGTGACCCTTTCAGTGGAGATTGCCGAGCTAGGGGGCTATACAGGAGCTTCTATATCCTGCACCAGGCTATTAGGGGAGGAGTCTGGCGACTGGGCTTGTACTAAGCCTAGCTAGCTTTAGGCTATCTGTGACCCCGACAATGCAGCACTCTACTATGCACCTCAGACACAACATTTTGAGAATCGGGTTTCTTATCCATTGTTAGCTATCTTATACATCTTTTGTTTTGCTGTTACTCATTTGAATAAGTTTCAGTTCATAGAGGATGAAGAGGTTGAGGTTACTCCTGTAGTAATCCTCTGTGAAGTTTGAAACATTGTACGCTGTACTTTTTTATTATATAAAATATAAAAACTTCCTTTTCTCCAAAAAAAAAAAAAAAAAAATATCAATACTAAAATCACATATAATTACAATCTTCTATAATTGTATTGATATCATGAAAACAAACACGCTAGTTTTTCACATTCTTTGGCATCATGGAAAAAACAAATACTAGTGTAAAATCAAGCATATGATTAATCACTATAAAATATCGTAATGACTGCATTTACGTTACAATGATGATTAATCATCATAAAATATCATACTAATTACGCACTCCAAGTTACAATGTCAATAAACCAAAGATAATAGATGTGATTAAATACCATTCTGATAAACTTGATAAATTTAGTAGTACCCATCATGTATTTAAGTTGTCATAAAAATCAACTACAATTATCATATTTCGGTACCACGTTCCAAAACAATATTTGTTTGTCATATTATGAAAGTGCATTGATAAACTATGTTATATAATTAGACATGGTTTGTAAACTTTTTGGCCCACAAATCAATATTGATTTTAATAATTGATTTCTATTAAGAAACCATTAGAAAAAAATCATACTAATTCAATTTTGGGGGCCTTGTGGGACCTGCTCCCAGGCTCGCAGGAGCCCCTTCAGAAAGGGAGATGCATTAACATACGGCCTGATATCCGCGAATAACGCCCACGGAAGCCGCACAGGCACGGACAGCTTATGGAAAACTATCGAGTGAGACAGCGACTGATGAAGCAAGACCATGCTCGGGGAGTCAAGCGCATTCTCGAGAATCGCAAAGACGAACTTGGACAACAGGACCTTGTTATGGAGCGAGAGGTCCAAGAAGCCGAGTCCACCCGCAGCTTTGGGGCGCACGCATTTCCACCAGGCCACCTTGACGACCGCCCCTTCCTCATTGCCTCCCCACACGAAGTTACGAACCATAGAGGAGATTTCCCGAACCTTGCTTTCTGGCGCCAGGATGATAGATGCCATATAAATATGAGTTGAGCATAAAACGGACTTCGCCACTGTGACCCTGCCAGCCAAAGAAAGTTTCCCCCCTTTCCACCAATTAAGGTGCCGACGCAGTCCCACCAGAATGTCCTCCCATATACCTGCTGCCGAAATGTCGATGCCGAACGGGATACCCAAAAGCCTAGAGCATGTGCCTTGCGGCTGCGTTCGCCAAGGAAATTGGGACAAGACCATGGGCATGGGATCTGCTGCCGGCCATAATGCCGAGCACTTCGTCTAATTCATGAGTCAGCCTAAAGCAAGGGAGAATGTGTCCAACAGCTCCTTCGTATTTAATAGATTTCTCTCATCAGCCTGCAGGAAGAGAAAAGAGTCATCAGCGTACTGACTTCCAATTTGCTGCGACCCGTCTGCCATCCTCAGCCCCTCCATAACACCCGCCTCCGCTGCGAGGTCAACAACTGCGAGAGGGCCTCTGAAACGATGGTAAATAGGAAGGGCGCCAAAGGGCATCCCTGCCGAACTCCACGCCCCACACTAAAGATCGGCGATGACTCGCCGTGACATAGGATGGTGGCTCTGGCAGACGTTAAGAGCTTCAGAGCAACTGCCGTAAAGCTCTCACCACACCCAAAGGCTAACATCATCCTCTTCAGAAAATCCCAACGAATACTATCATAGGCCTTTGCGAAGTCCAGCTTCAGGAACACAATCTGCTGACCTGTTCTGCACGCCCAGTGAATGCCCTCGAATGCCACCGCTACATTGTGAAGAATCTACCTGCTTGAAATGAAGCGAGACTGCATGGGACTAATAGCCTCCTTCAGGACAACTTACAGCCTAAGCAAAATGGCCTTCTCTTGTATACTGCTGACAGAAGCGTGATCGGACGCCAATCAGAAATGACAGATGGCTCCTTCACCTTCGGTATTAACGAGATGCAGCCAGTGTTGAATCTATAATCTAGCGCCTTTGCCTAAAGCAGATCTTGATAGGTCTGCCTCAGTGAATCCCCCATCCAATCCCAATATTCTTGGAAGAACTCCACCAGAATGCCGTCCAGACCAAGGCACTTATGAGGGGCCAAGGCGCGGCAAGCCTCTTCAAGCTCCTGCTTTGTAAGCGGACGCTGCAAAGCCTGGCTTCTATTCGCCGACACCTTGCACGACACCTTACTGAGCACGATCTCCTCCATCACATCAGTGTAGGGATATCGCTTTTCCTAAAAAAAATGAGAGAAATGCTAAAAAGTAGCCTGTTTAATATCTACAGGCGAATGCAGAGTACGGCCATCGGGCAATGCCAGAGACGACATTGAGGCTGCATACTTCTTCTGTCGCAACTTCCGACTTCCCCCACGACTTGGTGAATGCCTTGATCTCAGCCAGGGCCTTCACCATTCCTGACATCCCGAAGTTATCTCGGAAGGTACGGAACCAAATCTGTTGGCACCCCCAAGAGAAATCAACATCTTTTATGGTTTAATCTTTTTAAAGAATGCAATGTAATTTTTGAGAAATAAAAATAACAGTTGTGAGGGAAGATCTATCTTAATTATTTTATATCAACCTGGGCCATCGTGGATGAATATAGTAAGCTTGGCCTCTTGGAACGACGACTGTGGCTTTAGTATGGTCGGTTTTCCTTTGGTAGATGGAATACATTCCCTGCCTGTATTAGCTAAACTCACCTAGAAGTTGTAGAGCCAGCCAGATAATAACCCACGATCTTCTGCTTCTCTCAATGATGGTAAGACATTTGCTTTGGTGAATCGGTATTTGAAAGTTCATTTGAAAGTTCTGCTCAGATTTGGCTATGTTTCCTCATTGTCTGGGTCATTCAAGAGAAAAGTAAAATATATTATGGACTTTCGAAGCAGCTTCGTTCACCATGTCTATTAGCAATGGCCATGAAGTTTTATCTTCGCAATGAGTTTGATATATTAATTTTCGTAGATTTGCAAAGCTAGATGCTAGCAGGCAGTATAAAGGATAGAGCTGGTTATTTAACAGAGTTATAAGCTATAACCTGCCTGTACAGACAGGAATACTGCTTTCTATTTGACACATCTTTTGGTTCATACAAATAAAGAAGAGTAATGTTGAATGTGAAATATTTTAAAAAATGTGATGCTTCCTGGTTTGAACAAATAATAGTATCTTTTGAATATTAGAAATAGCTTTAGGAATGTTATGCCTTTAATATAGTCAACGCACAATGTTTTCAAAGTGTAATTTCTGTATATGTGAAACGGTGCCTTTCCACATAGTGAACCTACAATGTTTATAAAATATTGCTTTCATGGAAATACTTTTGGAGAAGAAAAATATGAGTCCGAGCAGTGTTAATGATTATAACATATCACTGCCATATAATTTGTCACATTAGGGAATTATTTTAACATTTGTCACAGATGTGAACTTGCATACGAAATTAGAAGATGCAACTTCTCAAAAATGTTAGTTTATACAAACTAAAACGTTATGTTATAACAACTTATTAGTAAGCCAAGTACAAAGTGTCCCATCCCATTCCAAAATGGACTAATGTGGATGGAAGATTGTTTATGCCCTTCAAACGTTGTGCAATGTACAAGTGTCCAAATTTAGAACAAGAAAAAAAAAGGAAATGGGTGGTTGTACCTACTGTTGGCACCAACGATCAATTGCTATTGATGTGGAATTGCCTATGATGTGGGTACCAAGTAGTTGGTTAAGGACATGCCGATTGTGTTCTTCTTATGTTAATGTGTTTGGTTTATTTGATCCTATACTATTCTTGAGATTCCATTCAGGGTTTTCAGATAGGTTCTTGTGACCGGCGTTAGCCGGGAGCAGGTCACCTGGAAACTGGGCTAGAGGACCAACCTCCACCCCCCTACAATATAGAACTTGGAGAGGATTCTTTTAGCATAAAAAATGCTGCATTTTTTATTTCGGCCAAGAGCTTTAGCAACAGCTCCAGACCCGACAAAGCTGCAAAGAGGAAAGATGTTATTTCTTCCGGCCAGAGGCTTCCCATTTCATCTTAAGCCTGTCGGTGAATTTTGTTAGAACTTTTTGAAAACATTAAATAAGAAGACCCTTTTGTAGATCACAGAGCAAGTTTGAATGGCCCAACAAATAGTCTTACCATTTCTATGCTGCAAAAGTTGCTTTGGGAAATCGAAGATACTTTTTGTTCTAACCAGAGGCTTTTCATTCAGGCCTGAGGACACCTGCGAGAGAATTACAGCATCGGCGGCATGCTCTGCCCCTAACCTAACTCTAAAGCTTCGACCGGTTGACACCCTATTGAGCCAAAATACATGCCACGAAATTTCTATATTGTATACACTATAAATCCTATACTCCAATAGGATCCAAGTCCACATGGTTAATCTCACGAAAGCCCATATAACAACATGCATAAAGGATCTGTAGGATACAACCTCCATAGGACTACTCTTAGGGTATGTTCCTATGGAGGCAGCTTGGTCGGTGAAAACTTCTAGAAATCAGCAGATGATTTTTGAAATGTCTGGTCCATTGCTTTGAAAGACTCTCATAAGAATAATGCATTGACCTATTTTGTCCTGTTAGCTAAATATTTCTTACTTCTTCATCCATGTAGATGGGGCATATTTTGGTCCCTTGGTATGTCTTTGGTCACCATGTCGCAAATGCCTAAAGGATGACAAGAGTTATCACGTCGCCAGTCTTACTTTTGTCATATGCGCTCTTGAGTCATGATATGATTGGAAAAAGATCACGCTCATGTGCATAAGGTAGCAAGCGTGAAAATTGAGGAGCTCATTGCAAAGGCCAGAAATATTTTTCACTGACGAGATTGTCAAGTTGGAGCACTTAATCCAACTAATTGATGACTTTCTATTTGCTCAAGTCAACCCAAGGGAACGTTGTTTACACGGATGTGCTTTCAGAGAGATAGGTTGGAGGATAGGGTACATGTATCTACTTATTGAGTAATGTAGTGCGTCGACTAACCTCCAATTTTTTGTCTTTTTTATCTGATGAGAAACGACACCGTGCACTGGTGAACTGGTGTTTTAGTAGCAAAAGAACTTACCTACGTTAGAATATGTAATGGAATATATTTTAGGGCCTACAAATCGTTTCGTCTTGAGGTATCCGATTTCATTATACGACCTACCGTTGGGACGAGTTGTCTCATGTCTGATAGTCGTTGAAACATCGTGGGCAGTTCGAATCAATGACTCGCCAATGCATTTCACTTTTACCCCGGCTAAGATGTTATCTGTCAGAGAAGTGAAAACATCACGGAAGCAACTAACAAAGTACAACATTAGGCCCTTGGTGATGTTGTGCGCCATGTGAAAATGCATATTAATAGTTCCATCATGAAAGTACCCCAATGAACCAGGACAAAATTTTATGTTTTGCATTTCTGTATCTTTGTTGATGTATTTAACTACTTTTAAGAGTGACATTTTGAACACAAGTTTTGGATTCATCTTTCCAAATTTCCATCTTTTAGAGGTAAATTTAACTACTCCTCACATTTCTTTTTAGACATTTTTTTCTCTTCTAAAATCTATAAACACAAAGTTTCTATCATTAAACAATCTCAATAACAAAAATAATTACAAAAGCAAATATTGTCGATTTTTGCCAATATCAACATGCATTGTTGAAGTTGCACATATGGATGTTAAAGGCCGAGTAAAAATACATGCTGCCGGGCACACGTATACTAGTTTGTGTTTAACATAGGTATGACAGAAGCAAGGAGGTGCTGGTCGACGCTGCGATGGATATTCTTTCAAAGCCTGTTGACAATAATGGGAAGTTTCGCGTGTACAATGATGTTCTTGGTGAGAAAATGAGTGATAAGAGGAAAGTTCTATTTGGTGTTCAAGATGATCGACCTGCACATTGTCTTGCTGCTCCTGATCAGGTAAATTCTATTCGATTTTATTTAGACATGTATTTAAATTTTAATGTTTGATGGTTTAGCAGGTTCTTGTGCCATCTCCAAGTGGTGCTGCCACAAATCGTCCAGCTGCTAGCGATTGTCATATTAATGAGGTAGGTAGTTTATTTTTTATGCTCTTTTATTTTTTAGCAGCAGTTACTTATTTTTGGTATTGCTATATGTTGAATGTACGTATGGTATAAAACGGAAGACGATGACATGTGATGGAGTTGCTGAGAAAGTGGTAAGAGATTGTAGTTTAATTTATTTAGTTTCATTGAATTAATTTATGTTTCTTGCTTTGTAATTATTTGCATGATTGGGTAAAAGCACGCTGTGGTGTATCAAAAACGCGCATTTTGACGCCACATTTTGGCACCACCTTTGTGGTAGAATCGGGTGGTGCATACCGAAGCGGAGATTGCGGGAGTGCGAATTAATGAGCGTCGGTTATTTTGAATTTTATGCCACGTCATTGTCCCTTATTTTGAATTAAGAAATAATCACCTCTTCTTCTGTTTTTTTGCCGCTTCTTGCCGATTGAACCCTAATGGAGTCCGAATTGAATGCCACTAGTTACACGATGAAATCTCTCCTCAAACAAGAGATTGTGCCCCATGAAGATCTAAAGAAGCTTTGGGGTGACAGAGTTCCAAATAAATCTGGCTACAGATATTTTCCCCCAAATGTTTTGTTCAAACTGAAAAATTAAGGCATATGTTTTCTTGTACAGGTTGAAGAATCTGAGCAATGAACAATACAAAGAATTCATGCAAATTTACAAAAGAATTACAGGGAAGCCATATACATGGGGTGGAATGGCTCCTGGAACCTGGGCAGTGGCTTATTATCTGCATATAAAGGGGGAGGTTGTTAATTGGAAGAGCTTCTCGGATTATTATAAAACTCCCGATGAGAAAGCAGAGGCCAGTTCTTCTAGACCCAAGAGAAAGCATAGGCAAATCCAACCTGACCAGGAGGAAAATAGTAAAAGTGACAGGGATGATGAAGATGATAGGGAAAAAACCAAATCAGATTCCTCTAGACCACACATTCAATCCGAACTCACAATCAAAACAGAAAAGCAGAGCAATGTTCTGAGACTAAAACATGCCATTGCAGGTATGTTCAATTATTAGTTGTGTTACAACAGAAAAAAATCTCAAGATTGACCTAGATTGTTTCTATCAACACAGAAAAGGTAACCTCGAATCCACTTCAAGAATCAGGTATGTCTACTACCATTTTGCATCATGTTGGCTGTATTGTCATGTTGTGTCTCTATGATGCCATCTGTGGGGCATTTCGTGCAATGGATGCCAAAATGATAGATTTGGTGAGTAGTGAGTTGTTGGCATCCACCATGTCCCACACTACACCCCACCATCTCCCACCACTACACTCTACCATCTCCCACCGCCACACTCCACCATGTCCCACACCACACCCCTCCACCACACTCCACCACCACCACCACCACACTCCACCACCACCACACCACACTCTACCTGTCCCACACCACAATCCACCACCACCACACTCCACCACCACCACCACACCCACACCACCACACCACACCCCACCACCACACTCCACCATGTCCCACACCACACTCCACCACCACCACACCACACCACACACCCCACCACCACCACACACCACCACCACCACCACACACCACCACCACCACACTTCACCACCCTGCACAATGTCCCACCACTCCTTGCTACCACCACAGCGTGTTGTGTGGTGTGTACTGTGCAGCGTATGTTGTGTGGTGTGTGGTATGTGGTGGTATGTAGAGAGTACCTTGTGTTGTGTGGTGTGTGATTGTGGTCTTCCATCAGTACGTGGCTTACTATGTTAGGAGGCTAACATATACGTAGTGTTTTGTTTTGCAGACTATGGCAGACTTGTGAAGGAATGGTTGGCTGCAACATCAGCTAGGTTTGATAGATGCAAGCAAACGAGGATAGGAAAAATGATATCAAAAGAAAGAATGAGTTGATGGAGCATAAAGCATTAGAAATTAGAGCTGATTTGCACAGATGGCAATCAATCATGACAGCAAATCCGAAAGCAGCAGAGGGTGTTCGGGTTGTAAGCGAACTAAAGGATGAAGAGCTAAATGGTACAGTATTGCCTGGGCTGAATCAATTAAATAAGGAACTAGTAGAAACTGAAATTGAGCTAAAGGCATGTGAAGACATACTGCTGGAGCTGCAACTTCGAATGCAAAGATTTGAGATTTTTTCTGAGCGTAGTGGTCATGACACTCCTTTAGATCCTGCACTTCCAATGCTTCCTGAGGCAGAAGAAGAGGGTGATGAAGGTTGTCCATTTTGTGGACGTTGTCTGAAATGGGAGGGTAAAATGTTTCCAGTTGTGATAGCAGAATGCAGTCACCAATATCACATTCCATGTCTATCACACCATTTGAGGTAACTATTATCATCTCTAACCCTCGTCTAAAGACTCTATTGAATTTTGAATTTGTTTTGTAGACACTCTAGAACCTGCTGCAGCCCCAGTTGTGGCCACATTATGACTGAGATATGGCTTTTGGCTTTTGGTGTTCGAGTGGTACCACAAGAACCAATAGACACAAGTAAGTGCCTTAACTAATGTTTACTGATGTTGTCACGGGTCTACTGACTTAGTGTTTGCAGAATTGCAGAAATTTGAGACCAAGGATATCCAACAGTTATCCACGCCTCGATCAGTTATGAGACTGTAAGATACCTCCCGGGTGTACCTAGAATTCAGCCCATTTGATACTACTAAGTCAATCCCAGCTGGTGACAGCCTGGAGACTCCAAAACGAAATTTGGATAGTGAACTGAATGCAGTCGTATCAAGTAAGTACCGATGCCACATACATGTTGTATTTTTCTGTGGTCTTCCTCATTTCAATTATGTTACAGAGATAGATGCTACTGCAACTGGAAGCCATCACGAAGAGATTCCTAGTGCATCTGTTTTAGGGGGAAAAATTAATTCCCTTGAGATTCATTCTGCACGGGATCCTTCACCAGAAAAAAGTTTTGGTGCTGAACATGAACCAAATGCGGATGCAGATGATGAAGTTGACAAAGAAACCCCGGATCCTGGACAAGATGCAGACTGCTCAACAAGTCCAATACAACCTCAACCAAGAAAAACCAAGAGGTTAACTGAAATTCTCCTTGTTCTGGATTTTAATGGAGTTTTAGGCAAGTTTTATGACTTGAAAGAGAGGATCCCTGCATCGACCGAGCCAGAAGTGACCCTCCAGAAATTGAACCTTCAAAAGGCAGCAGTTTCCAGGCCTGGATTACAGGAGTTCTTAGAATGGTGTTTTTCAAAATTTGAGATTGCATTGTGGTCCAGCATGGCTAAGAGTAATGTTGACTTGTTGATGAGAAAGTTGCTGCAGGAATATAAGGGCGGATTTCTTTTTATTTGGAATCAGGATGACTGCACCAACACAAAATTAAAAGTGGTTAATAAGCCAATTTTCCTTAAGGATCTGTCCAAAGTGTACCAGAAATTCTGGAAATACCAAGTGAAAAACACATTGTTGATAGATGATAGCAAATATAAGGGTTCTGCCAACCAGCCGAACACAATGATATGTCCAAATAGTTTTGCTCCCGACAGGTTGGATTCCAATTTCCTTTTGGAGCAACTCAAACCATGGCTGGAGGGACTTCTGGCTGCAGAAAGTGTGCCAGCTTATGTGAAGGAACATCAAATGTGGAACATGTGGGATTCTGAAGAGTCGCGCAACTGCATGAAAATGCTCGACAAGTATTTTCATAAATGAATCTTGTAAAACTCTTTGAAAGTCAATATAAGTAAAAAAAATTCTATGATATGTGTTGTACTTTTTCAATTTAAAATATTTGAATGGATTGTGAGCAAATGTTCTCGTGTGTGTTTAGAACTAGAGATGATAGAGCTTCGGCAGTCCCTGTCTATCTAAAGCCACATACACATTTGGAAGTGGTCTTTGAGTGGAACCGAAAACCGCCGTGATTAGCTCCACCGACATCAAAATTTTGGAAGCCGTCACGCTAGATGGTTCAATGATCAATTGATCCTCCTCTTCTCAAGGTGATACTTTCATCTGATTTGTGATCATCAGGATTGTGCCATCATATGCATATGTTTGCAGATACATGGAATACTACTTGATGCTCCAAGGAATGAGCCATCCCTTTCATTTCTTTGACCCTCTTTTTCACTCGACATTGTCCAAGAACACAAATAGTTACAAAACAATAAGGAAACATGTGAATCGGATAAGTGTCGCATTACATGTTTTGCCCGCTTGTAATGGACATCATCGGACTGTTTTCGATTGTAAAGCCAGCGTGTCTCGCCTGAGATATATAAACCAGGGATATATCACTTTGATAGCTCGGGCTTGCATGGCAGAAGCAGACATATTGAGAGGTTAGTGCTTGCTCATTGCATTTTGCTGTTGTGGCACAATGACAACAAACTTTGAATGCAGGTTCCTGGAATTGCTTGGACACAATAATTTTAGCTTTACAACCTCAGATATTGTGAAAATTTCCAGAACGCCTCTTCAAACCGATGGTCATTCATGTGGCCCTGCCGTATGTTCGTTTATGCACAAATTTGTGAGGGGGTACTTGAAAGGAGTGAATTGTTGTCTGATCTAGTAAGTCAACTAAAATGCAGCAGACAAACCAAACTCTATTATTGACAAAGTGTGGTTAACTGCAGGTTGTGGACATTTCAGACCAGGATCTAGTTGATGTTAGAGTGTTCATGCTTGAAATTTTAAGTTTAGAAGCAACAAAAGCTGGAACTGAGAGGAACATATGTATTGGGAAGTATGTAGGTGCATGAGTCACCTCGTACTTTAAATCACTGTATATCTTTCTTATGTACATAATTATTATTGTAACCTCGACTCATTTGAATGAAAATTCATATTCAATTCATCTCACAAACAAAGGAATCAAATGTTCAGAAGAATTCAAATCTTCAAAAGAAATCAAGACAAACTCATTTTCACAGCTGAAGCACAAAACTTCACATGAGTTCTGAATACTACAGAATGGTTTTACATTTCATCATCACCAGAAAGATTTTCGGGTAAATTCTGTAAAATTTTCTCCTCATCTAAAGGATCCAGCCTATATACAGTCCTGTTTTGACGTTTAGTTGGTGGCATGTGAAGTCTGATTGCACAGATCTGTGTTGTGAATACTATGCCTAAGGCGTCTTTACTGCAAAGATCATAGCTGACAGTTGATCTTGTGCCCTTATTGTAATACATACCTTCTATGACACTATCACCGGCGAGGTACCATGTTCCATTGAGTTGGAAGTCTTTCTCCACTATCCATTTTGGTTTTGTGCACATCAGAGTCCAAAATTCAGAACCCTCATCATTCCCTTTTGGCGCAACAATAGCAAAATTATCACCAACTCTAAGTGCCTCTGCTAACATCATGGGATTGGAGGAGAACAAGGACCTGCTGGATTTACGGTCCTCAATGTCAGCATGCACATTGGAGGATGGTACAATAACTTGAAGTTTCCAATCATCATAGTGCTTGTTCACACAACTGTCCCACATGCCATCCAAGCAGTAGCTGCAGAAGCATGAAAGTTCCCTCGTGTGCAACTGCAATGGAGATTCAGGATTGAACGCATGTGCACAATGGATCTGCCTAGTGTCCAAAATCCTTTCTGCACCCCATGCTTTCTTTCTATCTATATCCTCCACCTTGACTTCCCAAAAGAACCTTTTTATATTCTTCCTCTTACTGGTTTCAAATGTGTTCATCCACTCAGATGTTCCACAAGTAAACATCTCTTCGGCAACTTCTACCACTTCATGAGCATTACCCAATTTTATGCCGCTGTACTTTAATTGCAGTTGTCTTAACCATCTCTTCAACTCAGCAGCTTTGCCACCGTGTTCACCTTTCCCGTGGTTAGAACCAAAAAAATTCCACATCATATAGACATAGTGTCGTTTGTGTACCTAGCCACAAAGTAAAATGGTCTAGAAGCCTTGAATTGAGATGCTACACCATCTGAAAATACATAATGTCTCTTTGGCACCCTTCCTTTCTGCTCCAAATATTTGTGGTGCTGCATGAAGCAGTGTTGCACGAACAAAGTATCGTGTTCCCTATCATCTGATACATAGTAATGTGTTTCCTTGATAATCTCATCTGCCACTGAGTCGTACTGATATGTTATTTGAACCAAAATGGTAATCTGGTTATTGACCCAGCGCATCGACTGGACCTCCTCTTGTTCCTTGAATATATAGTTCTCTGCAAAATCCACTACCAAAAGACATGCATCTGCTGGGAGATTCTCCAGAAGCTCCTTAAATTGTTTTGCCTGCCATTGGTAACTGAAATTATGCAGTGGAAAGATTTTTAGTCGCTCTTTCAGTTTATCCAGAAGCTCCTTGGGTTCTGTCTCATTGTACTGATGAGTCAATCTATACCAGAACTCGAGACGTTGTCTTTTTCATGTCAATGTACTCCCATTTCACTTTCCTGTTACTGCCACTTTCTTCCATGGGACAGGTCTGAAACTTCTTGATTCCACACAACTCACAATCTCCAAGGATGCACGCCTTCTTGTGAAACTCATCTAATTCACTCTTTGGACACAATATAGATCTCCACAAGCTTCCTGTACTTGCAATTTTATGCTGGTGTGCCCTGCATTGATCAAGTTCATGTGATCTACAAACATCGCAGGTGCAAGTGCAATTCTTCGGATGTTTGGTTCTCATCCCATTGAGTCCATCCACTAGCATTTGCATCCTCACGTGCTGAATGCAATAGCAACTATTGAAGTCCTTCAATTTCACAACAAACCAGGGTTTTAGCTTCTCAAAAGCTCGAAGACGAATCTTAATTTCTGGATGTTGGTCCAGAAACCTCCTGAACAATAGCATCTGCATGAAATGAACACTAAACTGTTAGGATATGTATACCACACCAAACCATGCACCATACCATGCCCCACACTCATCATATTCACCAGAACGAGCACCTTAGTGTTGTGTACATTACCACACCCCACCACACACCACACCATTCACCACACACCATACATCAAATGGTGGAGTGTGGTGGTGGGGGGTGGTGGTGGTGGAGTGTGGTGGTGGGGGTGGTGGAGTGGTGTGTGGTGGTGGGGGTGGGGGTGGTGGTGTGTGTAGTGGTGTGTGGTGGTATGATGTGGAGTGTGGTGGTGGTGTGTGGTGTGGTGTGGTGTGGTGGAGTGTGGTGGTGGTGGAGTGTGGTGGGGGGTGTGGTGGTGGTGGTATGGTGTGGTGTTGTGGATTGTGGTGATCTGTGGTGTGGTGGAGTGTGGTGGTGGTGGTGGAGTGTGGTGGAGGGGTGTGGTGTGGTACATGGTTGAGTATGGTGGTGGTGGAGTGTGGTGGTGGTGGTGGATTGTGGTGGAGGGGTGTGGTGTGGGATATGGTGGAGTGTGGTGGAGAGGTGTGGTGTGGGATATGGTGGAGTGTGGTGGAGTGTGGTGGTAATGGACAATGTGGTGCATGTGGTGGTAATGTGGTGGTCGCAAAGATGTGGTGGTAGTCTATGGTGGTGGGATAGATGATGGGGTGTGGTGGGGTGAGGGGGGAGAATAAATAAAATTGAATCTACACATATCATACATTAACATGCACATACCCACATGACACCATGGACATAACGCACCCCACACCGCACCGCATCGCACCATCATGACACCACACCATACCATCACGACACCACACCATCACGACACCACACATCACATATCACTTTTATCCTATTTCGTCTGACATAAAAAATCTGCCTAGCCTGCTCTCATTTAAACATTTCTGAAATTCGTACACCCTGATAATAATTACATTCCTCTTCTAATCACGAGGAGGGCATTCGGCATATGTTAAATAGGGCTCGTGACCAATCTCTGAAGGTGGAAATGCGTAAATCCACCTTCTTTGCTGATTTCGAATACAACCTAAAGCCATACAATAGACTGGATGCTGGGCCTTCAATGGCTATGCTTGGGGGCAGATTGACACGAAGTGAGCTCTTAGACAAGGTCCATGACCTTATGTTACATGCTGCTGCAAGGTCAGCTAGTTTATTTGTTCTTTGTCACTTGTCCGCTCTGAGTCTGCAACAGCGGGAATTACTGGCAGGGTTGCGTTCTTACCACCAGGGGATGCAGGAAGCACTGGCAAACCTCATCCTGTTAAATTCTGGGATGACTGCAGAAAGCTTAGATGCTTTAGTGCAGAAAACAATAATTTTGGATCCACCAGTTCTCGAGCCAGTCATACCAGCATTTCCTGCTGCTTAGGAAATGCATGTAAATTTAGTTCTCGGGTACAGAGCTTTCAATGGAAAGCCAAATTTTGTAAAGCCAAATTTTTGTAAGATCCTTTTTTTAGTATATTATACTTTCCAACAGAGCTGTGCTTGAATCTGACAAAAATTTGTCTTTATTCAACGAAAATTTGTACTTCTTTGGATCGGTTAGTTATCTATCATTCTCAAATATTTTTAGACTGTACACACACCCAGTAAAGGAATACTCAATTCTGTCATGTTCTAATATTCCAAACATTAAATATTGCATTTCAGACTAGAGTCAACTACACACAATTCACATGCTACTAAGCACCATAACTAAGAAATTACATGAATAACAGAAATAAACTAACCTGTGATTCCTCCAGATAGTGGGCAGCATGTTCTTCTCTTACATTTCTCTCCAATCTTCTAGTTCTAACATCCTTTGTGTTAGGAGACACTCTGGTGTTCTCAATCCAAAAATTTTGAATCTTTTCTATATGTTCATCTGAAATTGCATCGAATCTTTTAGCCCTCTTGTAAGAAACCCATTTCCCACCATTGTAATCGATCTCTTCCCTCTTTTTCTTTGCCTTTTGCAGGTTTCTTGGGTGAACACCTAATATCTTTCCAAGATCTCGCTGGCTGATTTTGTCACTTGTTTCAGAATCTGCACGGCGTGGTACAGACATTGCAAGGCAGCTATTCTTGGCTGCTAGGCAGTCATTGCTGGTAGAGAGTTTGACAGTCTGCATGGAGTCCCAGCGGCTCCTTATAACGATGCTCTTGGCTTCCAAATCTTTTAATTATTCACCTATGAATTTTTCCAATGTTTTATCCCTCAAAAATTCAAGTAAAATTTCTTTCCTCATGCTATCCTCAATTCTTTTGGTCTGTTTATGGAAAGACGCTAGCAAATTAAGGACAATACGGCGTTTACTGCTTGCACTTCTTGATGAACCGGATCCTTCTGCCAATTCTGCAAGCTCCAATTTTTCTTCTCTTCTTCTTTTCCTCTGGCGTCTTTTCTTCAACATTTCTTCTTCCTTGGTTCTTCTTCGTTTTCTCCTGTCTGAAATGCCGGTTTGTGGACAGTACCTCATTGACATCCATATCCACAAAGGATTGGAGCTTGCAGCAGGGAGGGAGCCAAAGAACAGGACATAGACAAAGAACAGGAAGGGGCCAAAGAATAGGAATTTGAATTTGAATTTTTGAAATTAGAATTTCCCCACAAATTGGGACTCCATTCTTAAATAACGGTAGTTGAGCGGTGCCATAATTATACTTTCATCATACCACAAAAGTGGCGGATGCAACGCCACATTTTGGGGGGACAGGGGGGACAGTCGAATTGGAACACCACAGCGTGCTTTTACCCGATTATTTTGTAGCTACTTTCATTGGTAAATAGTGACTCTATGTCTAGAGTTATATCAGCATAAACTTTACCTGGAAAGGAGAACTTGCGTTTGGATCAAGATTATCTTGATTTCATTGATGACAATGTTGTTGACGAACTAATCATGTCTGATCCCATTGCTAGGAAGGCACTACAAGGTGGAAATTTAATGTCACTAAGGGCAACACAGTAACAAACACAGGTGGTCAAAATTTTCTTGGAGCTAGTTTTTCGGGTTGTATCTTCGTGACTTGTGAAAGTCCTGCAATTGTTAGTGATGTCTTGAAGAAGCTACGCAGTTCGTAAGTTTCTGATGCAACTCTGGTGGAACTTTGATCACTGGAACTTTGTATTTGAAACTGTGAAAGTTTGATCATTGATATGAAACTGTGAAGCTTTGATCACTGAAACTTTGATCAGTTATGAAACTGTAACTTTTTTTACTGATATGAAATTGGAACCTGTGTTGTAATGATCACTGATATGAAATTGGAAGCTGTGTTGAAATTTAAATTGTGTATGAAATTTAAACTTATTTGTTTAAAACTTGTTGAAACTTATTTGTTGAAATTTATGGAGATTTGCTGAAGACAACAGACAATCACCTTGAAAAATCAAGGTGATTTAGCCTATAATTTCAAGGTCACTAAAATTTTGTACATGAGTAGGCCTTATGCCTCCCACGCCGTGAAGGTTCGGGACATACAAGATCATGGAAAGCCATGGACGATGAAGTTTGAAGTGTGGCCATGCTGTTGGTGGGCCGTGGCCTATTGATAAGCTTAGATGCGGAGGAAGATTGCAAGAACAGAGTGGTTTCTGGGGAGCACCATATATATCAGACGCCATCATGTTATAGCCACGGGCATATCCGTGGTATATCCGTGTCTTTGACATGTTATAGCCACGCCCAAAAAAAATACACGGCATTTTTGTGGACTTAGCAATTTTTTTGCCGTTTAAGGTTGGCTATAACATGCCCACGTCCGACATTTACTGCCATGGGGTTTCTGGTTGCACCCAAAGTCGCAAATTGCAAGGCTTTACTAGTGCAGAGGTTTTGTACTTGCTAAGCCCAAATATTGTTGATTGCATAAAGAGGCTAGAATAGATGCATAGAATTTGTGGAGATGTTTCGCTCCAAGGTCATGCAGCTATGGAGCTTGAGAAAGATCCATGGCCGAGAGAAAAAAAAGGCAATCTATGCTCACGAAAATAGTCGGATAGACTGAGTTGTGTCACTGCTGGTGCTGGGCATGGGCTGCTTCAGGATGTTTTCAAGATGTTGCTAAATTCATGACTAATTTGCATAACAAATCCATGGGACTTTTGAATTAGACGGTAGTAAGCTGGATCACATGGAACTGCAAAAGATGCCACTGATATAGCATGATTGGCGGCAGAGATAGCTCCCAGAAATGTGCCGTTGAACAGAGTACTTATTTGCTCTGTTTTCATATAAAAAGGTAGGCTGCCTTGATCAATTCGTAAGCTCATAAATTAAATGGGGCGATGAACGAAGCGAATGGATGCTCGTTGCTGGTATACACAGAACATAGGATATGCAGAAATAATGTCCAAGATGAACCAAATGTGAAAAATGAACCTTATTTTGCCAAAAATCACTTGTGCCCCTTTGTGGAACGTGGGCAAATATCAGAGAGAAGAATCCAAGATGTAGACCCAATTTTTTTTTTCGCTTAAAAACTTTTGGAGATGCTTGAAATGAAAACAAGAGATTGATCATGAGCCTAAGAGATCCCGACAACGACACCAGTGTTGATTTTTGGGGGTTCTTGGCATCACCTAGCAGCAGCAGTCCATGACTGCCGGATGCCACAAGGTTGCCACAAATGCTCATGAATCAACAAAATAAAGTGGGAAGAAGCTACGAGAACAAGAACAAAGAGAAAGAATGAATAGAATGGAATCATGATAATGATGCTCCAAAAGGAGGTGCTCCAACATGTAAGCAAAAGCCTAAACAAATGAGAGGAAATGCTCTCTCTAAATAGTAGAGCAAAACCCTAACCCTAACTGACATCTCACCTACCACAGATCTAGGCTAAATCTGGGCCATAGATCGTGGGGTACAATATGATAAATACATGTTGCCTATGCCACCTACCACAGATCTAGGTTAAATTTGGGCCATAGATCCAGTGGTTCAATATGATAAATACATGTGGCCTACGCCACTCATACATATGTTTAGCCCACGTGAGGTTCGGATCACCATGCAAGTTTGGATGCGTCAAAAATACTTTGCACTTTAGACTTCCTTTGAAGACCATAGCTCCTCCAAGGTGGACGTTAACAAAACATTCCTCTGGCGCATCTTTAAAAATGTTCAAGAAATGGGGTAGAGTAGTTTTTTTTTTATCCATTCCATCAATCACAACAGACATATATTGCAGTGGACGTTCAAGAGCTTTTTTTCTGTGCTTGGCAAGCTTTCTTCTCTCTGCTGCTTGTTGTTCACGATGTCTGGCAAGGTTCTGTTGCACAACACTACAAGAGGATAGCTATTTTTCATCACTTTAATATCACTTGAAATCTCAAAAAACCGTAAGTGATATAAATAGTGATATTAAGGTATAGTGATGCTACCAATGACACAAATTCTATCATCTATAGCATCATCAGCATCGTCATAAATATGGTCAACAATTATACCAGTACTACTTGATGACGATATATGTGTTGGTAATAGCGTCATGAATAATATCATATATTGCATCAAGCTTACTATCAATAATTATTCAAATTGTGTTAATAACAATACAAGTGTTATAGCTTTTGCCAGTTATAGTATCACCAATAGCTTCATTTGTAGTATCACATATTGAGAATATTATAACAGTGACGCTATGTATGTTGCTAATAGCATCATGGATACTATCACAGCTTACATCACTCTTACTATCAATACTTATTGTAATTGTAATAATGATAATACACTTGTTATGTTTATGACAATTGTAATATCACTTCCATTGCTACTCCTTTCTTCGATTATTGTATCATTATCTAAAAATGGCACTAGACATGTCTCTGTTAGAGCATATGTTGCAACATCATGTATGTGACAATAAGTAACAATCGTGACTCAACATTACTTAATTGTATTATTGACACTCTAGTTGTTTTTTACATTATAGCTTTAATTTCCACTCATTTCACCACTAATTTCATTGGCTACTATTGTCAATGTCATGGAACACATTGAGAGTTTAATCGTCAAAATGCAAGCCTTCATATATGGATTCTCTAGTTTATTTCTTGAAGGGTAAGGACAATGTCATGCAAGACACTGAGAGTTTACGACACAATCTAGGGTAACGCCACCATGAGACATGAACAATTGGACAATTTTAATAGAGAGATAGTAATTTAAGGTCACGCCACATGCACCAGGCAGCATCCAACTGGATACGTGACCACACACCACACTACATTGCTCGATTGAGCCCTGCCCCCAACCACTTTACATTGCATCTGTGAATTTGGACACCCACAGTTCAGAGTGCGAGACCTACAGTTGCTAGAACTAGTGTGTTACCGTTAGACTAAATACTCAGATGTTAAGTTATTAAATATGTGGAAAGGGTGAATGGTCCCGACCATGGAAATTTTTTTATAATGGATTAAGGTTACTATTTTAACGCATTGACTAAGCTAAAAAGCCAACAACAGAAAAAACATAAGCACAAAAGCAATGAAGATAATGTATAAAAAATCTTGGTTAAGCGCTGGAGTTGGCCGTTCTTGGCCGACTAGGGGGCGTGCCGCCCTCCCCCCTCCATAAGCCATCACAAATGGATTCATGCGGGGAAATCGAGCTTTTGGATGCTAGGCAAGGCGGATGGGCGAGTTTTCTGGGGACGAGAACAACAGATGCTTAGATTTCTTCCTTTTTCTGGCGGCAATTCTTGGGCAGCAGGTATCCACTAACGTGGTTTCTTTCTTTGGTGCATAAGCATTATGTCTATTGCTCTAGAGTAGAGTAGACATCTTTGAAAAGGGTAAATCAACCAGCAGTTGGAGGTTGGCCTATAAGGTAAAGAAGGAAAGAATTTGCAAGATTTGAAAAAGGATTTGATTTATGTCATACAGTAGTAAAATCTAGTTCTTGGAAAAATCTATTCATGGTCTTTTTCTTCCACCATTTCTTTCTAGCGAAATGTCTTGTAGATGAATTGGACGATCGGAAAGATGTTTTTGAATAGGAGAACCCTTTTGATCAGCACATAATTTCGAGATTTGAATTGGAAATGCAAAGACAACGGGTTCTATGACTAATAATTTGCGGTGAGAAAGATTATCTTGAGCACTTTCGGTTCTTGGTACTTTGCTATGCCAAGAACCTCATCATATTGAGAATAAGCGAAGCTTCACCGGTTATGCTCAAATATATGTTTGAGTGTTATTCTAAGCACTTTCGGTTCTTGGTCTTTGCTATGCCAAGAACCTCATGACCAATTAAACCGACGCTTAACCGGGTTGTGCTAAAATATATGTTTGAGGAAGCGCCGCTGTAATCTTGATGCTTGAGCATCTTTCTAGTCTGTGTTTTTGTCATACAGATATACAGCTATGCCTTGCACTGAGTAAGGTTAGATATTCCTATTCCTCTCCTAAGAAATTTTGAAGTATTCAACTGATTCCTCTAAGAAGATTACATCATTCAGGAGCCATCATGGTTTGCTTTTGTATTGTCATTCATCTACTAGTTACCAGGTGGGAAGAGTAATCCGAGCACATCAAGCATATCAGCTATCAGAGCAATTCATGTGCTTCATGTATATCTGTTGTAGAGCATTTAATAAGTTTCTGCAAAATAGAGAATGAAGATGTTGAGATTACTCCTGTAGTAATTCTCTATGAGCATGAAACATTGTACTTTTGTACTTTTTTATCTATATAATACAAAAATTCTCGTTCCCTCAAAAAAAAAAAAAAAAAAAAAAAAAAAAAAGTATTCCCTGCTAATAATTTTCTAACGAATGCAATACGTGAACTAAGACAACAATGTTTTGCAGCATCTTGCCATTCTCGAAGCAAAATGCTCCACGACAACAATGTTTTGCAGCATCTCGACTGGTTTTCTGCACCAAAATTTGATTTGAGTTGTAAAGGCTCGTTCTATCACTTTGTAGTCAATAGGAAGCAGCAAAGCAGACCCTAATTATGAAGATAGTCATGCATAAAAGGAAGAAATAGAGTCCGGACAAAATAGGGTTTGGACAATTGGAATAAAACCATATACACAGTCCCTCCTTATTTTGCATCGATTCTTGCTGTAAGGGCAGATCCAATGCTTTGCTTCTTCTATGCTTCTTCCAAAGAAAGCTTGAATTTTTTTCTTGTATTGCCATATATACTCCTCCGTTCGCAGCCGACCAGATAGGAGGCTCAGCCCCTTGATGCAGATAACGAAATGCGAGAGGAAGGTAGGAATTTGACATCAGAAGCTGATGTCATGTAGGAAAATGCATTAGCCAAGAAACCCAGGCAGAGGTTCCATGGAAAGGGTCTGCAGAGTGGATCAAAAATGTCGAGGATTCTCCAGACTTGAATATGAAAGAATTGTTCTCTAATGGTGCAATTGAATATGATTTATAAAATGAAGTTCCTCTAGACCATGCTAGTATTGTTTGCAACGTAAATTTTCTATCACATGATGAGTTAGAAGGGGTGGCTACTGAAAGAAATTGGCATTTAGCAGGTAGGCCTGTGTAAAATTATGAGGGAAGATGAAACATATAGAATCCATGATGGATATATGCCAGGTTAAGTTAACGTGCAGATATTAATTGTTCCCTCCAGTTCCACTGCGGCTATAGCTCCCAAGTATTGGGCTTATTGTGAGTTTTTTCTTGATTTGATTTGGAAGAGTCTAGACTAGTCTTAGAGCCTCATCTCGGTTTCTTGACACCCAAGTTGAAGGGATGATTGATGTGTTTAAATAACGTTGTAGGGATACCATATCTATCATTAATCTCAATTTGAATTGTGAAGATGGAAAAAATGTGTTTAGGGTTTTCGACCAGTGACTCGGGCAGCAGCAGGCGGCCGCCCCATCTCGTGCAGATCCATCGGGCTTGTCTGGAAGAGAGCAATGCTGAATGCTTTGCCACATGCTTCCACTGGTTGATTTTGATAGGATCAAGAAGGTACGCTGGCTTGAGTGACACATTCTTGTAGCGGATCTTATAAGCTGGGCCTTAGCTCCTGGAGATGCTTCTTCTATGCAAAAATCATTATTAGAGCAATCTTTGTGTATTTTGTGCCTTGATCAGCAGGGGAAGCCGTACTGCATCAACGGGGCAGATCCTTTCTCATTTCTGCTCTATTCATATACTGGTATATATCTCAGCCCTCATTTTATACAACATTTCTCTGTTCTATGATTGAGCTTGGTCAGAGTGGACTATGTTCAGATTTTTGTATCGATTGCATTCTTTGCAACTATGCTAGGTACAACTGCACCCACTGTAGCTGGGTTAGGGATGGGCGCACTCATTACAGCCCCAGCGAAATCTGCTGCACTCACTGTAGCAGAACATGGTTCGATGCTTCTCTTTTTTTTTTTTGATGATCAGAGCATAGATCATTCATGTAATTATAAGATTCTAAGAGTACAGAAGTATTTCTGAATCTGTAACATATTGAAGATCATAGCAGAATAGTAGTGATCAATTCCAGCAGCAGATATGGCATCTAACAAGTCCATTTTCGTTGCAAAATCTACAACGTTTGACAGCACCATTATGAGTTATAATTTTGCTGCTACCTCTGTCAAGGAAGAGCCTGAATCTGGTACCTCCACAGCCATCACAGATCTTAAAAGGGTCTTCTTCAGCAATTCCACTGAGCAAATTTCCAAGCTTACCTTGTTCGTGAAGAAAAACAGCCTCTTTTAATCCACCAATATACCTCCCCTTTATGAATATAATCTTGACACTGAAGCATTCATCCCTGCAAGATCTTTCAGTTCCCGTTTGAATTCCAAATGCATAAAAGTATCCTTCTCGTCAATCTGGATATGGAAGCTCCTCATCAGAGCTAACATTTCGCTGCATTCTTCATACGTTTACCTGATTCCTCTCAAACTTGTGTAATAAATAACAACTCTATCTTCTCCCCCAGGCGGGCAGATGAATTTGAACCCTTTTAATTCCTTAAAAAAACCTTTTGATCATCCTTGTTTAGGCCTGTAGCAGGTAAATTTGCAGATTTCGATGACACTGGTATTTTGTTCCTCTTCGTTTCTGCATCAGACTTCAAGCTTTGAGAACTAACTGGAACAGATTTAGACACAGAATTAAACTGCCAATCTTGTGCTTTGATCTGCTCAAAAGCCTTTTCAATTGTAGCCCGATGCTTCTCTCTGGCTGCTTGACTTCACTTGGATAAGGTAAATGTTCATTGGTGGAGTGTTGAGATGTTTCTAGTTAAACATGAGGTATTTTTTCTTTCGTTTGTTCATATTGTTCGTCATAAGAATTAAATATAGCCGAGCAGAGTAAAGCACTACAGTCTCAATGTCTAAGCCTAGTTTTTGCATTTGGCTATGCTTTAGCATATACTCTTAGGACCGGGTTATGCTGTGATAGGAAGGGTTTCTTGGACTTATTCAGCTGGCATTTGGGAAACCATCAGTGCTACAGCGATTATCTGCAGGCTGAGAGAATATGTTCAATAGGTACATCAAAAAGCTTGAAATGCTAAGGACTTAACATTAATAATTATGATTAACCTACTGGTTTTCTGTATTTCTGAAATTCAGGTTCAACAATATAAAACATCAAAAGGTTTTTGAAGAACAAGCATATCACAACAAGGAAAACAAGGAAGTTGTTACTGATCGCCTTGCCACATTATTCTTGTTGGCATTGTAGAGAACATGTAACTATGATTACATTTAAATAAAGGAGTTCTTGTTTTACATATGCTCTTATTTTCTCATAACAAATTCATGTTAAACTCAAGCAATGTTACAGAGATAATGCCGACAAAATGCAAATTAAAACAAAATTCAAAATTGCAACAAAATGTAAATAGACCCTTCCCAAAAAGAAGAATGATGAAAAGCTTGATAAATAACCTGACGGTTTCTTGACGAAAATTGTGACGAATTTTTTGACAAAAAAAAACCCTCATCTCTTGTAGTGTAAGTGATATTATATGTAGCATTGTCAATGATGCTACATTTGATATTAATAATGTTAAAAAAGACGATACAAACGATGATGCTCGTGTGGCCATTATGAGTGATTTAATTATAGCAATACAAATGATGCTATAGTTGACAATATTATAGCACTCGTGTTGACATTAGGAATGATTTAATTATAGTAGTACATGTGCTCCTATAGCTGATACTATTATAGCACTACAGTGATAAAATGCATGATTTAATTTTAGCAATACATGTGATCCTATAGCTGACACTATTATAGCACTAGGAGGATAAAATGCATGATACTATAACTGCAGCTATAGATGATACTACAAATGATGCTACAAATGATACTATCATGCCACCACAATGCCATAAAATTGATACTACAACTGTTGTTATTAGTGATGCTACAAGTGACGATATAGATGATGCAATTTCATCAACAGCTACCGTCATTTATTGTGTCAAATTCTAAAAAATTTGAAAGTGCAATTTTAAGCAAATAAATGATGAAACTAGTGATGTAAATTGCTTATTCTCTTGTAGTGCAATATCTGTAGAAGAAATCAGGTCAAAACATTTTCTTTAAAACAAGTGAGAGTTTGGAGAACATGAGCTTACTTCTTTCGACCTCTGTCTTTGCAGTTTCTCGTTGACTCTTTAATTCTGCACACCTTGAGCAAACAGACATTTTATGTCTCCTGGGAATTTTCACAAGACCGAATTCACTTTTCCACAGTCTGGTGAAGTCTGAGTAAGAGATGTGCTGAAACTGAGTGCAAGTCTCTTTGTACTCGTTAAAAATATATTTTTTTGGTGATGTTATCTGTCAAATGATACATGTTACTGTTAGGCAGCTTCTCACATGTTTCTCTAAAATATTTCTCCATCCATGACACGTAGTGCAAGAAGGTGTTGCGGTCTGGTCTTACATGATAGGCCAAGTAGGCATTCTGGTCTGCCAATGTCATTGAACTGTAGTTGTCTCTAATTGCTCGTAATTTAGACATGTTAAATTTGTTGATGCAATCCAATGAGCATCATTTAGTTCTTAAAAGTCTTCTCATTTTGTGCTCGTCCATAAGGTTTCTTCTTCTTACAGAGGAGCATGTTCTCAAACCATAATCCACCTTGAATTTCTTGGTGGACTGGCTAGAGAATGTGTAATCTCGTTGCACCTCGTTGGTGTCTTCACCTTCTGAAGAGAGTTCTACTCTAGGGGTGACCTCCTCTACCCTTAGTGGTGTGCTTGTAGAGGAGAACAAACCACGTGAAGCTGTACCCTGATAAGGTGGAGGTACAGTATTGAATGAAGGAGATGGGCCACCATATGCTGTGCCAGCAAATGTTGTTGCAGCTTCTTCACAAGGAGTTCGTTCAAACATGTCTCTTAGAGCTGACTGAAATTCTGCAAACCCATGTGTCACCACGGTTGTGTGAAGAGGAGTAGATGTTGTAAGGTCGTCTTCATTTGTAGTGAAGTCGTGGTGGGAGAAGCGATGGAGAATCTCGCAGTCTTCAGAGCGTGCTGTATTCCTTGTTTGTGTAAGTGAAGAAGGAGAAACTACAAATAGCTGAGGTAGTCTGTTCCAAAAAATTTGCTAAGGTCGAGCCTCTGTAGTGTCGGTGTTGACCCTCAACCTGGCTTAAGAGTCAAACTCAAGAAGCCAACTCAAGCTTTAGGCTCAAGTTGGGGTTAGGACCTCTAGATCACTTAAGGTGATCAGTCTTTCCAAGAAAAACAGGCCATAACATGCAAAAGAATCAAATACTCATACCTTCCCAATTCTGGATTTATGTAGCAGTGGGTCAAGAACTATTGCTGTTAGATCTTGACCTTTTTCCTTGGTCTGATCGCTCAGACCTACAGAGAAAAGGCTGGAATGCAATGGTGAAATTCCTGACCAAGTCAGAGCTAGGATCTGAGAGTTATTCGAGTCCAAACTCAGGTCAATTTTTGGTCAATACAAGTCAGACTGCAAATCAGAGCTCAAAAATTTGTAACTCGAGTTCCTGAAAGGTTTTTTGAGAAATTCCAAAGCAAATATTGTGGTCTAGAATGAGGGCATGCAGTCAAAGTTGGATTTGAATACAAGGAGATAGGATTTGCATGCAGATTTGCCAATTTACAGTTAAGAATACTGTAAACCAGCAAGCAAAAATTTACAACTCTGGATTCAAATGGTTTTTTTGAGTTTCTTCAAAGCACACAGGTGCTGTATGTCATGAGTATGAAGTGCAACTCGTTGATGAAGCAATATATGCAAGAAAATATGATTTTTGGATTTTTGAATGAGGAAAATTGCTAGAAATTGTATCAGATGGAACTTTTGAGAGAGTAATCAATGCAAATTGGTATTTCAAGTCATAACCTATCATGGAAACACAAAATAGTAAATAATAAAACCATAACAACATTGCAACCCTGATTATGATGGTAAAGCTGATATGCAGGGTGCTCAGGAATGGTGAAGAGTGGAGGCAGGATGATGATGATTGGCAGGACAACTTAAGACGGATGACTTGGTGGTTCTAGGATGAACCTGTCATGGAAACACAGAACCAAATTATTAAATTTCTTCAGCTAAACCTTGGAGACAGTTTGACTTCTTCTTGTAAATAAGCACTTAATAAAACATTGTCAAGCTTTAGGAGAGATAAGACCTATATTTTTTTCTTTTTTCTTTTAACAAAACATGCTATGAACTTTAAATCCTAAAGGCTAAACTATTAGCCTATGATAAAGTATGATCATGTAATATTTTGGATGCATTACAATATTTGAGATATCTCAGATGTTGAAGCACAAGTGCAGAAGTTCATATTGATTGAAGGGTAAAGATCAAAACTATTGCATGGTATACTATAGGGTTGAAGGGGAGAAATTTAAGGTTGAATCCTTAGGTAAATCGAACCTACACGGTTATTTACCTTATAAGGTATATTGTACAAGGTGAAGCCATTATAATTATAATGGCTTCATAGAAGGTTTGTGTTAATTTAAGCATGACCATGTCGGTCAAATGAGAGAATTACAATGCACTGTAACTGGAGATCGGTCTGGCTTAACGGCCGGACCTAAGTGATAAACCTAAGAAGGATTCACAGGATTCACAAAGTATTCGGAACCTGCATATGGAATAATATCAAGAGCTTGGGCTGTCGAAGAAATTTAAGTTTATTGTGCTACAGTGTTCTCATCATTCCCAAATGAACAGTGTTTTTCGATACTCTAAATGAAGGTTTGAATAAAATCAATGGTTAAACCATTGGCATATTGTTACCATTGAAAGTATAGCATTTATTCACTTTGCAATTGAATTTGATCATAAAAGTGTACTTATAAATTGTTTATCTAGACAAATTTCTTCATTGGTATCAGAGCCATTCTAGCCAAGTTAAATCATGTCTACTAGATTTGGTGCACATTTGCTAACCTCCAATTTTTAAAGGAGAAGGTGGATTTCAGATATGGAAACAAAGCATCAAACAGGTTCTTGAAGTTGAAAAACTGTGGCATTTAGTAGAAGAAGGAAGTGACATAAAAACATCCATTGTGGTGAGATCCAGGAATTCCATTGCAGGGGAGACAAGTGAGGAGTCTGTTGGAGGAGGAAATAATGATTTAGCTGCAGATACAAGGGGAACAACTAGCTCAGGAATTGAAGACGAGTTCAAAATAATGGAAGCACAAGCAATTATAACTAGCAAGGTTGGCACTGCTATTAAGCTCAAGTTGAGAGGTATGAGCTCGAGAGAGATGTGGAAGTATTTGGTGAGTCAGTATGAAGTAAAAACTTCATCTCAAATTGATGTGCTTGAGAAACAGTTAAGAAAACTTAAGTTGTTTGAGAAAGACAATTTGACTGAATATTTGGAGAGGTTTGATTCCATAATAGCAGACTTAGAAGGAGCTGGGATTGTACTCAATGATGAGTATCAGATTTTGTCTCTGGCAAGATCAGTGTCACATAACAATCAGTTGGCAACATTAATCAGAAATGTTGCAAGATCCAAGGAGCACGCCATTCAAATGATTAGGACAGAATTTGAACAAAAGGCTGCTGTTTATGAAGATGATACATCTGCAGAAGTGTTGTACACAGGGAAACAAAAGAAAAGAGTAAATTTGAATAAGGAAAAACTGGGGCCTTGCTATAATTGCAATCAATATGGCCATTTGAAATCTGATTGTCCCAATGAAGAAAAAACAATTCGATGCTACAATTGTGATGGGAAGGGACACATTGCTGTAAATTGTCCTAGTCCAAGAGGGTCTTATGGAAAATCCAGAGGAAGAGGCAGATCTGCAAGTGCAAGAGGAGGAGCTGGCAGAGGAGGGACTGGATTCAGAGGTAATCCATTAATAAATGTGGTCAAAGAAAGTGAGACAAATGAAGAAGAGGAAGATGACACTGCTGAGGTAAGAAAGATTGATAATATTTTGACTGTTTCAAAGAATGTGCATAAAAGGGATAACAATTTGTTGATGATAGATTCAGGAGCTCAGAAAACCGTGACCTGTAATCAAGCCTTGTTGAAGGAGTGCAAGAAAAAAGATGGTGGCCATGTGCAGCTGGGAGATGGAGCATTAAAAAGAATTGAAGATGCTGGCATATTGGAGATTTTTTATTTAGAGGAAAAAACAGTTGAACTTAAAGATGTATTGTGTGCCCCAGGTCTTGTTAGGAATCTTATTTCAGTTTGTCAATTGGTGGACTTGGGATACAAAGTGTTGTTTGAGAAATTAGAATGTAAGATTTTTCTTGGAAATGAAATCAAGTTTATTGGTAAAAGGGTTGGAAATTTGTTTGGACTCGATTGTATGCATATTCCAAGTTTGAATGTGGTTGAATATCCATCTCTGAGAACATGGCATAACAGGATGTGTCATACAAACATGGATAATATTAATATATTACTCAAAGGGGTCTTATAGCAGCAAATGAAAAGGGAGACAAGAATATGTTGTGTGCAGGTTGCTTACTTGGAAAGCAAACTAAATTGCCCTTCAGAAGATCATTAAAAAGAGCTAAAGGAATTTTGGATTTAATCCATACGGACTTGTGTGGCCCTATAAACGTGACAAGCATGGCTGGACACAAATACTTCATGACCTTCATAGATGATTTCAGCAGAAAAACAAAAAGTTACTGTCTAAAAACCAAGGATCAGGCATATGAGGCTTTAAAACTCTACATTGCAGAAGTTGAACTTGAAACAGGAAGAAGAGTGAAGTGCATTCGATCTGACAGAGGAGGTGAGTACCTTTCTCATGAATTTAAGTTATATTGTGCAAAAAGAGGCATTAAAAGACAACTAACATGTAGATATTCCCCTCAGCAAAATGGAGTAGCTGAGAGGAAAAATAGAACACTGCTTAATGCAGTAAGATCAATGTTGAAATACTCAGGATTGCCAAACTATACTTGGAATGAAGCACTTGAAACTGCAGTGTATATTCAGAATATACTGCCATCTGTTAGTACAAAAGGGACAGTACCAGAAATGCTATGGTCTGGAAAATTGCCTAGTTATGAGAATCTAAGAGCCTATGGATGTTTGGCATTTGCACATGTGCCAGAGCAATTAAGAAGAAAACTTGATGACAAAGCGTATATTACATATCTAGTGGGATATGACATGAATTCCAAAGTTTACAGGTTGTATGATCCTGTACAAAGAAAAGTAATTATAAATCGAGATGTGGTTTTTGATGAACATCAATTTTATAGAAAGATATCAAGGGTAAATGAGACAGAAATAGAAAAGAGTGAACAAAGCATAAATGTGGAAGAAAAATCAGCACTGCCAGACAAGGGAACAGATCAGTCTAAACAAAAGTGTGAAATGAATGACTTTGAAGATGAAGATGCTGTTAAAACAGTAGATCATAACATAATGCAAGAAATAGTTGAAGAAGGCTTGTCTGCAGGGAATGAAATGGAAAAAGCAAGCTCAGAGGTTGAACAAATTCCTGAAAAACAAAAGGGAAAGGGCAGAAGAACTGAGGCTCAGATATTGAAGGATGAAAATCAAGGGTTGATGGAATTACATGGCAAAAATGAGCTGGGAAAAAGTAGAAGATTACAGCACCATGAAGTTGAAATGGAGAATATCTTTGACATTTTGATTTTAGAAAATTGTGACCTGCCAAAGAACTATAATGAAGCAGTAAATGGTTTACATTCTCAAGAATGGCTTAAGGCAATGCAAGAAGAAATGCATGCATTCCAAAGGACAGGTACTTATGAGGTGGTTGACAAACCTAAGGATAAAAATATTATAGGGAACAAATGGATTTTCAGAATCAAGCCTGGAGTAGATGGTAAAACAGCAAAATTCAAAGCTAGGCTAGTGGCACAAGGATTCTCACAACAAAAGGGGAAGGACTTTGATGAAACCTTTTCTCCCTTGGTGAAAATAAATAGTCTAAGAATGTTACTTGCCATAGCCAACTCATATGACCTTGAAATCCATCACATGGATGTCAGCACAGCATTCTTGAATGCAAAATTAGAAGAAGTTTATTTGAAACAAGCACCTGGATTTGAAGAAGAAGGAGAGAAGGTATGGAAACTGAAAAGAGCAAGGCAATCTTATATTATAATGTTATACCGTATTGAATGGATCAAGCCCTAATTTAAATGGCTGAGATTATCTGATTGAAACTGAAGGCCGAGATTTATCGCACGACTTCCCACTATCGTGATTAGTCATGATTTGATCTCTTAAGGAAAAAGGAAAAGGAAAGGGGAGGAAAAGCATGGGTAAAAGGGAAAAGGGAAGGGAAAAATGGCGTGGGAAAAAGGGGAAGAGGAAAAGGACAAAGAAAGGAAAAAGGGAAGGAAAAATGGCATGGAAAAAATGAAAAAAAAAGAATAGAAATAAAGAGGGGGAAAGGGAAGGGAAAAGGGGCAACGGAAAAAGGGGAAGAAGGGAAGGGCGTGAAAAGGAGAAAAAAGGTAAGGGAAAAAGGTGGGAAGAAGGGGACAAATAAAGCGCATGGGAAAAGGGCACGGGAAAAGAAAAAAGAATAAGGGAGATGGAAAAGGGAAAAGGGAAAAGGGAAGGGGGAAAAGGGCAAAAGGGAAGGGGGAAAGCGCATGGGAAAAAAAAGAAGAGGGAAAAGGTGAAGAAAGAGGAAAAAAGAAGCAAAAAGAGAGCATCAAAAAGAGAAAGGGAAAAGGTTAGAGAGAAAAGGTGAGAAAAGAGGAGAATGGAAGGGGAAAATGACATGGAAAAAGGGAAAGCGAAAGGGGAAAAGGAAAAGAGAGGGGAAAAAGGAAGATAAAAAGGCATCGTGAAAAGGGAAAGAGGGAAAGGGTGGGAAAAGGGAGGGAAAAAAGATGAGCATAAAAAGAGTGGGAAGAAGGGAACGAATAAAGCGCATGGGATGAGGGAAAGAGAAAGGAAAAGGCAAAAAGAAAAAGGGAGATGGAAATGGGAAAAGGGTACCTAGAAAAAGGGCACGAGGAAAAGGGCAAAAGGGAAGGGGGAAAGGGCATGCAAAAAAGGGGAAGAGGGAAAGGGTGAAAAAGGAGGAAAGAGAAGCGAAAATAGGGCATCGAAAAAAGGAAGGAAAAAGGTTAGAAAGAAAAGGTGAGGAAAGAGGTGAAGAAAAAGGGAAAATGGCATTAGAAAAGGGATAAAGAAGGGGGAAAAGAAAAATAGAGGGGGAAAGGGAAGATAAAAAGGCATCGAGAAAAGGGAAAGAGGGAAAGGGTGGGAAAAGGAGGAAAAGGGGAACAGGAAATGATGGAGAGCAAGGAATGGAAAAAAAGGAAGAGAGGAAGGGGAAAAGGGCATGAGAAAAAAGGGAAGAGCAAAAGGAAAAAGAGCATGGGAAAGGGGAAAAAAAAGAGAGAAAAGGGGAAAGTGGAAGAGGAAAAAGGCAGAAGATGATGGAGAAGGGCACATAAAATAGATGAAGAAATGCGAATGGAAAGAGGCATATGAAAGGGGAAAGGGAAAGCGAAAATGAAAAGGAATGAGAAAAGGAAAAGGGAAAAAGGGCACAGAGAAAAACGAAAGGGTGGGAAAGGGATGAAAAGGGAAGAGAAAGGAAAAAAGAAAAGGGAAGCAGAAAGGAGGGAAGAGAAGGGAAAAAACGCATGACGGAAAGGGGAGAGAAAGATGGGAAAAGAGATGGGAAAAAAAGCACAGATAAAGAGGAAGATGGTGGGGAAAGGAAGAAAAGGGCCACACGAAAAGGTGGGGAAAAGAGAAGAAAATGGGGCATGGGAAAAGGGTAAGAGAAAATGAAAAGAAAGGGGAAAAAGAAAGGGAAAAATGGGAAGGGCGGGAAAAGGTGAAAAGGGAAGAGAAAAAGCCTATCAGAATAAGGGAAATGGAAAGGGAAAGGGAAAAAGGAGAAGGGGAAAGGGAAGGGGAAGGAAAAGGGAAGGGAAGGGAAGGGGAGAGAGAAGGGGGCTAAAAAAAAGAAAAAGGGGAGAAGGGAAAAAGATAACATGTGAGAAAAATAAGAAAAAAGGAAAAAGGAAACTGTGTAGGATAATAAGGAAAAAGAAGAAACACGGGATAGAGAAAAAACCAAAGGAAAGGGAAAGGATATTAAATGCACAAAAATCCTTTATAGCTCAGCAACACTGGGCTTGGTTTCTATTAAATGATTTATGAAAAGAAGTCTAGGCTGAATAGGTTTCCGTCCACATAGGCTCCCAAATTATGCCCAGCAACGCTGGGCACTATTACTAGTCTCCAAGAGAGTGGTATAAATGCATGGACAATTACTTGCAAGAACAGGGATTTGAAAAATTAAAATATAATGGGAATTTGTATAGGTTCAGAAATGGAGAAGAATGGTGCATTATAGCATTATATGTGGATGATAATATCATGGTGGCAAAGGGGACAAAAACATTGCTCAAATTCAAAGAAATTCTAAATAAAAGATTTCAAATGTCTGACCTTGGTGAATTAAAAAGATTCTTGGGGATTGAAGTGTTCAGAAATAGAGATAGCAGACTTTTGGCTTTAAGCCAGCAAACTCATATTCAGAATATGCTGAGCAGGTTTGGAATGATAGATTGCAATGTAGCAAGTACACCTATTGTACCTGGCCACAAAATTTCGCGGAAAATGTGCCCTCAAACAGTAGAAGAACAGAAACAAATGGAGAAAGTACCATACATATCATTAATAGGGTGTTTATCATATGTTGCAAATTGCACGAGACCTGACATAGCATTTGCTGTAAACCTTTTGAGCAGATACGATCATGACCCTGGCAGGGCACACTAGATTGCAGCTAAGAGAATCTTAAGGTATTTAAAGGGTACAATGCATTATGGAATCATGTTCAATACATGTGAGTTAAATTTAAAAGCATTTTGTGATGTTGAATGGGGTGGAGATCTTGATCAAAGAAGATCTACATCAGGATATGTGACAATACTAGGAGGTGCACCTATTGCTTGGAAATGCAAAAAACAAGGAAGCATTGCCTTATCAAGTGTTGAAGCAGAGTACAACTCTGCCTCATTAGCAGTAAAGGAGATTGTATGGGAAAGACAACTCATGAATGAACTTGGCTTCAATCAGAAACATCCTACTGTGATGTACTGTGACAGCACTAGTTGCATAGCAATGTCAAAAAATCCTGTCCTACATGAAAGATCTAAGCACATAGAGATGGAGATTCATTTCTTGAGAGACATGGTAGAGAAGAATTATGTTCATTTGACATATATCAATACTAAAGAACATCAGGCTGATATATTCACCAAGGCTTTGCCAGTTGCAAGGTTTGAAGAATTAAGAAGGTTGTTAAACTGCTGTAACTCAGAAATATTACATGAAGGGGAGAATGATAAAGTATGATCATGTAATATTTTGGATGCATTACAATATTTGAGATATCTCAGATGTTGAAGCACAAGTGCAGAAGTTCATATTGATTGAAGGGTAAAGATCAAAACTATTGCATGGTATACTATAGGGTTGAAGGGGAGAATTTTAAGGTTGAATCCTTAGGTAAATCGAACCTACACGGTTATTTACCTTATAAGGTATATTGTGCAAGGTGAAGCCATTATAATTATAATGGTGTTATTATAGAAGGTTTGTGTTAATTTAAGCATGACCATGTCGGTCAAATGAGAGAATTACAATGCACTGTAACTGGAGATCGGTCCGGCTTAACGGCCGGACCCAAGTTAAACCTAAGAAGGATTCACAGAGATGCACTGACTGATTGTATTCGGAACCTACATATGGAATAATATCAAGAGCTTGGGCTGTCGAAGAAATTTAAGTTTATTGTGCTACAGTGTTCTCATCATTCCCAAATGAACAGTGTTTTTCGATACTCTAAATGAAGGTTTGAATAAAATCAATGGTTAAACCATTGGCATATTGTTACCATTGAAAGTATAGCATTTATTCACTTTGCAATTGAATTTGATCATAAAAGTGTACTTATAAGTTGTTTATCTAGACAAATTTCTTCAGCCTATGCATTCTGACCTAGATTTCTAATGCAAGAATAAAGATAAACACACATGCTGATTCCAGTATCTCTTTAAATGAACTACATTAATAGGATTTGGCAATAAGGTATCTGATGTTAATTCTCTTAACCAGTAAGCATTTATACCTGCAAGTTCCATAATCTCGTATGGTCCTTCCCAAAGGTTTTCAAATTTGCTGGCTGAATCCTCCCTAGCTTTGTTCCATTTAAAGACCAGCTCCCCTTCTTTGAAAGTGCCTTGGATTCTGTGAGTAGCTTTGAATGCAGCCATGTCTTTAGCTTTTTTAAGCAGGTTGGTATTTTCAGCATCCATTCTATACTCGTCCAAGTGTGAAAGTGCATCTAACCTGTTCTGTAGAGCATATTGAAAGGGTAAGCATAATTTATGAGCTAACCTTAAAGAGGGCAGCTCAAGCTCGATTGGAAGTATGGCCTCAATGCCATAGACTAAGTTGAAAGGTGTGTGATTGGTGGCTGCTTTTATGGTAACTCTGTAAGCTCAAAGAGCATCAACAATTTTAAGATGCCAATCCCTTTGGTTTCCTTCAACTGTTTTCTGCAAAATACTCTTTAAAACTTTATTAGTGGCTTTAGCCTGGCCATTTCCCTGAGGATAATATGAGGAGCTCTTGGTATGTTTGATTTTAAGGATGCTCAACAGGTTAGAGATAACTTCATTGACAAAAGGAGTTCCCCTATCAGAATGGAGTTTGAAGGGAATTCCAAACCTGGCACATATATGTTCATGTATGAATCTGGCTGTGGTAATAGCATTGGCTTGTTTTAAAGGGATAGCCTCAGCCCACTTAGTGAAGTAATCAGTGGCCACAATTATGTGCTGATGTTGCCCAGCAGAAGGAGGGTTAATGGGATCAATATAGTCAAGACTTTAGATTTGGAATGGTCCTGGGGACACAATAGGACTCAAGGCAGCTGGAAGAAGTATCCTCTTGCCAAAGATTTGGCACTGATGACAAGTTTTTATAATATTATAGCAATCTTTAAAGACTGTAGGCCAAAAATATCCAGACCTGAGTATCTTCTTGGCTGTGGTGTCTCCAGCAAAGTGGCCTCCACAGATGCCATTGTGCAATTCTTTAATGATCAGGGCAGCTTCTTCTATTTACACATCTAAGGAGGATGCCATATCTGTTAACTTTACACAGAACTTTACCTATAAGTTTGAACTGTCTGCACTTTTCTTTGAATCCCTCTGTTGGCTAGGTGTGAATCCTGAGGGCAACTTCCCTTGGCGCAGGTATATTTCAATAGGTTGTTGCCAACCTCCAAGGCCTTGTTCTTCTTGGTCTTCTTCTAAGTGTGCTACAGTAACAAAAGCATTAGTAGGTTCTGCATCTTCTTCATGGTCAAAAAATATATAAGGTAAGTACAAACTAGGATTTTTAACCTGGTGCAGCTCTTTCACAGAAATATCAAAACTTTGCAACTTACATGCCCACCTTTGGATCTTTGGTTTATTGGTGTTTTTTCCGAATAGCAGTCCTATGGGATTCTGCTTCATGTACACCATAACTTTACTATTCATAATCAAATGCCTCTGTTGATGAGGAACATGAGGGCAGCAGCACTTTTTTCCATTCAAAGGTATCTTTCTTCAGTTGCAGACCATTGCTTGAAATAATGTGCTTCTCCTGCAAAATTGCTAATCCTATAGCTTTCTTAGTTACTGTAATATAGACTTCAAATGGCACATTCACGTTTGGCTTCTTGAGCAAGGTAGCCTCACATATAGAGGAAATTAAGAAGTCAAAAGATTCTTGACACTCAGATGTCCACTTAACAGGGATATATTTACTTTCAGACTTAGAGAATTTGACTATTCTAGTCAATTTAGAGATAGGGCTTATAATGTGAGCGAATTTAGGTACATACATTCTAAGGAAACTGGTCATACCTATAGAACTTTTTACTTGTTTCAAATTCTTGGGGGGTACTAACCTTTTGAGGGCCTCGACCTTGTCTTATGCAACTTGAATACCCTTGCTGGAAACTTCATGTCCCAACAATTGCCCTTTTGAGGAAAAGAATATGCATTTCTTTGGGTTCAGGTTGACTCCAGAATCCCTGCACAAGGAACATATTCTTGCAACTAATGCCAAGTGGTTAGTAGAGCTAGATCCTAAGCAAAAATCATCCAAGTAGATTCTAACCTCTTCAACAGACATAGTCCTGAAAATAACATCCATGGCCCTTTGAAAAGTGGCTGGAGCATTCATCAGACCAAATGGCATCCTCTTCATAGTATAAGCGCCCCAAGGAGTGATAAATGCAGTCTTTGGCTGATCCTCTTCCTTAATGCTGATCTGGTTAAACCCTGAAAATCCATCCAAAAAAGAATACATATCTTTACCAGCTACAACATATAAAATTTCTTCTAAACAAGGCAGGGGGTAACAGTCTTTTATGGTGGCCTTGTTGAGATCTCGATAATCTATACAAATCCTTAATGCCCCCCCTTTTTTTTCTACTGGCACAATGCAGGACACCCATTCAGGGTTAATGATCTCAAAGATAACACCTGCATCCATCATTTTATGTAACTCTTCTTTGATCAAACTCATAAGGGAAGTGTTAATCCTTCTTAACTTCTGCTTAGTAATTTCTTCCTCACTTTGAGTGTCAAACAAATCCCCTACAAAAAGAGTCCTTTGCTTACCATTTTTTGAGATAATTACCTCACTGGATAAGTTTTCTTGAGTTGTGTTGATGACTAGAATAGGACAAAGCTCCTTGACCTCATCATTGTCCAGTTCATCTTCAGATATGGACCCTTCAGTTAAATGTGACATAAGAGTCTCTCTACATAAAGCATCAGCTTCACCATTTTGCTCCCTTGGTATGTGAGTGACCTGCCAAGACGTAAAATGTGCAAGCAATCCCATGACAAGGTTTTTTTGTGCCTCCATATCAGCGTGTTTGGTCTGGTATTCTCCATTAATCTGCTTACATATTAGCCGAGAATCCCCAAAAATGAAAATATGAGAGATACGCCCTACCAAAGCCAAAAGTCTGCTAGAAGAATCCTTCAGTATGGCAGCAGAGGCAGCAATATTTAATTTTGTTGAAATACGCAATATTTAATTCAGTATGGCAGCAGAGGCAGGTATTCTATAATGTCCCAATGGTTCTTGTATTAACAATTCTTTAATGAAATGTACCTCTTTGCTTGAATCAAGTAATGCTCCTTGGTTGTACAACGTGGCCCTTTGAATACCATTGGAGATGGTGCAGATTCCTTGAGACCAGATTGGCCTGACATCAACAGTAGCCATCCACCTTCTTCCAAGCAAGAGATCATAGATATCTGTGTCATCTCCCACATTCTCAAAGGCCACAACAATGAAATTAGCAGCTACAGTTATTCCTTTAGTGTTAACAGGAACCTTGGTAACTGTGACGTTCCAGCATAATATACGATCCGAATACGTATATTATACTACCACGTCATACGTACATGTCACGAATGACATGTACTTGAGAGCCGTAAAGGGTTGCACCTAGGGAGCAAGAGTTGCAACTAGGGGGGCAACCTCGAATGTTGTGCATGTTAAATAAACATACACAATTATAAACCCCATGGACCCCATTGCCAAATGGCTAAACCCCATTTGGCCAATGTCTAACCTAACCCTAGGGGTTTCTATATAAGGGCTCTCCCCTAAACCCTAAACCTTTCTTCTCTTTGCATTTAGGGTTTCCTTGAGCTCCTTTCCTTCTCTTGCATTTAGGGTTCTCTTGAGCCATTTTGGCCAAGCCAAGACCCCAATTCGCATTGCCAGGCTCCGAAAAGCCGCCTTTGCACAACAGATCTTCGAGTAGCAGCAGTCTTCAGCAGGATCAGAGGCATGGATGCATTCCAAGGAGCTGGAGCGAGCCAAAGATCAGGTAAATGGTCATTCTGTTGTGCAAAGCTGCCCTTTCACCCTGCAATGAGTAGGATTAGCATGTTAGCTCAACCCTAGAGACCTTATAGATCCCGAGATCATAAGTTCTAACAAAGGAACCTAACTCTGGATGATTAGGTAGACAGATTAGATGTTATTCTTCATTTCAGTTCTTTGATGATGATGGTGATTTCACTCTATGTTCTCCTATGTATTGGGAAGGGGGGTAGAGACCCCAAAAGCCTATGTAGCAGATGATCCTAGATAGCCTCATTAATTCCCAATTAATTGCGGCCCATGCACAGGAGCCCGCCTGGTTGTGGGTGGCGGGGCTAGACCGATTGACAAAGGGGAACTTGTCCCATCACGGATTGACCCCTCTGGTGTGTAAAGCCTACCGGGGGTCTAAGCGGGCTAGGCTTAATGGCTTGCCACTGCGTGTGGGCAAGGCATGAGCTCGACACCTCTTGGATGATGCGTCACCTTCAATGAGGTTCAAGTCAAATACGGGCAGTGGCCCTCTAGCTGCCTGTGATGGGCATGGATACCTCTGAAGGGGAGGTGACTCTCGTCCTGCCTAATCGGGACTGGGGAGATGCAACCCAGCAGTAGCCCCTTATGCACCCGGCAGGCTACGGTCAGGTCCCAATACGTTTCAACCTACTCTGCAAAGTGTGCACGGGAGGGGCGGATGGAGTGGACTACCCTCAGCCATGTTCCTATGCCAGCCAAATCCAGTTGCCATGAATTCTGTCTGCAATGACTTATGGAGACCCAAGCCGTCAGTCAAACCCCCTTGAGTCTGAGCCCTGGGTAGGATTTCCCCTTTTATTTGCTGTATTTATGTTGATGTTATAGTTCATGTGATGATTATGATGTATTCACCCTTCGGGGTGACTTTATTAATGGGTCAAAGCATGGAGGTGGGGGACACTTTTTGTGTCAGCGACACATGGTGCTTAGAGGGTGCTTTCTGGGGCTATTTTCTTTGTATTTTTAAAAAATATTTTTCTTTTATTTTTTTGATGTTTTTCCCTGAAACGCATTCATATTACGCCTTGGAATACAAAATTTCAACTTCATCGGAGTTATAGAAAAAAAGATAAAAATAAGTAAAATTTTTAGCATTAGGTGCTTAGGGGGTGCTTGGCTGGCGCAAAAATGCCCCCCAGCTCCATGCTTTGACCCTAATGTATTGATGTTATGTGCTCATGTTTATTCGCGCTTCGCAGCTAGGTCGACCCGAAGGAAGACGGGGCAAATGACACATCCACTCTTCCCTTGTTGGCTCATTCCACTGGGATTGGTGTCAGGTGGATGGCCCCTGCCAGTTTGGCTGTCAGGGGGAATACTCCGCCTTCCGATACGATATGTGCATCATAGAGGAAGTAGGGGACGTCACAGTGGTATCAGAGCATGATCTTGGCAGACCAAGATCGAGCACTAACCATTCCCTGTTAGGACTAACAGTAGACTTCCAGTCTTGAGAATAGCCACCCAAGCATGAACCTCGAAAATTGGGAAATTTTTTTCCAATCTTTAGTGCAGCAAGTAGAAAAATGCTAAGTTAGTAAGAATTTTTTAGCAAAACCCTAGAAATCTTGGCCAAAAAGGGATGACCCCTCACAGAGTGCGCCCAGACCAAATCCGTCATTCTCAGATTCGCCTCTCGTACACTGTGTAAGTGGTCGACCCATGTTGACCTAGATAGAGGCATAATTAATGTAATCTGATAGTGCAGGGCAGCTTAATCCTTAGATTAGAGCTAGAATTGCATGTTATAATACTAAGAAACACTTTGTAAACTGAAAGTTAGAGTAAAAAAGGGATGTCCCCTCACAGACTGCGCCCAGACCAAATCCGTCATTCTCGGATTCGCCTCTCGCGCACTGTCTGAGTGGTCGACCCATGTTGACCTAGATAGAGGCATAATTAGAGCAATCTGATAGCTCAGGGTAGCTTAGAGCTTGAATTTCTGCTAGGAATGTATGTTCTAACACTAAGAAACTGTTTATAAAACTAAAGTTAGAGCCAAAAAGTAGTGACCACTCACAGAGTGCGCCCAGGGCAAATCCGTCATTCTCGGATTAGCCTCTCGCGCACTGTGTGAGGGGTCAAAACTTTGAACCTTCATAACTTGAGTTATACAGCTCCAAATTGCTTGAAATTTGTTGCGTTAGGACTATTAAAGAGTCTAGAATCCATCTCAAAATGACCAAAATAGCTCAAACCCTAAATTCTATCTTCCAAACCCTAAATTCTGTCTGTTTAGAAATAGAAGCAATAGCTTTTAGAGTACAAGGCTAGAACCACAGAAGAGCGAGGGGCATGACTTTTTGAAGACTTGAAGACCCAGGCGACGTACCGACAACAGAAGGGAGGAGAGTGAAAAGGCAGACCCAAGAGAGGGAGCACCATGGCAAACACCTCTACAAACGAAGCGAGTAGTACAGGGCACAACTGGCCTATCAACAATCTTCATCGAATGGAAGACAGACGTTAATCATCTGCATGAAGAACCTTCTCGACTATCAAGCACTCGGTAGCAACATCCCCGAGCTCACAGCAGAAACAAGATTGCTAGTTATTGTAAATACATAACTTTTTTTGTAAATTCAAAATTAAGTTTTGAACATGTTAATGTGCAAAATCATAAGTAGTTAGGTTATACTAATAGTATCTGCATTTGGAATTACCAAATTTGGAGCAAAACTCAGTGTTTTTAGCCCCAGGGTAAAAGTATGCTGGTGGGTATCAAAAGCAGACGCATGCTTTTAGCACCCCTGCTTCCTGCTTTTTTTGGGTGCTCGTGGGTGCTGGTGGGTTCGTTTTTTTACACTCTTCATTTTTTAAGAGGATTCTTCAGCCAAGAATCATTCCACATTGCTCGAATTTTCCATCAGATTAGCATCGATTTCATTAGATTGGAGTCTGATTAGTGCGCAGAAATGACCCAAACTCCAAATTGGCATGTAAATTTCCAATTAGTTGCTCAATCCATCATATCTTTTCATAAAACTTATCCACCAAGGTAGGATTGTCATTTCGACCATATTCAGCCTAAAAGCCCCATCTAATTTTGCTTAAATTGGGCTGACTTAAGAGATTTCTCACTGTTTTACAAAAAACCTGTTGCAAGAATGGTTTTTCTTTAAATTTTCACTCAATATCCCAAATTAGGTTCTGAAATTTTGCACGTAGGATATGGGTGCATGGCCGATTATGAAAATCTGAAAAGCCCCAGCTGATTTAGCTTAATTTGGGCTGAATTAAAAAATTCTTCACTGCACCAAAACTACTGCAGAAATGGTTTTTTCTCAATTGCTCACACAATATCCCAAATTAGGTTCTGAAATTTTGCACGTAGGATATGGATGCATGGCTGATTATGAAAATCTGAAAAGCCCCATCTGATTTAGCTTAATTTGGGCTGAATTAAGAAATTTTATTCTGTTTTACCAAAATTGCTGCAGAAATGGGTTTTCTCTAATTGCTCACTTAATATCCCAAATTAGGCCCTGAAATTTTGCATGTATGATCGAATTGCATGGCCGATTATGAAAAAAAAAAAAAAAAAGTGCTGGGTGCTGCATCGCGTTTATTTGATACCCACCAGCATACTTTTGCCCCCCACCCCTCACAGAGTGCACCAGGACCAAATCCGTCATTCTCGGATTAGCCTCTTGCGCACTGTGTGAGTGGTCGACCACTGATCTTTGCCAATACTTGGCCAAATGTAGAAAATAAGGGCACAATCCAACTCAACTCATTGAGATAAGCAGGATTTGACCCTTAGATTGTAGAAATTGAGCCATCCTAGATCTAAATAGGGCCCCACCCCTCACAGACTGCACCAGAACCAAATCCGTCATTATCAGATTAGCCTCTCGCGCACTGTGTGAGTGGTCGACCTCTGATCTTTGACAAGACTTGTCCAAATGAAGAAAGTAAGGGCACAATCTGACCTAACTCGTCGAGATAAGTAAAATTTGACCCTTAGTTTGAGTTTGACACTTAGTTTGCATGTTTTGAGTCATCCTCGACCCAAATAGGGCCCCACCCCTCACAGAGTGCGCCAGGACCAAATCCGTCATTCTCGGATTAGCCTCTCGCGCACTGCGTGAGTGGTCAGACCAAAATTGACTCAACTGGCCCCAACTTTCTCAAAATTAGATGAGATTTGTTGCAATAGGATCCTTAGCATGCACCCTTTGACTAGTTTGCCTATGATTTGCATAGCAACACCTCAGAATCATAGATATTCCCAAACCCTAAATCTTTCCAAAATTAGAGTTTTGTCTATAAATAGGACCACAACCCTCATTTGCACCCCTTTGTTCCTCACTCTAAGGCAATTTTCCAGCTCCCAGAGGCGCTTCTTTATCTGTTTAATAACCCCTAGAGCTTGAGCGCATGGCCATCGCAACAGGTGAGGAGGAGCAGATGCTTCTGGAGTACGAAGAGGCAGAGCAGGAGGAAGATGAAGGACGTGGGTCGGACGTGGAAGACATCATCGACGTCGACCCCACTCAAGAAAGGCAACAAGAAGAGGAGGACCTTCCGAGCTTCGAGGAGGGATTAAGAGCAACAAGGACAGCTCCACCACTTGGGTTAGGCATCACCAGTCTAACCCCGGTCATCATCCAAGGAGAAGCATACCTGACCCTACACAACATCAAGAACCTTCCAGAGCGCAGGGACAGGGGCTACAGGATAGACGAGCTCCTACATCTCTTACGTCAACAACCGGACCTTGATGACTTCATCGACCGGGAGACAAGTGACTTCCCCATCAGCATAAGGGAGACCCCGATGTACACTGGCCAATCATCGACGGACATAGAAGCCTACACTGGCATTAGGCAGATGATGACACAACAGGAGTTACCCACAAAAGAGGAGTTCATAGCGATCCACGAGTGGATGGGAATCAGAGGGAAAACAACGAGTGCGCTCCTAACCAGCACCTCGGCAGCAGCACCAGTCGAACAGGATAGAGGCAGTATCAACTTAACATCTTCTAAGTCCATGTTTGGCAACTACAGGGAGATGATAGCAGTATCGGTGGACGAATACTCTGGAACACATAGGGCTGCAATCAGAACCAGAGAGGAGGCGGGGGAGGCAGAGCACGGCAAAGGACGGAGGAGTCGACCTAGCCAACGACCACAGACCACTCAAAGGCAACTCGGAGGAGCGATGGCATATGCAATGGAAACGACAACATTTCCAGGCATAGGAGAGGCATCTCACAACGAAGCAAAGTCCAAGCAACAGGAGTCACACTCAGAAATTCAATCGGCCAAGTAATGACACTGTTTACCCGATGATCGCTATCTCAGAGCTTCGAAGACATGCAACAATACCCGACTGCAACAACCAGGTGATCGTACTCAAGTGATCAATGGCACTACACATCTTCAAATGTAGGGACGCTGAGCAGTCACGACACTCCACATGACAGGTAAACACATTAAGGAGGAGCATTTTCAACTCAAGGGTTCACATCGAGGAACGTTCTCCGCGACTTGGATAACGACCTCAGATCGCACACGAAGGTCAACTATAGTTGCAACACCTCAAGGAACCCCGGAGTCAAGTAGAACGAGGAAGATGCAGCAAAATCGAAGAATCAAACGTGATTGGAGGAGGGAAAATCCTAAAGGAGTATAAACACTTAAGCATATCCTCTTCTATAAATTAGAAAAGTGGATGAACCAATATAATTATATATATGTGTCTATCATAAGTATCGGGTGTTCACACATAGTACAAAACATGAGTTTAGGATCATGTTTTAGGGTTTAGTGTTCAGTTCGACTGCCAAAGGATAAAGCAAAGAACCACAGGTATAGCCAAGAGAAAGTGTTCGAATGGAAGAGCAATTAGAGAGAGAGATGACCAGAGCCCAAGCCAAGCTTCGACTCTAGACACTTTGAGAAGCGGCCTCTAGTAGAAGAAGATCGCTCATCTAGCACAATATCAAGATGAGAGATAATACCAGTCATGTCAAGATCCATAGCGCTACACCATCTAGGTTTTGCACGACGACATCTTCGGGATGCACCTCTACCTCTTGTAGCAGCAGCAACACTAACGACACGAGTGTCCTCAACAACAGAAGGAGGAACGACAAAACATCTTCAAAAACTGCGACCACGACCGCAAGCCGACAGATGTCGAGGAATTCTTCGGGACGACCCAACATCAACGAGCCAACTTAGGAGGCAACCTCTCGATGACCGTAATCCTGCCTTATATGGTGATGTTTGTAACATGCATGCCAGATGGAGAAGCGATTAGGAGAACTGAGCCAAAGAATCGACGAATCAGCTAGAAATGTCACCAAGCTACGACAACTCGCATGCAACTTCGCAAACCCAAGGATTGACAATTCGAAAGGCAACTAATGAAGAGAACAACTCCTTATGAGTGTAGCCAAAGGAACTGCGCACAACTTCAAGAGGCACCTCCAAAGATCTTCAGACATTGTGAAGGGGAAGCAATTATTGCCCAAGAACAAGATTAAGAAGCAGATCAGAACGCCGAAGCATCAACGACTGTCACATTCGCACCTGACAGACATTGGAGAGCTCAAACATATCAAAGAGTCTATCAATCGAGCACGAGCTGACGTACAAATAGGAGGATATAGATCTTCAACACCAGTGCACTAGGAGGAACATCGACAACAATGCCATGGAGTACATGTGCACCTCGAGGGGAGACATCAAGGGGGCCTAATAGCTTTAATAGTATTTGTAATCATAATAGTATAAGCTATATGCCTCGCATGCATAATTTCCCTTGTTATCCCTTCCCTCTCACAGTGTAACGGATCAAAGAAAAGAGATGTCGGACAATTGGAAGGCGTAAAGCGAGCGACATCTTCAACATTCGTCTGGCAATAAGCTATCAGCAAGAGATCACAACAATATCGAATCCAGAGGCATCTTTTAGCCGCCAAGATGAAGAATTCAACGTGGAGGATGTTTGTCAACGAAACCACCTTCAGCCTTTTGGGAAGTAACATAGAAGATTTCAAGTGGTCAACTACGCCATCAAAACCACCAGCAATGGGAAGCATCTAAAGAAGAAAGTTGACCTCTACATCGAGGAGGAGCTCAGAGTCTCGAGCAACTCGAAATAACGTTACCTTGTTGCTTCAAGAAGGCAACATGTGCATGAGATGCGAGCAAGATTGAGGAGCTACGATCATATAGTCGAGCATGATAGGCTTATGGATGATGACATCCATAATGGGATTGGAAGGCATTTCCAGATTTTCTCGTGAAAGGATTGCCCCAAGTTGAGCTAAGCCTCAACGATTGAGAAGAAAATGCATAGGAGTAACTAAAATTATACATGATTGTTAACAGACATCCAACATATTGAAACCACTTGGTGAGATTGATCACCTCGCTAAGAAGGAATCATTACTAGGATAATTGTTGACCATGTATAAAGCTAGTACCTCCAAGGAATAATCCAATCGAATGAAAAGAAGTAGTCTAACAAGTCCGGCCAACTTGTTATGATGACATCAATTCAATTGATAGGAATATTCTAAGAGAGTGAATAACTAAGAAAGGGGGATCTCTAGAATATAAAATGGAATAATACATGAAAGGTATATCAAAAAAATAAGAAGTACATTAATCACATAGTCTTTTGAGACAAAGGAATTGTCATGATGATAAAACCTTGTAATTAGAATTGTTCTAAATAATTCAGTAACTCATCGCTTAGGGATAGATATGTTAAACATGATAGCTGCATCCATCATAAACGGTTAAATATGTTAGCTAAGGCTAGTAAATTAATGTGTAGATAAGAAGCATATAACCTCTTAAGGTAAATAGAATAGACGAGATGTTATGCCAACATCAATTGAGGGGATAGGATACATTGAGGTGTAGGACCATTTTCTTATGAAGAGAATGGGGGCTCAATCTTAGGACCGAACCAACCTTAGGGCCATCAAATTAGTCGACCCTTAGAATAGAGTTCCTTCCGCAAGTAGCTAAAGCACATGGAGCATAAGATGGATAGATGTTTAATGTCTATGTGTCCTTCAGCATGCAAGACTGATGTGATAGCCAATTGCACCAAAGCGGGGGAGCGAATTAATAGGAAGCAATACAACGGCCAAGTCGTCTCCAAATTAGTCGACACCGGCTCAATGGGGAGATGTATTCTAGCCTTAGTGGGTGCGACAACTAAGGTGGGGAGAGGCATTGCATCTAAGTGTAGATAGAATGCATCATGGGGCCTAGCTCTTAATTAAATTATTCAGGGTTGTGAACCCCTTATAACCACGTAAATTATATAATCTTAAGTATACTATTATGCAGGGCATTGATAGCACTCTATGAGGGCATGTATCATAAGCTTTAATGTCTTGTTCATAAATCATATGTTCATAATAACTGCATGGATAGTTTGGTCTCGTGTAGATAATCGAGATAAAGTAAGATAATAATTACATAAAATCTTAGTTAAACCATCGCAAGGATGTAATTCCTTCCAAAGGCATTTAAATAACCTTCATAGGGTCCTGACTTATATAATAAGAATTTGTCTATCTTTTTATAAGTATAGCAACTATAAAGTATATACATGTAAGGTTGATACATCACCAACCAAGTAGCGAGCAAGAGTCACATGCTCAACACTTGGATCCGATGATATAAACCCTAGCCATATGATAAATAATTAAAATACTTTTCGAAATAAGTATTGCCTCAAGAATTATATGATGACATATATCTTAAAGGCCGTAAAGTTATCATATAACAGTTAGTTAAATATAATACTATTGAAAGCAATATATCCAATGCTACTATAATGTTAATATGAAAATATTACCTTAAGGTAATTAATGTAATTGCATGCATTAAAGGAAGTCCAGCAGGGATCATGCAGGGGTCCAAGATAATGCTAATTTAAGACGTTAACTAAACCCTCTGTGCAAGGTAGAAGTATCCCAGCAGATGCTCGCCGACATGCAACAGTTGGTGGAGGATATCTTCTAGCAACAAGCACTGCATCGGCAGAAGAGCATAGCGACAAGCACTGCATCGGCTGAAGCGTTGCATCGACAATTGCAAGAAGCTTGCTCCAAGGTGGGCTGGACCATTCAGGATAACCAAAAGAGTAGGTAACCATTCCTATAAGTTGGACCTGCCATCACACTTGAAGATCCATAAAGTTTCACGAAGTCTCCAAAGAAGCACACCCCAATCCGGTAGGAAGTATTGAGATGCTCAAAGCTGGTCGGAAATGACTACCATCACCTGAGATTGTTCCAAGGCTTTTGATTTATCTTATAAGAAACAAGAAGATCCCACTCTCCAATACCTAGTGAAATGGACACTTACCAGTGGAAGACGCTATGTAGGCACTACAACAGATCTCGTAGCAAGATTCACAACTCACCAGCAATGCAAGGGTCGAGTCGTCAATCGGGCAGTCAACACCGAACCGAGCAGGGGTGAGTGACGTAGTGTTGAACCCGGCAGCTAACAGAGGAGTCGAGCGGCGAGATCGCATTTGAAAGACATCAACACATAACTTTGTCATAATGTGTTGTGAGGATACGACAGGAGCAAAGAATAGGGTGTACTTTGAACTATGTTATAATAATGATATAAGTCGTAAAATTTTGTGAATAATAGATGATGAAGTAGAGGACTAAAGAGCTCTCTCACCAGGTACGACATATACAAGGATATTTAAGATAAATTAAAAATATTGCCTTGGAGGTAATCATATTGTAAATTCTATATATATCAAATGTGATTGCGGATATGCAGTGTTTGGGAGAAGCGTGATGTCGAGGATAGCATCGTCAAGGTGGGGGAGAATGTGATCGCCGCCGATAATATATGATCCGACGTATACATAATCGAGTAAAACACACGCATACATGTCACCTAATGACATGTACTTGAGAGTCGTAGCGGTTGCAACTTGGGGAGCAAGATGTACCTGTGGGGGCAATCCCCTAATATTGTGCATGTTAAACAAACATACACAATTATAAACCTTATGGACTTCATTGCCAAATGGCTAAAACCCCCATTTGGCCAATGTCTAACTCCAATCCCTAAGGGCTTCTATATGTGCGGCTCTCCCCTTAAACCCTAAACCTTTCTTTGCATTTAGGTTTCCTTGAGCTCTTTTCCTTCTCTCGCATTTAGGTTCTCTTGAGCCATTTCGCCACATTCACTGCATTGCCGTTCTAAAAGTCGCTTTGCACGTATCTCGAAAAGTGCCATTTCAACAGATCGTGGGCATGGATGCATTCGAGGAGTCGGAGCGAGCTGTAAGGATCAGGTAAATGGTCATTCTCGAGCAGCAAAGCCGCCTCTTTTCGCCCGGCAATGAGTAGGATTAGCATGTTAGCTCAACCCTAGAGACCTTATATAGATCCCGGTGATCATAAGTTCTAACAAAGGAACCCAATCGATGATTAGGTTGACGATTAGATGTTATTCTTCATTTTTATTTCTTTGATGATGATGGTGATTTCACTCTATGTTTCTCCTATGTATTTCGTAAAGGGGGTAGAGACCCCTTAAAAGCTCTCAGAAACAGATGATTATGATAGCCCACACTCCTAATTAATTGGCGTCTGCGGCACGTGAGCCCGCCTCGTTATGGGTGGCGGGCGACCCATGGACAAAGGGGAACTTGTCCCATCACCGATTGACCTCTAGTGTGCTCAATGAGGGTCTGCCGGTTAGGTTTACTGGTTTGCCACCTGCAGGGTGGCATGAGTCGACACCTCTTTGGTGATGCCAAATACCTTCAATGGAGTTCAAGCCTAATACTCGGGAGGGGAGAGGTGACTCGTCCCGCCTCATCTGGACTGGGAGATGGAACCCGCTGAAGAAGTCTCTTTGGTTATGCACCCCAAGAAGTTGGCTACTAACAAAGTCCCAATACTTTTCAACCCACTCAGTGTATGGAGGGGCGGATGGAGTGGATCACTCCTCACCATATCTTCCTATGCCGCCCAACCAGCCATGAATTTCGCCCCGCATCTCGAGACCCAAGTCGTCAACAAACCCCTTGGAGTCGAGCCCCGGTAAGATTTCCTTTATTTGTCGTATTTATGTTGATGTTATTGTTCGCGTGATGATTATGATGTATTCACCCTGTGGTGACTTATTGATATACGGATGTTATGTGCTCATAAGCTTACTCGCCGCCTCAGATAGGGCTCCATCAAGGAAGACACTCCGGCAAATGACACATCCACTCTTCCCTTGTCGGCTCATTTCACCGAGAGTTTGGTGTCGATGGATGGCCCCCCGCCGCTTGGTCGCTGTGGGAAACTCCGCCCGACACGATGTGTGCATCGAGAAGTTAGGACGCCACAAGAACCGCCCCAACAGAGCTATTTTGGCATTATAAAAGACTTTAATAAGACGTAGGATTTCATTCACCTTGAGACCACACTTTTTCATGACATTATCTTCTTTATACCAAAGGGATTTTGAGTGTTTGTCATCAATTTCAATTTTGAACCCATGATGATGGATGGTTGAGATTTGAGGATTTGGGAAAGCAAAGAATAAGACGCATATGCGTAAAACCGTGACGTATTTTCGCAGGCTTTTTCGAAAAGCCTTCGATATTGCATTACACCAACTCCCGCCAACATGTTGGAGATATTTCTATTGAGATTAAGATATTTCTACTGCTCGGGTATGCATCCTTAGGAACTTGGCAATCGGTTCGAAGAAAAAGTTGGCCACGCTTATTTTTTTTTTCTCGCAACCGACTTGCCAATGTAGCTTTTGTGCATGGTTTTTTTTTTTAATTCCTCCTCTATTTGGACCTTGCGCAAAGATTTCTAGCCACATCGTTAAGTAAACAAGAAGATGCAAAGAAAAGCACCGGCCTTTTCTTATTCTTGAGCCGCGGGGTTGGATAATTCAACACCTAGCTTAATTTCATGCCTTAAGATGGAAAATGCCTGCGAAGAATACGTGTTCTGGGCATGATTTTTTCGCGGAAATTGAAGTCGGTAAATGGATTTATGTTGAGTTCTCGATGAAAGTGGCCCCGGATAGAAGTGAGATTGTGACTGTGATCCCTCAGATCTCATTGAAAGTTGCACAAAGTCCCCAGATTCTTTTGTACAAAGTTGGCATTCATGTTTATGCTGACAATTCGTCAAAACGATCCAAATTCCATGTCCAAAAATGCCTATCTCTCGATGATGCCTAGTGAATGGTATCTTACAAGAAAGAGATTGGCCATTCCAAATGATAGCAGACAAAACATTATCGTGGTTCAAAAATGCTTGAAGTGTTTGAATAGCATTCTCCTCTCCAAATAAGAAGGCAAACGCACGTGCTGGAGTCAAGTATCGCATATCTATTCGATGGTCATGGGCGCTTGATCTTCACATGTTTGGATGAATTGTTTTATGGATGCGTTGAAGTCTCCGCTCTTCTATATGCCATCGCAAACAACTTGAGATATTTGTCTGAAATATCTTTCACCCAAAATAATCATATATCAATTATGGAGAGATTATAAATGAAAAGCACAATAATATTGTGGTAGCTACGTATATTGTAGGTGAATATGGGCATAAGCCCAACTCCCATTGACGCAGAACCTTGCAAAGGATCGTGATGCCGTATGAGTCGGAGGATTGATTGGGTCACATGGGCATAACTCCATTTGTCAAGTCAAGTAGTAATGATGAGCAAATTATGGATGCTTTTGGATGGTTTCAAGAAGCCCGTATATATTGAGAAGTATTGTTATATAAACTTGTGAGTCTTGGACACAGATCTCTATTGGCCTGCATCGAATTAAAGCAATGGAAGTAACAAGTTTCGAGCATTTATGGAAGGAATTTATGTTCCTCGTATCACCATGGGGGACCCGTGTGAAAACAGCATGTCGGCATTCTTTTCACACCCCGAAGCTTGTTTTACTATTTACCGCCACACATATCAGAGTTTCTATTTAGATGCTAGCTTTATGTAGGACTTTATTGTGCCAAATATGCCATATGACGTAGTCTTGGTACTACCTCTATCATCCAAAATACATCGAAACATAAAGATGTGTTTGAACTTGGTGACAAACTTTTGTGCACCCACATTGATGTCAAGCCTCTTTGAATCCGCCAAGATGGGGCTGATTATGAAGTCAAGGTTATCAATTTTGGTGAGCATGTGATCAAGGACTCTTTATGCATACACAGTCAAAGAAGTGATATGCGGTGAGCGGTTATTTGAGCGTCGTATTTTTTAACTATCAAATATATAGTAGCTTCATATGAGTATATTGTGTCCTTTATCTTTCTTTCAAGATTTTGTGCCCTTTCTAATAGAGTTAACGTGAATAATTTATGTTAGAACCACCGGCCCTTCGCTTTTGTACGAATCCAGATGATATTATTTTGAATTATGCGGTCATTGGTACCGTCGCTGTTTATTGATTCAATAACGTGAACATCCCGGTAATCTTTCGACGCTCATTAAACACAAGATTGAAAGGGTATGTCCATTTATTGGGGAATCTTATTCCCCTTCCTTGTTGCATAAACTCTGGGAGATATAAAGACCTGCTGAAAAAGACCATTCTAAGAGTCGCATTATTTGAGTTTGTTGAGAGTGACAATAAAGGTCAAACAATGACCGAAGTTTGTTGGAGAGTAATGATGGACAAAACAACAAAAGCTCATTGTATTTCTTGACTATTTTCAGGAAAGGTTGGACCCAACGAATGTTCAAGTCGATGGTCGTTGCTTGAATATGTCCTCGAAGATGTTTTGGAACCATTTGAGATTCTCTATAGTCTTTACCTCCATGTCCATTTTAGATAAAGAACAAATAGTACGCTTCTTTGTCCGAATATTTTTAAGAATGCAAAGGACGTTAAGCCGTGGTACAACCGGCAAATCCGGATTGGGCTCGTAATCACATGCCCAGTGCTGTGGGAAAAGCAAATGCTTGGAACCTATGGCGTATCGTAGATATATACCGAAGGCAAAGATGACGAAACCAAACACCGGGTCGCTACACTTAGTCGTAAAACGATGTTACACATCTACATCAACATATTTGGTTGTTGGTGAAATGTGATATGTAGTCGGGTTTTGTTGGTAAGTCAAAAAATGCATGGCGTTGTTAATGTTGTATAATAATAACCCCGATATTGAGATATTTTTACCATTGGCTACGCTATAAGTCAAATGACGTATGTTCACTATTACCAATGACCCATGTTGGTGATATAACATATAATTGCAAATAATGGAGTCAATTATATGATTTATGCTGTAAAGAAGTTGGCATCGCCGTACAGAAAGCATATCTTTGTTGCACAAAAGCAGCCCATCTTACACGATATAAGTGGTCTTCCATTGCCAAGGCCATGTCACACATTGCAAGAGAGCATGCCACATAGTGGAAAGTGGCACGTACGTGTAATAAATACGTAATAAATATGGGCAAACTTAGTTTGGGCATGTACTATAGATGTGAAATTTTATTATCTCAAAATGCTTATCAATCTTATCAATCTTTGCCATAGAAATACAATTTCGGTTACCATATTTGTGGCTTGTCTGCTACCATCGTGAATGCAGAGGCAAGCATGGTAAAATACAGATGTTTACAGGAAAAACATGGAAATGAAGCCCCGCATTATTTTCCAAAGATGTATATACATGGAGAGGACAAGTAGCACGACCCAGATGTACTATGTGCCTTTGATCCTCTTGAAGCTTTTGGCTTTTCTATGCATGTACCATTTATCATTTGTGCTTGTAGGATCTTCGCATAATATTTATTGGTTCAAGTGGTTCTCATCATCTCTAAAACACCAAGCATTTTTGCAACGTTGTTTTACTCAAGCATTTTGCTCTTGGGCTCCAAGAGAATGGAAGTCCATTTTCTAAAAACACAAAAGTCTCATAAGATGTGGGAAATTAGAGTCGCTATAAAGAGGTATGATTAACTGGCATTTATTATATCGACCATTGTTGCAAACAGTAACCTTAAATGAAGCAAGTAGAGAAAGCATGATTCACATGCAATTTAACTACCGCTAAATCGACTTCAGGTAATTTAGATGTTGCTATATTCGCCTTAACTGTTTAAAAACAGAAGGGCCATGTTTTTAAGCTACCTTTGCTTGCACTAAACATCATGCCCATGGACCCAAATATGTTGAATGACAAGAATAAGGAGAAAAAGTAACGACGGCCATCTCCGTGACAGCTAACATAAGCGTTGTAGCTGGAAGTTGCAAAATCAAATCGTAAATGCCATTTCTTGCCTCATTCTTTTGCATTCACACTTCACTTAGCCTAAGCTTTATTGAAAGTAGTGTTTTGCATCTTCATGCATTTCGCTGTAAGTTGGTGTCCCAATATTTTCCCACAAATGAAAATAATTTCTAGAAGGCCGAAGGATTTGGAAAAATTTCTAGAAGGTGAAGGGTTTGAAAACCCACGGAGGCATGGATTGAAGTCAATAGCAAAGGTGCATTAATCTATTATTGGTGACAACCATCCGCCGTTATCCTTACAAATTAGTTTAATTGATTAAATGCTTGACTTCTATAGGCATTTAAGCTATCGCCATCAATTTAGATGGAAGATCACTTAAGGATCATGATCAATTATAGTTCGCCTTATAAAAGAATCGATGCCATACTTGCAGCTTGTATTGAATCAATTTAGTTACTTAAATGTCAAGTCATTAAGTTAGACATCAAGGTAACTAAAGCTACACATGGCATGTGGATAAGACTCGGTTATTGGGTATTTAGCTTCACATTTTGCTTTTTGCTGTTCATTAAGAGTGGCAAGGCTTTTAATTGAGAGTGACATCCGGGTTGTTAATTCTACATTTATACATAACAAAGGTTCATCAAATATGTTATAGCTATTGCCACCTCATCCGTGACAAAAAAGAGTTCGTTAAAATATATTGTAGCTATTATATATTGCCACCTGTGAGTCACTTGGCTTTTCATTATGAATCCTTTAGCATGAATGCACTTTTTGCCCGGGGCTAGGGATCAAGTATATGTAACCGGCAAATTACATGGCTTAAGAGAGACACGTATCGAAGAATATTATTCATTATGATGAAATTGTACAACTTAATTATATTTGGAATCTGAAAGTTTTGCACGGAATTCCTAAAGATGCCCAACTCAAGGTGAAACTTGCATGTTGAATCATAAGATGTGGTAGCAACAAGTTCTCCTTGAGTTGGATCTCGTAGCTGATGTGTCGAAGATCACCTCCTTGAGCTATGTGAGCTCTATAACTCAAGAGGTTATTGGTTAATTTGGACTATGAATGTCAAAGAGGTGCAACAACTTAGTGCTTTTACATTTGTACACACATATTTAACGCCTTTAGATGTTCTCACTCTAAATTCAATTCATCTTATTAGTTTTTTAATTTATGCCTAATGGCACTTTTTCTAGTAATGTATAATGTTCAAAGGAGATCCCATCTAGCAATACATTTGAGATGGTAAACCTCCCAAAGTAGCCGAGCAGCCTAATGCCCAAAGATCTCTTCCTCATTTTGGCTAATGGAGTTAGTAGCAAGAAAGTTGGACACATGCTACCGATTCATGAGAGGCGCCTGGTTGTAATAATTTTTCATAACTAGTATACCCTTAACAGTAAATAAATTCATTAATCACCTTGGTTCTTAAGTTAAACATCTACCATCAAGATCTTATCTTTCACCATGTTTTTGAATTGGTGTGGTGGAGCTATATCTGGAGAAGATATCTTTTCGACGCCAGCTGGTGGAGGTACGTTCTCAACATCTCCTCGGGTGCCTGCTCACTAGACTCAACTTGTTGCTTGTATCACCATACCGGTGTGCACCACACCACATCTCTTCACTTTAGGGACCTTTGCTTGTAACGGTCCCTATAGAGGTACTTGGCCTCGCTGAATCATTGTTTATTTGACTCGGTTTCTTTTCTCCTTCCTGCTTTTGCAAAATATTTCTTGATGGCAACAGGCTCAAGAGTGGCTCATTCTCGTAAAGCACAAATGTGACATTCTCTTCCCCTGCTCTATTGCTACCCGCGATCCTTTCTAATACATTTAGACACATACCTCCAATAGCAAAATATCTCAAGGATGTGAAGCTCCCAAGACAATGAATGCATTCTCGGATAAACCTACCCGCCCCTAGATGTCTTCAGCCCGCCGACTGTTAAAATTCTACCAAAAGCATCTGCTACCTTAGACAGATCCGCTTTGGATCTCCCAGGATCTCGATGTCAAACCTCTTCTTAGCATTATCGGGCGACATCGGCGGATAAAAGGGATCGCGACGAGAGGTACTTTGAGCTGTGCAAAATAGAAAGCATTCTGAAGTGAGTTCTCGTAGTTTGGCAAAGACTTTATAGCAGTGATAGGTTTCCAATCCTTCAGCCAGCCTTGAATCTTGATCGCCTTTGAATTTCAGGTCTAGGAGCTGGGCCCTTTGATAAAAGATGACACTAAAAAAAAAAGAGTGTCTAATAGGGACCGGCTCTTGCTATTCTGCTCACGTAGGTGTCAATCTTTCTTTGTATTGGTTCGTTAATCTCTCACCCTCGCACGGACAGAAAAACAATGCTGTTTGGGGTCTCGGTTCTGGGAACTCCTCAAGAAGACAGCCCTCCGTGGAGGACCCTTGATTCATCAGAGAATCCGGACCATGTCACGCTGGATTTTGCAAGAAGAGAACAAGAAGAAGAAAAAACGAACAAAAAGAGAACACGAGACTAAAATGATAAGCTTTCCTTGATATCAATGATAATGAGCTCGCAATCGAGGAGAAGACCCAGACAAGATCAAAAACTCATCTAAACTCATGTACAGTTTCTACTCATATATAGAGCAGGGCCAATGGCCTTTTGGCCCAATATAGACAACCTGACCCCTGTGTCGACTGGAAGGAGGCTCGATGCAGTAGAATGTTGGCGGTGTTTTCTTGAAAAGCCTAGAATCGCCGACGCCGACGTGCTGGCTATGATGTGCCATCACTTATCTGGAAGGGCGCTTGTTGACCCGACGGAAGCTGGATCGCGGGTTCGGCCGCTGGTCTTTTGGCCGGGCTTTTGGACGATCGACCTGCAGTTCGTTGCGGGGATCCTCTGAGCTGACTTGGTCCGTCAGACAGATGAATAGTCCCTGCACTGAGGCACAGCATCACCCCCACCAAATGACACCTCGAAGAAAAGGAGGAAGCAAGCTCGAGGGCGGGAAACCGCCAGCCGGAAAGTGATCCCTCACTCGAGTGAGGCTCGCGCCATTATGGTAATGAGCAACGAGGTCCTCGGGCGTTTGAAATATTAACGTGGGGTGTTGAGCCCAGGGCGATGGGCCCTCAATGAGGAAGTGAGAGCCGCTAATTACGTCTTCCGTGGCAAAGATACGGCCGAAGGAACAAACCGGCACTCCATGAGAAGGCAAGCTTGAGAATCGGGAAGGCACCGACGCCAGCATTCTATCAGTGGAAAAGATTGACGCCGACGAAAAGAGCCGACCAGATGCATTTGAGAGCACCGCTAACGGTGTACCGGGCGATCCGTGAGGTGGCGGCATTCGTAAGAAGATGTCAAGACCATGAAGAGCATCGCTGTGCTTTTGCCAACCACGCCATTACCGATATAACCACCAAGAGTGTCCAAAGTGGCATTATCCTCCCAATTGATGCTCGACAAATCGTGATCCCAATCGAGATCCTGGAGATCTGAGGCGGAGTCGACCAGCATGGCCATCCATGACCTTCTTCGCTCCAAAAGGGAAGACGCCATCAGAAGAAAGGAACCGTGGGCTAGGAGGTCAAGGAAGCATATGGAGAGGAAGCATGCCCTGCAGCGTGGGTTGCGCAGCCATGTCCCCAATGTTGAACAAGATTTGATCAAGAGCACCACACCAATGTCCCATTCTGAAGTAGATAGTAATTTTCGATAGACAGAGGATTGCTTTCCGCAAGGCCACGTAGTTGATTGTAGCCTCCTGCAGTCGTGATATAACCGGGCAAACTCAAGACCGACGTGGTGCGCCGTATTTTTGCTTTACCCTGCTCCAACGTTTCACCGCCACTGAGGTAAGTGTCGAGCCGCCTGTGCATGTACTCTGTTCAAAACCGAGACCCAGCAGATCCTTGAAATATTTGTTGGTTGGTGATGTACCAACCAAGCGCTAGTGAGTTGCCTCTAAAACACGATGGCCTCATCCCGAATTTATCGCTATGGAGATCCGCCGTAGAAGTCATGAAAACATAAGCCATGGGCTGAACAACCTCCTCTAAGATAATCAATTCGTGATCTTCAACCGTGAGTCGATCAAAGACCAAGAGTGCACAAAATAAACCCTTGTCTTCTATAGAAAGATCCGCCAAATCCAAGGAAGTCCACACTTTTTGAGTGGTCATGATGGAACATTGCCATTGGTCGCAAATTACTAAGAAAGAGGTGCCGCCGGGCCACCACATAGTCAAGATAGCCGGAAGGAGTGTAGAAGTCTGACCGGATGTTTTGTAGCAATGTCAAGATATCCTCCTCGGGTTGTTTTGGGCGCCCCTCGCCAGATCGAACTACTGCCGAGTCGATGTTCGTCACCACATCCCGATGCTCCTTTCTAACAAAAGACGGACTGATCACGGACCAAGCACGTGAAGCGTGGCATGAAGAGGATTGCCTGTGTGAGGCGGAAAGGGCTGGCAATCTCCGTCATCGATGACCTTGCTCGCCTCCCAAAAGCCGAGTCTCGAGGAACGTTAACCGATTGATTAGCTGCGGAAAGTCGAGCTTCAAGGGAGGTGTGTGAGCCGAGTCACGCCGAGGCTTCTTGGAACCGAGTGTCGTAATTGTCACAAAGCTCGAGCACAAGGTATCTAGCTTTTAGCAATGTAAGCTCTTTCACCCGTGAGGTATCTTTGGACCTTGTTCTCGTCTAATAAGTCCTGAATTTGGGCTTGGAGCCGAGCCCTGCTGATCCGTAGTAGGCTGGTCCGGATCCCCGAGCACCCCAGGAGATCTATACCGGCTCCGGTATTGTACGTTGCTTTTCTTGAAGTTAGCCCAAAGTTCGAACATGGGCGCTGCGCTTGAAGAACTTCCTTGAACAAGATTCGAAGCCTCCAGGACGCCTGAACACCAGTCATGAGAGCCTCCCCGATGCACATGTAGTTTACGGCAATGTGGGTTGAACATCTTGGTCGAATTTGTACAGAGTCGCCGAGGATGGGGAGGTGCAGGCCTGCTTTGTCCGAGATTGTTATATATCATGACGAATGGAAGGCGTGACCTCGTAGGGAAGAAGAGGAGACAATGACATGCGTGGTCTCGGACATAAGAACAAGACGAGGGGAGGTCTGGCGTGAAGGTACTTGTTGAGTTGGACGCCGAATGCAGAGAGCTACCGAGTGGAGGTATGGGAAAGTGGAAGGGTTTCAAGAAACAGAAGATTACCATCGCTAATGAGGGCTCAAAGATGGCCTCCAATGAAATTTCAGAGACGAGGAGGGGTAGCCCCGACGCGTCTACTTCTTGAAGAAGGAGTCAAAAGTCGGGAGGTCAATCGATATGCGCATTGAGTGAAAGGACAAAGGATTCACCATATTATAAACCAGGTTATTGATGTGGGTGTTCTTAATGGAATGCCCACAATTTTCGCCACGTAAATCCCCAAAGTCTCATGTGGTTTGGCAATATTTGAGGGGCGATGCTGGTTGGCTTGGATAAGCAAGAGCGCCAACCGAAAGTGACGCCCGTCCCGTAGCACTTCAAGAGACGTAAGGTTTTTGCAAAGGATGCGGAATTTTAAATCAAATGTCGAGGCAAATGGTGGCACACTCCACCCGTGAAAGGCAAAATCCTTCCTGCCGCTGACGATGTGTGCGATGAACCGCTGCACTGCGCCGATTTGGGGCCTGGGAGCTCCATTTGTGTACCAGAAAGCTTGTGGCATGCTCCGCAACTTCCCGACTGACCAACAAGGGGCTCGAAAAGGTGGGCCGAGAAAACACACACGTAATTCTAAAAGAGTCGCGCATCCCTTGGAGCGTAAGCTTGAAGTGTAGAAAGTTTGGGGGCAGCCATGGCAAAAAGCGCCTAACGTATGAACCGGCTTGAAGAAGGCGAGAGCGTAGAACGTAATCTAAGGCGCCGAGAGCAAAGATTAGGGCACTAAATGTGGGCTTAAGGGGCATGATGAGGGCTTAAGCTGCAAACTGCTGATGGGGCCGTGTGCTCCAAAGAGGCCATGGAGGCGATTGAGAGGCAAAAATGTGGCTAAGTCCCTCAAAACAACAAAGGGAGAAGTAATGAATCCGTGGAGATGAGGTGTGAGAGAATGATGGGATGTGACGTGGCCAAAGGACACATTAATGTTCGGACGGGCGTGAAAAGAAGCAATGGCATTTAATGTCGGCAAAACTGGGTGGGATATCATTAAAACGAATGTGTCGGCGGTAAATTATGGCCAGATATGCTACGGGAGAAAAGATTCTCATTTTTAGAAACAATTGCATGGTAAACACGCTGCAATTTTTGTGATTGGTCCACGCCGACAAGGAGTTCCTGGCTATTAAGTATACATCTAACCGAGTGAAGCGAAGCGGCATCCCGGATGGCGCCAAGAGCAGTTCAAGTGGGCTGGTTTGCATGAACCGCACTATGCCTTCGAACTCGTTCGGGAGTGGATTACCTGTAAGATGGATTGTCTCGGACCTTCGGCATCGCTAATAAATCGCGGGCTCCCATGATGGATGGTCGGGTGCCTAGATGGTCGAACATCCCGATCCAAGACCAATCTGGATGCAGGTGATTTCGCACCTTCGCCGTAATTCCAGCATGGTCCCCCACCACATCTCACAAGATCACCGCCCTAACCCCGAGTAGTGGTTTTTCTTCTTAGGGACTTAGTAGATAGGCTCGAGTCTGCTGTATATAGGGCGCGCCCATAGCGAAATAGTTAGGTCAAGCCCACATTTTGTGTGTGTACTCCACCTATAATATAAATATGCCGGTTTATCACTATCTCTGCTGGGTTTGGCGTCTCGAGCAGCATCCGTTGTTGATTTTCACTTCTGGTATGAAATGTTTTGAGGCTGAAAACCACAACCGTGCTGTAGGTACGGAGTTCCATCTAATCAGCCGCCTGAAAACGCTTTGCCACCGAGTAATTTGATAAGGGCCAAGCCATCGGGAACTTTAGCTGGGATCTCTAAAAATTTTTGTACCGAGAATCATAAAGAAGAACCAAATTCCTTCTTCCTGAATGTTTTTGTTCAAACGCTATGTAAAGATTTTTGCAAACCTGCTGTCCATGAAGTTAAATTACCTAATATAAGCATCCCTTCTAAGTTCATCCAATCGTCTCCAATTGATAAACCCTTTCTTTGAGTGCAAAGAAAGGATTATGGCAAGAGTCATTGAAAACCCCGAGAGTTGGGAGAATGGGCATCAAAAGGCATGAGAGCTTGACCATAAACCAATTTGAAAGGAGTGACTAGTAGTTATTTTTGAAACAAGTATTGTAAGCCCAGTTGAACAAGAGGGGAAGTTTGGTTTGCCGTCATGTAGAAGCCGGCCACAAATTTTCTTGAGAATTGTGACCGAGTTTTGTTGGTGCTTTCAATCCATTCCCTTGAGATAAGTAAGGTGCTCTTTGTATTACGGATCGAGATAATCCGTCAGCTCCCTGATGGTATGATTACAAATGGACACCACCTAATTTGACTGTGCCCATGGGCGTACCAATCAAGGTGATGATTTGTTGACAGAGGACCTTGGTCAGGTCGAACGGAAGTGTTGTCTTGAAAGTGCTAAAGTCACCATTTGGTACGTAGTCGCAAGTGAGAACTGTATCGTGGAAGGCATCTAAAAAGTTACAAGAGGAGGGTCGATGGGTCCCACAAAACCATTCCCCATTTGCTGAAGGGAAGCATGCGGCGACCTGCCGCGCGGGAAGAGCCACGGGGTCGCCCCACATCGGCAAAGCATCACACGTATGGCGTGGGCATGAGCGTTTTTGAAGAGCCGTAATAAAAAATAAACCGCCAGTTAGTGATGGCGTCGTGGTGTCACCATGAAAATGACCACCACCGAGCCCTTCATGGGCCGAATATCTCGGACCCTCATGAGGAGAACAAATACGAAGGATGGGTATCCTTGGTCTCTTTTAAAGATGGCCCCAACCATGGTGTGGTCACCTGACCGCTGGAGAAATTGATGTCGACGGGATTGTCGCTGGCTGGAGAGAGCGTGGCCCTCCGGTGGAAGAGCTCGTGAGGAGATATTACCGGAAGTCGGGAACCAATGTGGTGTTGCCATGACCGTAAAGAGTTGAGTCAGAAAGGCTCGAGACCGGGGTGAGGGATCATCTGTGATGCGTGAAAGATAACTGGGACAACATGAGATTTAGCTCCCGCCTTGTGAACAATTTCAAAAGGTGCCAAATTTGCGGCGAGGACCCAACGAGTACGCGGCCGTGGGCGTGATTTGTTGATCAAATAAAGGAGTGCTTATGGTCAACAAAGAATTTGATCTGACTGCTCAAAAAGATAGTGACGAAGCGATTGCGTAAAATTAAACCCAAGGCTTCACGCCTGGCAAGGGAGAAGGCGCCGCCAGCACTGAGTTTCCGCCGGCTTATTCTGCTTGGTTTAATGCAAGGTGCTTATCATATTCTTGGAGAAAGAACGTATCTAATAGCAAACGCCGAGACACATGAACATGAAAGGGTTGTCCCATTGAGGAGAACAAGAACCGGGCTCGAAAAGGCTTCAACTGGTTGGAAAGCAAAGATCCGGCCGAATTTCAAGCCTGTGTGGGATTCATCACCCGTGAGTTTATGAATGGGATCTGCAATGGTCGCAAGTCCGTGAATGAAAGGTGGAGTAATAATTGACCTTATCCGTGAAAGAGCTGTCTCCTTGATATTGGTCGGGTGCTTGAGCTGAGCACAACCAATTTGGCAGATCCGTGGTGATACCGCTACCACAACGAACCGTAATCTCGAAGTGAGCAAAAGGTGCATTGATTGGAGACCAATGCCCACTCATCAATATTTCGGAAGACCAGTTCCACTTATCCAAATGGTCACCATGAACCGTAGGGCAGAGAAGTCATCTTGAAAAAATTTGGTAAAAGGATTTTCCTTCATAAAATCATGAAAACCGAGAGCATGATGCTGAAACGTTGAGGGAGAGTTTTCTGATAATCCAAAAGGAACCACCTTGTAGGCAAAAGACTTCACCGGGTGGTGAAAGTAGTTTTGAGTTGATCGATTCTTTGATTGGAGATCTGATTGTAGCCAGAAAACCATCCATGAAGGAGTACATCTGCATGTCCGAAGCACTTTTCCGTAACTCCTGTCCGTGAAGGGAAGTGGAAAATGATTACGCCCGTGGCTCGGGCTGAGTTTTCGTGATCTCGTTGCACGCCGGATCTTACCACGGTGTTTGAGTGCAATGACGATGGGGTTTCACCTTATTCGTAATGCTTCTGGACCTCATAGATCAAACCCGGCAGTTGTAAAGCGAGTTTGTCAATCAGCTTCGACGCCGATCACTGCACTGGGATTGAGCCTAACATCGTCGCTGTTATACCGGACGTGCATCGCACTTGGTAGAATGGTGAGCTCCCCTGTTTTGTGGATCCCCGAAGATCTCTCGTAGAAATTGTGCTTAAAATGTGTTTGAACTTTTGAAGAGTCGTGACGGCCCTCAGGACGATAGGGGTGCCTGAAGATTTGCGCTTAGCCTCGGGACAAGCCGATTGTTGCTCACGCCCACACCCCGACTTCGTGAGTCCGAACATGGGGATAACCTCCGTCCCGGACAATGTGAGCGGTGGAGGTTGAAGCACAACAGATGCAAGCACACCTGGTGAAAAAGAGAGGTTGCTGAGTTTCACTGCTGCAGGTTGCATCATGACAAAGGTACATTTGCCAGAGCGGCAGAGTAACATCCTAAAAGTGATCAACACGTTGATTCGGATGCGAGCCAGTAAGGGTCAAGCAAAGCAGCTGGGGCTGGCTATCCCATCAAGAGTCATTCCTCAAGGACGATATTCGGGTAGGATGACGAGGCACCTCTCACAGTGGAGCCTGAACTGGCGTGAGGCCGGGCGCCCCTCGACCTGTCGAGAGGGTTCAAAGACGACTTTTAAATGATTTTGCATGTTCTGCTTTCCGGGTCCATGGTGGCATTGAGGTGACCATCCGGTGATGACTAACCGATCCTGCGGGGGCCCAAGAATGGATACCTTGGCCTCGGCGAAAAGGTCTCGGGCCACCAACATTTACATAACTCCCACCGATCTTCTCCAGCCTTCCAAAACACCAAATTCAAGGGGAACTGAGATCACCAATGTTGTGATGTGAAGAAGAGGCGGACGCCTTTTGAGGTTCGTGTGGATATGGCCATTGGTCAATTTGATGTCATATGGGCACCCATAGTTGTTTGATGCCCATTTGTTTAAGTGATTTTATCCGATGAGATTGACCGCGCCACCTCCGGGTCAATTTGAACATGATTGACTTGTTGACGTCTAACGTGGCATGTACCGGGGAGAGTAGAGGTAGCAACAGCCCCAAATCAAAAACGTGGGGCCGAGTGGTAACTCGGGTCCTTGAGAGCGTGACGTAGTTTCAGAATTGTGGCCAAAACTTAAAAGGAATTTTGATTTTGGTTGGCTCCTTGGAGTTCCGTAGGCACATGAGAAAAAAGGATCTCACGATCCACAAAAGTGGAGGGCGTGGTAAAGAAACAACAACTTTTTTGAGTAGGTCAACCTCGCAAGATATTTGGATATGTCTCAGAGCGCGGAAAGCCGGAGACGCGAAGGTGCTGGTCTTTGTTGAGCTCTAGTGGTGGCAGAACATTAGCCAACGCAAGGGCCCCGCCAGCCTGCATGAGGTTCAAAAATGCTTACGCAATCCCAGGGGCACAACATGCGGCATGAGTTTCTCCGCTAAACCGTGCAAGTGAACCTTTTTCTTCTTCATGAGGAATGGTGCTCCACGGCAAAGGCAAAGCCGCGTGCTATTAGAATAATGGTTATGACCGGGGACGCCTCGTCTCGGCGTGTGAAGTCTCAAACCAACCCACTTGATGGTCGGACCCGGAGGACAAGAGCCCAAAAATTTTCTTCCCGGCTTGTTGATCCATCTCCTGAGGTTGATTAAGGGTGAGCTGGTTGATAGCGTGATTGCCGAGGCGCCGCCGAGGTGGCCTCAAGAACAAGACGGGCCTTGTTTGCCATTAGCAATCCGTAGTTGGTAAGTCGTGAGGCGACCGATGTGGTTCGATGAAGCCAGAAGTCGCACCCGAACCAGGAAGTTGGTGAACACTGCGGTGGTATGACCCCATTCTGACAAAGGATAACAAGTGAGCCGAAGGACTCAAAAGGGAGACGGTGTGGGGTCCCCTGTTCGTTCTCAAGGTCGAGCAGAGTTGATTGGGTTGCGTCACAAAGGGTGGTCGACATTGCCATTGAAAGCCGAGGTGTTGCTTGCACTTGATAAACCATCTTATTATGAAAGGTGTAGGATGAGTGCGAGCGCACTGCGACATGATTGCAACATGTTGCATCTTTTAATGAGGCGTCATTGGTGAGTTGCACTGCTCGCCAAGTGGTCGATATTTGCGCAAGATATGGCACCAGATCTCGATCAAGGCCGGGATTACGTGTTGAGGTTGAATGCCAGCTCCCGGGAACCATGACGGTGGAATGAAAGGGAGTTCTCAAGAGCCACGCCATAATGGAGGAAACATGACTCAGTGATTGACAAGATCGATAGCCTCGCTCCAAAGTTCTCTAGCATGTATTCGGGCCATGAGTCGGATAGTCGGAGGAAGTTCTGGAGAAACCGCATCAAGATCCGGCTCGGCAGGGGTACCTGAGTTTGCCGAGCAGAATGTGAAGTCGATCTGCAAAATCCCCTCGGGCAGACTGGGTTTCGTTGGTCATTGAGTTGCTTGAGGAGTTTGAAGCCGATCATCATCCTGCGGGTCCCATAGTGAGAAAAGAAAGTGCCTCATTTCCCACCACCTTGTTTCCGGCGGCTTTTTGTTGGACATGAGCCATTGATGAGGGGAGCCAATGCCAAAGGTGTGTGGAAAAGATGTGGGAATTTCGCTGAGGTTACAAGCATGACCATTCGCACAGCCGTAGCCTCAAATTTTTCCATGTGGGCCCTGCTGCACTTTGGTCTAAGGGTTTGCCTTTCGTGTTGCCAAAGGCAGGATAAGCTTCCATTTTAAGGGTCTCGAAGGTAGAGTAAAAGTGCTGGCTGGACCGACTGATGATAGGGTGAGGATATTGAGGTGGAGTTGGCGGTATGGTGTCTGAAAGACCCCGATGAAGGGGTTGTCGAGGTGGAGGTAAGGGAGGTGCCCCGATCATTGGTTTTGAGGCTCCAGAAGGTTGCAAACAGAAGAGCTGGAAAGGTAGGGAAGGAAATTCTTGTGGAGGAGCAAAATAGACATGTGGATATCCCACCACCCCTGTGGGAGATGAGATGGTTGTGAAGGCGCAGGCGCATGGCCGCATCGCACGATGGATGTGTAGGCATACCTGGGTATGAAAGTAAGTACAGAAGGTGGAGCCCGATAGGCTCCCTGATAGTGATGAGGTGATCGAGGTCAGAGCAATGTTTGCACGCTGAGGTGGGGGAATTTGGACTCGAGACATGACACGAGGGTGGTGGCCGGATCGAGCCCCAGAACCTAATGTGGCTTCCTCAATGTCATCATGCGCATTCACATGCCCACCGCCTCGGCGATGATGGCGCCTGAAGCGAGACGCCACCGGGAGGAGTTCTTCGCGTGAAGTTTCTACGTTACTGCATGAAGAAAGGAAAATCGAATCGCACCCTGCTAGCCGGGCGACGTTGTTTGGGGTCTCGGGTTCTGGAACCCCTCAGAAGACAGCCCCTCCGGTGGAGGACCCTTGATCTAACAGAGAATCGGGACTAGTCACGCGGGATTTTGAAAAGAAGAGAACAAGAAGAAGAAAACGTAACAAAAGAGAACAATGAGAGGAAATGATAAGCTTCCTTGATATCAATGATGAACATACATGAGTTTGCAATCGAGGGAAGACTGAAAGGAGACAAGACTCAAACTCATCTAAAACTCATGTGTTAGTTTCACCATATATATATAGTAACAATGGCTTTGGCCCAATATAGATACCCCGGATCGATTCGATGTCGACTTTCGGCGAGGCTCGACGGTGAATGTTATGTTCTTGAAGTGCTTGTGAATCACGCCGACGCCGACGCCGCGACAGCCATCACTTATCTCGAAAGTACGCCTAGTTGACTCCGGACGCTTTTGACCGGTGGTCTGCCGCTGGTCTTTTGTCAAGCTTTGGACCCATCGACCGCGTCGCTTGTGATCCTTGAGCTTGACTTGGTCTCGAGAGTGAATAGTCCCTTGCATCAGAGGCCAGACTAACATGTACCATTGACAAGATTCGAGGGGCAAACTTACCAAATCGGGTTCAAAAATTTGTTGGACAAGGCTCATCCCATGTGGAAGTTCTAGAAGTTTTTTCATATGTCAACCAAGATCCAAATTTCTCATCTCCTTCCCCTTAAAGCATTTCTCAAACTCTAATAACTTGGCAATCCTTTATAGCCATAATCTGGGTAATATTCTTCAAACACCCTCGTGAAGTGATTAGCATTCATACTTGAATCAAAAGTAGTAGCAAAGGAATTGAACATTTAATTCAGACAGGCATGCTTGAAAGCAAAGCTACTTGAGAGGTTTTGAGGCAAAGGTCTCGTCGTTAATGTTTGATGCTCATCCTCATCCATGTAATCGTAGATCGCCAGGTACTCTTGCTTAGAGCCATGAGTTCTTGAGTTCCGTGGGAGATCTCTCAGAGATCTCCAAGATGTTGACCCTCAACCCGGCTTAAGAGTCAAACTCAAGAAGCCAACTCAAGCTTTAGGCTCAAGTTCTGGTTAGGACCCTCCAGATCACTTACAGACTGCTTCAAGACAAAGCCACAACATGCAAAAGAATCCCAATACATCATATTCCTTCCCACTCGATTTATGTAAAGCAAAGGATCAAGAACTATTAAGCCGATAGATCGATCTTTTTTCCTTGGTCCGATCGCCGCACTGCAGAGAAAAGTTGCTTGAATGCAGAAATTCCCGACCAAGCTCCAGCTAGATCCCAGAGTTATTCGGTCCAAACCTCTCTCAAAGTCACTCCTTGGTCAATACAAGTCGATCAAGAACGAGCTCGTACTTGTAACCGAAGTTCTCGAAGGTTTTTTGAGAAATTCGTAAAAGCAAATAGTTTCAAATTGTGGTCTAGAATGAGGGCATGCAACAGTTGGATTTGAACACAAGTCGATAGATTTGCATGCAGGTTTATCAATTTACAACAAGAATACCGTAAAACCAAATAGCGTACCTCTACAATTTAATTCAAATGGTTTTTTTGAGTTTTCCAAAGCGCCATCAATGTGTGCTATGGGCGTCGCGAGTATGAAGTGCAACCTCGATGGTGAAGCCAACATATGCAAAGCAGCATGATTTTTGATTTTGAACAGAGGAAAATTGTTGAAATTGTATCGATGGAACTTCTTCGAGAGAGTAATCAATGCAAATTGGTATTTCAAGTCATAAACCATAGGGCTGCATCGTAAGGTAATCAAGACTTTCAGACGTCAATGCCTTTTCATTATCTAACAATAATGGAGAATTTTCCAAATGGAATAATTTTCCACTGAGGGAGTGCACGGGAACTCAGGATGCTCTACCGGCTTCTTGTTGTTTCCGAACTTCCCTTGATCACTGCAGTTCCTCTCAAAATTCTCGTGCTTCCATCACCCCGATTTATTTCTCAATTTGGGTAGTCGAGGAAGTGGGAAACAAGGATTCTGGAGGAAATGAAGGCAAGAATGGTGAATTCCGCCGCCTAATGGATTCTTATTTTTAAGCTTTCGAGGGAATCTCGAGACCCGAGTATCTTTCGAGATTCTGTGTGTGATGCCTCCGTGAACATACTATAAATAAGATACATTTTGTGTCCGTCACCATATTAACGCCTATCTTCATAGCCTTGTATAATTATGATTGTGGCACTAGCATGACTAAGTTATTCATATAACTTAGCCAAACTTTGGGTTAAGACCATTTTCCACGTGGCTCAACCTGTTGGGCACCCGCCACACCTGACTACTCCTATTGGAGCTAATGTGGCATAACATGTGAACCCCAAACTCATAAAGGCCTAAACCCTCAACCCTAGAAGCCTCTTTCCTGCTCCAATGGGGGCCTCACACAAACCTCAGCTTCGAACCGTCATTGTAGCACAACATAGCATGGCAACGCCAGAGCGTGAGCACATCGGGCGAGAGTGGGAGCTACTCGAACACCTCGAAGACCATGGGAGACGCCAGGATGGGAGAGAAAAGCCTCTGGAGCAGGGTATGTAGAGTAGTGTTCTTAGTAGTTCATCCGGAAGTTACACCCGCATGGGTTAGTATTGTGATCAGAGTAGAGCCATCCTAGTCCCTTGTTGAACATCTTGAACCCTAATCAAGGAACCCAACCGTAGTTAGATTAGGTTAAGATGCCTATGATGATTATCATGATATGATGCTATGTGATGTTGGTTGATCATGTTTACCTCTTGTATTGGGAAGGAGCCATTATGTAGTATGCCCTAGTTATCCCTTGTTCCTATTATACAACAACTCCAAGGAGACCCGGCCATAATAATTAATTATCATAAGCAAGAGAGTTATCCCAGCAACCAAAGGGCAAGCACGTTATACTCAAAGTTAAGTTAAAAGTACCGGTGAAGGCATCAGAGGAAATGAGGTCGCATGATCAAATCTCCCCACTCATAGTAAGAAGGAAGATGCTACTTCCACCAGCTGTTCTCACCACCCCTAAGTTAATCAAGAAGTCCCAAGACATACCTCTAGGGATGAGATTTTGAGAGCTGCCCATAGAGGCGTAGAGTCTCGAAATCACTTGGTAACTGTGATGCAGAGTCGACCAAATAGTTTTATAGAATGAGAGCACCCTCCCAGCCAGAAGCAGCTCAAGAACCGCCAGGAGTTGATCGACTCGATCCTTTCGGCCAGATGGAAGTCTAAAGATGATATCAAATCATGGCAGCTCAAGCAACGACATAATGGATCAGCCACAAGAAGCAAGATTCTTCTACAAAATCGACTTAAGGTCGTGCAACCATCAAATAAGGATGAAGGGGAAAGATAATTACAAGATTCCTTCATAACACATGGCGGGCACTATGACCACGTTAATGCCTCGAGTTCATGGAATGCTCCACCAACTTGTATGCATTTGAGTGAACCATTATCTTCAAGATTTTCTTGACCCAGTTCGCCATCAATCTCTCTTCAACAAACATCGTGACCATGCTAATTGCGAGAGCATGCACCGTGGAGAGGTTGTCGTCAACACTTATTGGCAAGCTTTTGAAGCATCAATTTGTAATGCTGGCCCACTTCTCAAATAGTTTGGCCCGGCCAGAAGATAGAAGAAGCCATCTCCCCAACACCATGGAGTTCGCTAATATAGGGTTGGGTTCGCGAAGACCGCAAAGATCTTTATTAAGAAAGAGAAACCTCAAATATTTAAAAAATGAAGCAATCTTTAATATCAAAGAACAACTATGCGATTAAAGTATAAGAAGTAAGAAAAATCTTCCATGACACATAATAGCTCTATTTCCTAATTACGTAAAATTCTATAAAGGCTCACTTCGAAGATTAGAAGTAGCTATGTCTCGGCCTAGCATGAAGAAAGCGATAGTCGACATATCCGAAGAATGTCGGGCCAGTTCGCAACAAAGGCGTGCAACAACCGAATTCCGAGAGTTTTGGAACCTGGCCAAGGCTGCACGCCAAAGCGGGAAGTCTTCAAAGATGGGTTTCTTTACAACAGCCTTCCAAAAGACAATAGGAAGCTTTGAAGCCTTAGGTATCCTATTATAAAACCGTGGCGTCGTTCAGTACCGCATCGACGGCCGAGATTGGCGCCAATGTCCCCGCGTTCTCGCTGGACGGGGCGCAGATTTGTCCTATTTGTCCCTCCTCGTCCCTATGGACTATTCAGATTTGGCCACGCGGCATAAAGAATGGAGGTGTTATCATTATTTTCGCTGGGATTCGTTGTTTCAGGCATCGTCGCGAGATTCTCCTTTGGCTCTTTTTTTCTACATTTTCCTGGAGCCCGGTATGTTACTATGTATCTGGAGGGTTTTTGTACGAGTCTATTCCGATGGTCGGTCAGAAGTTGCGGGTTCGTGGATGAAGAGTGGTCGGATTTGAAGGATGTCCATGAAAACGCCCAAAACGGGGATTCACCATGACTTCTTCTCTGCCGCTTCTTCCTTCCATGACTCAGGGCTCCCTTGAAAAGCATTTTGACGAAGAGCAGAGGTAGACTGTTATTTGGTAAGTTATTGTCTTCCTTGCATACCTCTTTTGATCATGGTTTTTCATCCTTCTACCAAGAGGGCCTATGATTGTATCTAAAGTGAAATTAAGAGTAGCATATTGTCCTTAGCCTTCAGCAATTAAATTCTGAGAATAAGCTAATGCTTAGGCGCTCAAGAAACATATGGAAATATTAGAGTAACGGAAGTCTTGAGAATGCAGCAAGGATGGATAACAAATGGTTGCAGATGAAAAAATGATCATATGCAGATTATGACACTATTATGGCTGCACCACAGTTAGCATGCAGATCAAGACTCTTCCCTGTCGATTCCCAGTCTAGAAGCTCACATGCTTGTCACGATTCCCCAGTCTAGCTTCTACATGGTGTACCAGACAGTATTATCAGAAATATCAAATCATGCCTGTGTATCTTTGGTGGTGCTAAAGCAGGAAATTCTTGTTCATTTCTAGAAAGCACTTTAAATTGTCAGTCCCCAAGCCAGAATCGTCTTCAGGGATCTTTTAAGTTAGGCTTTCCAGCATATTGATAGGGTCGGATCCAACCAGATTCTTTTTCAACTTAGGTTTCGCATCCAGAACCTTTTCTTTTGGACCAGTGCATTTTTGTTTATTCGAAATATAGTTTGCCAGATTGCCCCTTCTTTATAGATGAGTGCGTACAGTTTCGAGCATTCCTTATGTGATTAGTTGCTTATTCTTGTTTGTTCCCCACACTGGTTTTAGGCACTGCAGGGCAAGGAAAGCTTTATTCAATTGAAGCTATTTAACCACAGGAGCTTTGGGATCTCCTAGACACACTAAGGATCTCTTATTTGTTGTAAAATCAGGTGAAACAAGTTGCGGACGTCTTTACGTATCTCAGACAGAATGAATGAAATGTTGGAAGAGAGAAAAGATTCATAGCAGAGCATGGTGTAATGGTACAACTCAACTTTGTTATTAGCTATTAAGCGTAAGTTGTGTTGGCAATTGTGCTCTTTCCAAACTCTCACACGGGTCCTTACCACCAGATAGACGCATATTGGCGGGCTGGTACACGGATGTAGTTGAAGCAAACCATAGGAGACTGAGAGATGTGCACTTTGGATTGAGCAAGTTCCTTACACACATAATGTCATCTGTTTTGTGCAGCAAAAGTTTCCTTTATTTGTTGTTTCCATGGGGTACCAAGAAGAACTGTTATATTTACAATTCACTTACTTATCCTTCAGCAAATTATTATACAGCATTGCATTACAGCTATTTTCAAAGTCAGCAGGTAACAAAATGTATTGTGCTCTATATGGCATTTAAGTTCATGGGTCTGGAGTTGCTCAGATCCAGTAGTAAGCAATATGCTTGCAATAAAAAAGTATTTAAGAGTGGCCAAGATCCCTCTGCTCTACCATATCCATGGCATATGGCATTCCCATCTTTCGTCATTCTATGCTGTAGAGGTAGGTAGTGCATTTGCAACATGTCTGCAGAAATCAGGTTCTGCAAATCAAGTTCTGGTGATGCCGCTTAACCTTCAGTAAGTCGGTACATTTTGCCTGGCAGCTGTTATAAACTAGAGGCGGAATGCCACCATATTTCAGGGAGCCTAAGATTGATCTGCATAGCTCTGTCCGCAAAGTATCTCTGAATTCAAAAAATGATGGCTCTGCAGTGGATGCTATTTATGCAATTTGTGCAGCCTCAAGAGCTTGCAATCAGTTTGCAGAAGGAGAAACAGGAAACAGATCTCAAATTGTTTCCCAATTGGAAACAGAATTTGTGCAGTTGCTTGAGGACCATATTCCAAGGTGCTTGCTGATCCTTAGACACAACATCTAAACCAAGTTTCAAGCTGATGAGGGTTCTGCTTTCCAAACCAGCAATTGCTGTACATGGGCATATCAGACATCAAGCTGCCTTCAAGTCTACTAAATATTTTTAAGACCATCAGGATGTTGGCTGCTCCATTCCTTCACATATGAATCTGAGAATTTGGTTCATCAGGTTTGTGATCTGCTACAAAATTGCAGAACAATCACATTATGTTTATGTAACTTCCTCATTTGTTGTAGAACATTGGTTTCCTGATGCTGAATTGTTGTTTGGTATAGGCAAAAACTTGACATTGTCCTCTTCACATTCTCTCAACAATTCTCCCAACAACGCTGTCAAATGGTAATTTGACATTTTTGACCAACTCCAAGGCTGACGTTTTGGATAATGCCCATAAATTGGATTCTTTATTTTTTTAATATGTATAGTGTTAGGCAGTGCTTTGGCTTTCTGCGCTGCAATATGCATGTTATTTTTGCTACTGTGATAATCAAAGGAGAACAAAGGGTAGAAAGAGAGGTTGCAAAGGCTAAAGCAGACCCATCTCAAGGAGGGAATGTGGAAGGAAAGGATTTTATTTGTTTTCACTGCAGACCATTTATGCCATAGCAGAAGTAATGGGTAAGAGCGCATTTGGAGCCATGTACAAAGCCAGGCTGCGGGAAGTGACAAGTCATAGTGAAGAATCAGAGAGAATTTGTGGTTATTTTGAATTGTTTTTTTCTTTTTTTCTTTTGGCAGATCGCTAACCCTATTCCATCTGTTCTACAGGTTTTCTGCAAAGGTTTTAAGCGTTCCAAGTGCTTCATTTACGAATGTCTTATTTTGTTGGCAATATTTGAGTACCGAGGCACCGGTTTTTGAAAAAGTATGATCCAGCAATGCTATCCTAGCATTTGTTTTTGCTTCTTTTGTGTTCTGATTTGTCCTTTCTCCTCTTCTATATTGCTGATATAGTTTGCTTTACTCTATATTGCAGGTATATATTTCTAACTAATGAAAGAACAAAATCCCAAATGATCATTGTTGTTTTGCAGTGGGAGATGTGTCCCTGGAACAGCACAGGCAAAGGCCTTATTAGCAACGAAATTCAGTAAGCATGCACAATAGCGAAAACTCAAGAAACTAACCAGCTCATTAACAGGCAATATAGGATGCTATGTTGACTTTTGCAATTGTAAAAACTGCTAAAGAATGTAATATTTCTTGATGTGTCTAGAAAGCAAAGGCACAGAGAGAGATGTAGAAGAGAACCCATGAGGTAATATAAGAGAACATGAGGTATTAGTTCTGTTTCTTCCCAAGACATCCTGCAAATTGCAAATTGTATAGTTGAATATAGGTTTTTGAATAAGTTTGCTACCTTAGAGCAAGAATTCATAGCATTTCCCAATCATTTGTTGCGGCAATGAGTTCTCTCAACGTGTCTAGAAAGCAAAGACATAAAAGTGATGTAGAAGAGGAACCAATGGGGGAGAATATTTTTGCCCCATTATAGAAAATGGGGCAATCCTATGTAATAATGTTCTAATTATTTTGTTTGGTATTTAGGGAGGGTATCTCACGCATGGTTTGGCCTAGATTTTGCCACTGTATTGTATAAAAAACCTAGTGAAACGAAGATTTTTTTGAGCCGATTTGAGGTGCTTGTTGGCCGTCAAAAGATCATTCCTAAAATCGGTCGAGGCATAATGCTTTCTCCATACATGGTTTAAAAAATGGGAGGATAAGAAAGCACGCTGTTTTCTTCGTGCCAGCGGGGCAGGCTTGGAGGCAGTGGTTCCTGGGATCGTGCGCGGTGGATGGCAGCCCCGTTTCAAGGAAGAGGCCTAAGATCAGCCATGGCGAGCAGAAGTTGTGGGGCTGGGCGGCAGATAGAGTTGTGGATTGATTCCTACTGGGTAGAGCGTGGCTTGATTCCTCGGCTGGATGTCGCAAGACATTAGCCGGGCTTGAGGCTCGCTTTATTTTTTATTTCTTCCCCTTCCAACCGGCCAAAGAAAAAATCGTGAGGCTGCTTCCCATCGTGAGGTCAATCTCATGGCCTTGGCTCCGGCCGCCTATGGTGGTTCCACCTGCTTCTACATTGGCATCCGTGAATCGATGCCCTTCTATTCCTACTGGTTGTTTAGGGGCTTTCGGTGTGTGTCCGTGACAAGTGCCACCGAAGTAGGAAGACTTGCAAAGATTGTTTGTGCCATTCGAATCAGAAATTCTAGGCCTACGCTGTGGTGATGATGGTCATCGGGTCATGCATGTGCCGACACAGTGCATGCAATACGTGCCCAAGCAATGGTGTGGTGGTTTTTTTTGGACCATAGGATTTTGTCATGTGTTTCTTCCGGCAGTAGTATCTTCATATCCGTGGATTCCGAAATCAACTTACCTAATATACGGAAATCAACGGCCAACAATCAACCTTACCAGAAAAACCGATAAGGAAAGAAAAATAATGAAATAATGAAAAATATAGAAAATGGGGCAATCCTATGTAAATATGTCAAATGATGGACATTTTTTTTATTAATAGCTTGAAAATAGTCCTTTTCATTTTATTGTTTCAGCTATGCCACATAAAGGCCTTAAAGAATATGATATAGTTGGTTGTATATAATACTACGTTTTGGCACAAAGTTTTTCTCTTAAAATGAGTTTTCATGTATGTGGTTGATTGCCACAAAGTTTAATGTTTTCGAAATTAAATTCTCATGTACAGTAGTTTCTAATCCATCATTCTTACCAAGCAACCATGTTTTCTAAGAATGCTCTAGAAAATGTTTCTTTATCCTATATTCTATGGGATATGTGTCCATCACATGACTACTACAATTTTTGGAAGTGTACTTCCATTGAATTCTAAACAATATAATTGTCCTCATAGATTTGCACATGCATTTCATAATCCACAACACAATATTTTGGAGTAACACACACAATAACTTATGCTCAACAATGCCTCCCCCCCCCAAAAAAAAAGGGAGAAAAAGGAATCAATGTCCAAGTCCTCCATACAACATTCATTAACACAGAAAGTAAACTGTATAAAAACCTAAAGCCCTGATTTGGCAAAACAAAGCACTTTACATTTTACAAATAAAGAGGGAGTTTTGCACAACAAAATAGGATACACAAGCTCCAGGACACCTCACCAAAGACCTTACCACATTAAAACCCCAATTTATAGACAAATACATTACTGGACCCTCATTTACAATCATATAGTAAAGCTCCACCAACGGGTGGGCAATTTTCTAGTATAACTATAAAAGGACACATACTTACATGCCACACCATAGACACCGCTTTGGACCTTAGCCGCAGGGTCTACGCCGTAAGAGTTCTTTTAGGTCGCATGGAATGCAATGTGTCGATCATCATCACAGAGATCCGACGCTCTTTAGCGAATGCTTAGCAAGACTTTAACACGAGCTGCACCAACTTTTGATGGAGTTTTTGCTTATCATTTGTAGTCAAATGGGCAAAGCGGACTCATCAACAATAAATTTTGAGAACACGTTGAGAAACTATGATTGGAACTATAACATTACATCCACCGGGTCGAAGTTACGCATAACAATATGGAAGCAAGAGTCATCGGGTTATGTCCCCCATGATCGGGCTATGCTTATCAATGGTTGACCCTAGTTACGCAAGCCATAATCTAGTGCCTAAGGTGGAAGTTTCGAACAACGACAGCAGAGTATACAAAGAATTGATGGCAGGAAGCAGAATATCTTCAAATAACAAACGACACCTAAGAGTCCAGCGATAGACATAAAACTCCCGAGAGTTGTAGCCGAGAGATGTTTGGCTCAAGTAAAGGTCAAGTAAGTGGAAGCCCATTGATCTAAGAATTGTAAGAAGCTTGCTTCTAGGGGGCGTGACTCCTCAAGTGACCCAGCCAATGTGGATCCGCACCTACAAGCTCTTTGCCTACCCACCTTAAAGTCTTCCATGTGAGCCTATTAAAGAGGCACATCCCAAACCGAGGAGGTGTTTTGGATACCCAACTTTGTTGAAATGACTCGAGGAACAAGTTGAAATTATACCCTCAATTGTTTCTTGATAAGTCATTCAAGAAGACCACTCCAGGTCTCGCCTCTCCAATATTTGGTCAAGTGGGAAGCACTGTCTGCGGGAAGATGCGTAACCCGAAAGTGTTGGAAGGTGATTTGAGCAGTTGGCCACGGACTTCATGAGGGAGTTTGATGGGCGGGTTATCTCCGAATCCTTGTCGACACTCTGCCAAGTGGTTAGCTTAGTATGTTTCCTTAATAAGTTTAGTTCGCATACGTATTCTAGCCAGTAGAGTGCATGTGCCGTAATCTTGGAACGGTAGGTTTATGATGGATACTTTAAGGCATTTCCTAGTCAACACGCACTGAAGAGGTGCGATGACCAGAGGGTCATGTGAGAGAGGAAGGAGGCATGGTGGGCGCATGATGGACATCCGCCTGATGCTCATGCCACGCATAAAGTGGCACGCCAGACCACTATAGGGGGTCATGGTGAGGTTTAAGTGATCATACGGCGATGGGATCGCGGAGACGCTCCCGCTTGAAACCGGCATGATGACCGAGAGTACCTTACAACGGTAATCGAAAGTACAAGGTAGCACTTGATCATGGGCCATATAGGAGTATCTTAAATGTTCCTAAGCTCAAAATCCCGATGGGGCCATGATCGAAAGTGCAAGATAGTAGGGTAACCTTGAGCTAGTAGTTCGCTCAAGGAGGTAATTAGGGTGGTCCCCAAAACCACAACCTTAAAGAATCTTATATAACGAATAAAAGTACTTGTGCAGGCCAAAGGAAGGGAAGTGCTTGTGCTGAGGAGCACGTTATTTAGAAGATGTGGGGAGTCATAGATTATGTGACTAAATCATGAACTCCTGGGGATATTTTTATAATAATAGTTGTTATGGCTATATAATGTTGTATAACTTATAAATATAGCTTTATAATTACATAATAGTAATTCATGAAAAGTTGATCTTTTCAATGTAGTTAAGTTCATATATTCTGTTGTGAGTTTTGCGTGGCTATTGCAGTTCATCACCTTAGCTGTAATGCCGAGGACAACATTATCCTGGGGGAGAATGTGATCGCCTGTGAAATATACTACAAATACATATATTTCAGTTCAAGTTACTATACAAGTCTATTCTTCATAGCCTTGTATGTACCATAGATTGTGGCATTCAGGGGCATGACTCAAGTTATTCATATAACTTAGTCAACCTTAGGGTTACACCATTTTCCACGTGGCCTTTAACCTATTGGGGTACCCGCCAATAATTCTGACTTACCCTATTGGAGCCACGCGGCATAACATGTGAACCCTAACCTATAAAGGCTCAAACCCTAACCCAGGGCTCTTTCTCTCGCCCAAATAGCCTCGGGAACTTTTCCGCCGAACCCGCTTGAACTGCCTCACAGGGCACAACATAGCATGGCGTGCCCCCGTGAGCTGCGGAGCGACGGGCACAGAGTGGGAGCTACCAACGCCAAGACCATGGAGAGACGCCGTGATTGGGAGAGAGTGCTTCCGAGTGTATGTAGAGTAGTGTTCTTAGTAGTTCATCCTGAAGTTGCTGACCCGTGATGGGTTAGTATTTCGTGATTCAGAGTAGAGCCATCCTAGAAGTCCTCTTTGTTGAACATCTTGAACCCTAATCAAGGAACCCTAACCGTAAGTTAGATATGCATGATTAGTGTTAAGATGTTCTATGATGATTATCATGATATATATGATGCTATGTGATGTTGGTTGATCATGTTTGCTCCTCTTGTATTGGGAAGGCAGAGACCTAGTAGCCATTATGTAGTATGCCCTAGTTAGATCCCCAGTTCCTATTATATGCCTGTAGTATACAAGAGCTTCCACCGCTATGGGGCTTGGCATGGACTCCAAAGACTACACAACTGGCTAGAGGCAATACTTGAGGGAGGATGAGCGGCATACCGGGATCCCATAGCTGCCAGGGGGCCTATGGCCTGGCCACTTTGTGTACGCAAGGCTGGGTCTAACACCTCCTCAAGTAATGGTGTCGCCCCGCCTTCCCGAGCTGCGCGTTCCGCCATTCTCGCTTTGGGTTAAGCCTGCAATTTAATCGCGGTGCGCCTTTCACCATTCTCTTAGCCTGCCGCAGCGCTCTGGGAAATTGAGATCGCGGGCGCCTCGCTCGAGGTGAAGAGCAAGTAGCAAGAGTAAATTCTGCAAGAATGTGAGCAACCCCAAAGAACAAGAAGAGCAAAGTGAAGACAAGTAGCAAGAGCAACCTCATGAACAGAGCAACCCCAAATAATGAAGAGCGTGAAGAGCAAGTAGCAAGAGCAACCCCTAAGTAAATGTGAGCAACCCTAGCAAATGTGAAGAGCAAAGCAGGAGCAAGTAGCAAGAGCAACTCCTGGCAATGTATAAACCTCAAAGAATGTGAAGAGCGTATGAGAGCAAGTAGCAAGAGCAACCCCATTTAGGAGCAACCCCAACACCGTGAAGAGTAGGTGGAGCAAAGAAGCGCAGGGAGCAACTCTAAGAATAATGAGAAACCCCAAGCGGCGTGAACAACAAAGAAGGGGAGCGAAAGCAATCAATGCGACTTAAAAGGAAGGCTGAAGAGGCGACGCAAGGGTAGCTTAACAAAGAGGCGGAAGCTAGGGCGAGCTAGGGGAGCATGGTTATCGAGAACCACGCCTGACGAACTGGCAGGAGGATGAGCCCGAAAGGAGGAAGGACCACATCAACAAGAGGGGGGCAAAGTAGGCTAAAGAAGAAGAGGAGGAGGAGGTCAAGAACGTGACGCAGGCCTACGCCGCAAGAACCATACCCAATGCAAATTCAAGGAGGGCAACATCGTACGAGAAGCTACTTAAAGTCAGGCAAGATATGGAGCTACCTAGAAGAAGAAGGCATGCAAGATTTATCTCCGGCCAATGGATCTGATTAAGGTAGTCAATTGTGTATCGAAGTAAAAGCAAGCCTCCACCACTCGACTCGATGTTCAAGAAGGGGTCCCATGGCCAAATCCTCAAGACAAAGAGAGTTGCTCAAAGATATTTGGTACTGCTGTCACTGCACTGGCCCCCATGATCCAGAACTTTTCGAAAGTGCCTACATCAAAGGTCCATGCAGGAACCTAAGATGGGCTACTTACCACCGAAAGCCACATCAACGTAAGGCTGGTCTGGCCAGAGCTGGCCAAAGCCGAGGAGGCCAAGATCTCGCGACCTTGATGGTCCGAGCTCAGTGAGGAGGCACGTGAGGTGGAGCTGGTACAACCTTTTTGAAGAAGGCAACCTTCAAGCAGTGGATCCCAAGCGCGTACGGGCCATGCCTAAAGACTCCCCACCTCGGGCGAGGAGGACTCGCAAGGAGTAGCAGCCGGAAGAGCTCCAGCTTTAAAAACTATATAAATATAAGTTTTTCCCCGTACATTGTTTTACTCATTAAAAGTAAAATTCATCAGAAATTAATTGTTTGTAGGATATAAAAAATGTTCTTGTTGGTTAAATTACCATAGTAGAACTTTGCATCTTGCTCTAAAATGCTCTTAATTGGCTAAATAGCATAAAATTCTGACCTAGAAATCAAAAATTGGCTCAAAAACGCCAACCCACCAGTCATTTGATTTAGGGCAAAATTGATCCAAATTTCGTACTAAAAGATGCGTTGGAATGCTTTAGAAATTGTCTAGAAATGCAGCAGTAGCACTTAAATTTGTTAAAAATATCTAAAAATAGCAAAGAACTGCCAACTGGTCGATCCACAAGAAAAACGCCGCCATGGCTTATGAGTGCGTGTGCCTTCATTTATGTAACCTAATCTTTACCCATATTTGCACTTTTAGATGTCTTTTAGCATGAAATAAGTTAAGCAAGTTGGGTTTAGTATTTCATTCCAAATAGGCATTTTAGGATCTTATAAGTCTTAAAATCATTGACTTTGGCGTAAATCAAGGCACCGTGAGTTGGTTCACAAGTAAAGGCCTATGCGCGCTGAGAAAAGGCTCATGCGCTGAGAGAACGCGGGTCTCATTTGCTAACCCCATCCTGGGGCCACATGATTTCTAATTAAAACTTTTCCAAAATGCATTGAGAAGTTCTTTAGTGCACATGCTAGTCTTCTCCCATGTACTCCTAGTGTTGTGTAGTACCCCATTCTAGCTTTTCAATCTATTTGAACCTCATCTTAAAAGAATTCCCACGTGAAGTGAATCGAACCTCCCACCCACTGTGGTTGAACCCCCAAACCCTCCCTCCTCGGCCCGTGCCAACCAATCGAAAATTTGTGCATCGCTCGTGTTTGAATTTATAATCTTTAATTAGATTTAAGCTTTAATCATGTTAGATAATACACGGCTAAGCCTTAGAGTTAGAACCAAGACCCTTAAGCTGGGGATAGAGACAAGATCCGTGATTCATCCCAAATTTTTAGTTGTCGCCTTTTATCTTGCTAAGTATCTTCTCACTACATACGTAGTATAATCAAGCTTCTTTTCTTTAGAAACCAAGCTAGTTACCAAGGTCTTAAAAATTGTTGTCACACGCTGGTATGATACACCAACACACGCTATAGGTGCACTACCATCAAGTGTCTTCCTCCTCACATGCCTTTAATTTGTATAATAGATAATTATCTAGGAATTCATTCTATCTAGGTAATTCTAGTCTAACACACCAAGTATCTAAAGGAATCCTTCTACCACCCCATGACAAGAAATAAGCAATCTTCGCTGCCTAGTAGTGCCAAATGCTGGCAAAGGCTATTTGAGGTAGAGTGGATAAAGGTATAAAAATAGGGTTTGAGATGGGTGGCACATAACTAATTGTTGTTGTGGTAAAGATTTGTTGCCTTTGTGCACTTAGGGCAACCAAATAAAGTTAAGAGAATCTTCATTGCAACCCCAGCCTCTACGCTGGTTTTTCACTTTAATAACATCAACGAATTGAAAGGCAAGAGGGCAAACTTACGTGGAGGAAATTTCAAAGAAATCAAAGGCTAAGATGGTGCGGCCAGGAAGCCCTAACATAAATAATAAAGGGAGCCTATGGAAGTTACTTATCATGACATCAAGATTGTATACCAAGAATTGCCAAGAGGGCTATGCAACGCTTCCAAGGGGCATCATGGCACTCATAAAAATTGATCACATTGTGGGAGTGAACATCTCCTAGTCAAGCGATATTCTCCGCGCCATATTGTTCCCAGGAAGGGCCCCATATCGGCTAATTAATGTCACGCCTACCGCCAATCGGGCCAAGTATAAGACTTCATCGCACTTATGATATCAAGAGCTCGCTGATGAGACCGACATACCTCCTACGAAGTCTAACTATCGCAGAGACAAAAGCCATAGTAGTAGACGATTTAGACTCCAAGCGCATATGCTTGACTCAAAGAGGTATTAAAAAGCCGTTAGCGGGTGGGCTGCTCTTCAGAATAGGAATATCGCTAAATCAAGAACAAACTTCTTCCCCACCTCGAGCAAACACCTCGCATAAGCTACATCAACCTCAAGTAAGCACCATCTCAAGATCACGCCGGGACTTACCTTAGAGATTGAAGGCCAAACATTATCAAGAAGAGGCACCATGGGGACCAAATACCAAAGATTACTAACCTGCTCACTCAAGATTATAGTCCCCGCGACATGGATGCAAATAAACTTCTCTCGTAAAAGAAGGTACGCCGTAAGTGGTAAAGCACTCAATATTGTCTTCAACCTTATAATCAAGAAAGGTGACTCGCCAAGATGAATAATCAATCTAATAAGGTCAACACAACAATATCAATTCGTGGAGTTAGAAGAATCATCCTCAAATCTCGAACCTTCCAAGGCAGATGAGCCGGCATTTAAAGATCTCTACACAAGCAGAACATTACCTTCAAGCCTTGGGATGCCACACGAGCCTCAGGTCGCCACTACATCACCAAGTCCACTAAGATGGATAACTTTAATGAAGATAGTCAACATCAACATTAAGGACGAGAAGAGTCAAGAGTCTTAATAAGTTCGACAAAAGAAAAGTGGCACACCAATGATTATACAACAACCCAAGGAGACCAGATTTTCAACAAAGTATGATCATCGCTTTGCTACCCCAACGACTAACTACTACACCCGCCTTTAAGCAAGCTAGAGCACCTATTAGATAGTTGAATATCTTAGAATTTCTGCAGATAAATATCCATGATGGGATTGGGGACGAAATTTCGAAAGTAGATTTTTGTCTTTCTTTTAGGAAGATGGACTCAAGAATTGAGCAAAGCTTCAAGGATTGGGTGTTGAAAAATGTATGGAGTACAATAATTGTATACATTGTCAAGTGCGTATATCCAACATATTGGAACCCTTCTTGAGCTTGATCACCCAAGAAGGATTCAATAGGATAAATCACGCATCATATATATGACGAAGTACTCCGCTAAAGATAAGGAATAATCCCACTAAATGAAGAGAAGCAATCTAATAAGTCCTACCACCTAAAAGGTGGGACTATCCCAAGAGGGCAATAATTAAGAAAGGGGCAGATCCTAGAGTATAGATTAGATCTAAAACAAGAATAAATTATTTAATGGCATAGTTTTTAGGTGTGCCCAAGGGTAAGGTCATGCTTACTAAACTTGTGGCCATAGGTTTATGTAAGTAGTTCTTAACTTGTAACCTTGCACCTCCTAGATGGTGGACATCTTTAAAAGCAAGACTCTTGTCTAAATCTAGGCTGCAAGAATTATGGCAAGGCCAAGTAATTAGCAGCACCAACTTAACAAGAGTTAAGTTCTGACATCAACATATGAAAGTAAGTAGAATACTCCAAGACCAACATATGTACATCTAATAACCATGACCTCATAATAGACATGCAATATTAAAAGCCTACTAAGGGCCAATTAATTATCATAAGGCAAGAGATGTTATCCCAAAGACCAAAGGGCAAGTAATGCTATAATTAAAGTTAAGTTAAAGTACCGCGAAGTGCATCATGAGGAATGAGGTCGCATATTACTTAAAGCTATGTAAGTCGCCAACTGCATCGCTAGCTAGTAAGAAGGAAGATGCTACTTCTGAATCAGCCACCTCACCTCACTTCTAAGTTAATCAAGAAGTCCCATGATATGTAATTCTAGATGAGATTTGAGAGCTTTTGCCTATAGAGGCGTAGAGTCCGAAATCACTTTTGGCAATCTCGCATGCATTTCCACAAAGAAAAGTTTTTTCCCTTATAGAATGAGCACTCCGGCAGCCAGAAGAGCCTCAAGAACCGCTTGTAGGAGTTGATCGACTTGGGATCCTTTCGCCGATGGAAGTCTAAAGATGTATATCAACCATGGGCAGCTCAACAAGCAAACGCATATAATGGATCACCCACAAGAAGCAAGATTCTACAAAAATTCCACTCTAAGATCGTGCAAACCATCAAATAAGGATGAAGGGGAAAGATAATTATAAGATTCCTTCATAACATGGTATGTAAGTAATCTATGACTTCACAAGTAATGCCCCTCGAAGTCTATGGAATGCTCCACCAACTTTAGGCGTATTTGAGGAACGACATTCAAGATTTTCTTGGACGAAGTTCGTCATCAAATCTCTTCAACAACATCGGATCTACAGCAATTCAAGGGAAGAGCATACCGCGGAGAGGTTAAGACGCCGCCACTTATTGGCAAGCTTCTTTTGAAAGCATCAATTTGCAATGCCATCTCCACTCTCAACAGTTTAATTCGCTAGAAGATAAGAAGCCATCTCCCCAACATGGAGTTCAAGCTAATATATATTAGTCTCTTTGCAAGATCGCAAAGACGGATACAGAGAAACCTTCAAATATTTTAAAATGAAGGCACCTTAATATCAAAAGAACAACTATACAAGTATCTTTAAAAGTATAAGAAGTAAGAAAAAATCTTCCTATGGCCCTATTTCCTAATTAGCGCAAAAATTTATAAAGGCCTACTTCAAGATTAGAAGTAGCTATGTCCGCCTGGGCATGAAGAAGCGTATAGTCGGACATATCCAAGAATGTCGGCCAGTCGCTAGCCAAAGGCGTAACAACTTTGAATTCCAGGAGTTTTGGAACCTCGGGCGGTGCCGTGACGCCAAGTGGGAAGTCTTCAAGATGTAGTTTCATAGCAGCCTTCCAAAGACAGTTAGGAAGCTTTGAAGCCCGATGGTTGTGGTATATAACTTATGTGCTGGCACATACTGCCATGCCAGAATACACCATACACCCCATGGACCTAGCCGTGTCTACGGGCCGTGAAGAGTTCTTTAGGTCAAGATGGAATGCAATGTGCCCATCATCACCAATAGAGATCCGACGCTCTTTTAGCGACGTGCTAGCAAGACTTTAACACGAAGCCGCACCAACTTGTTGATGAGTTTTGGCTTATCATTGTAGCCAAATGGGCAGGGACCGCACTTCAACACAATTTTGGAGAACACGCTTGAGAAACTATGATTGGAACTATGTAATGCATTACATCCAATTGGTCGAAGTTAATGACACACATGAAGCAAGAGTCATCAAGATATCCCCATGATCGGGCTACGCTTATCAATGGTTGACCTCCTAGTTACGCGGCCATAATCTAGTGCCTAAGGTGGAAGTTTTCTCAACAATCCATACAGATATACGCAAAGAATTGGCGTAGAAGTGGGAGAGAATATACCTCAACAACAACGCATTATCAAGAGTCTAGCATAGACATAAACTCCTCGAGAGTTGTACGAGAGATAAAGTTTGGCTCAAGTAAAGGTCATAAGGAAGCTCCAAGATCGGGTACTGTAGAAGTTTCTGGTTTCTAGGGGGCAGACCTCAAGATCTTGAAGCAGCAGGGATCCGGCATCTACAAGCTCACTTTGCCTTACCCACCTTTAAAGTCTTCCATGTGAGCCTATAAAGAGGCACATCCCAAACCCGAGGGAGGTTTTGGATACCCAACTTTGTTGGAAATGACTAGAACAAGTTGAAATTATACCGACTGTTTCGATAAGTCATTCAAGAAGACCACGAGGTCTCGCCTCTCCACATTTGGTCATGGGAAGCACTTGCCGCTGGAAGATGCAACCCGAAAGTGTTGGAAGGTGATTTGGAGAAGCAATACCGGACTTCATGAGGGAGTTTGATGGCTGTCGCTCTCCTAATCCTGTCGACGACTTGCCAAGTGGTTAGCTTAAGATGTTTCTGGGTCATCTTTAGTTCTCGCATATGTATTCTTAGCCAGTAGAGTGTATGTGCCGTAATCTTGAACGTAGTAGGCGAAGATGGGATACTTTACAAGTATTCTCAGGCCAACACGCACCAGAGGTGCGCATGACCAAGAGGGTCATGTGAGAGAGGAAGTGAGGCATGGTAATGGCGATGGGACATCCGGTTTGATGCTCTCTATACCACGACAAGTGGCACTCAAAAGACCCCACCACGTGGGGGTCATGGTGAGGCTTAAGTGATCATAAGGCTGCATGATGGATCGCGAGACGCTCCCTCAGCTTGAAACCCCTCGTGGGCATGATGCATCCGGGAGTAATTCTACAACGCAATCGAAAGTACAAGGTAGCATTCTTGATCATGGGCTTATGATAGAGCATCTTAAATGTTTCTTAAGCTCAAATCCTCGATGGGGCCATGATCGAAAGTGCAAGGTAGTAGGGTAACCTTGAGCTAGTAAAGTTCGCTCAAGGAGGTAATTAGGGGTGGGTCCCCTAAACTACAACCTTATTAACCTATATAACGTAATGTGCTACTTGTGCAGCCGCGAAGGGAAGCATGAAGGAGGGAGCATCGCTACGAAGATAGAGTCATAGATTATAGCCATGAGTTACACCTGAGAAAAGTTAGAACATATAGGCTCGAATCCCTCGATACAAAGATGGGGTCAGAAAATAACCGGCCGGGTTTCATCGAATTTAATTGTTTTGTGAAGACTTACGTAAAATGCAAGCAAGCAGCGCCCGATGACTAGGTAAGTTACACTACGGCTCACTCGCCAACTTAAGGCATGGTTATGGCTTTATAGGGATGACAAGTCATCTATAATGCCACAATAGTGTACTTTACGTCATGACAAGAACCCAAGTATAACATTTCTAGGGTGTCCGGACGATAAGTTGAATCATAACCCCCAAAGTGTGGGTTAAAAAGATGTATAAGGAAAATCTAATGCATAGCTATAACCCTTAGAACAGGACTTGTCATAAAAAATGAACTCTATGGTAAAGTCAAACTACATTTCTACTAGTGTGGATTTAGTATTAATCTATGGTATGTTGCCTCGCCATTAAGGAACCATTCCGATTCCCGTAAAAATGCAAGGCAATGGTACCTAATATGGTGGAAAGTATATTTCCTCATGTAATTCAATGTTTTGTCAATACATGACGCATTTACCTAGAGGAGATTTCTCTATACATAAAACTATTGGCCTATTCTTGAAAAATCCTTGGTTACACCGAAGGTTAAATAAAATCTTGGCAAATAAGGTAATGGTTAAAGAGTTTTTATTAAAAAAAAAGGGGGTCAAACAAAATTTCAAGAAAAAATTCGTGGGTGCATCTCCTTGGATACCGACATGCCATAAAAGGCCTTAAAAATGGCTATATCAAGGCCTGATGGTTTCTCTGGAGCATAGCTGATTCACTTCTAGAGTTGTTTTGGGAGCTTAAACCCACCATATCCATTGACACTGGCAATTAGTTGCATTCTAATGTATCTGAAGCTCTTATCCAGACAAGAAAAAGCTTCGACTGGTTTTTCAGCAAAAATCTTTTCACAATTTATTGGAATTTATTCTATTTTTCTTGGTGCATTTGTTACAGCAGCAAACTAAGGCCAAAGTATTGAAGAAGATCCTTCCAGATAGTCAAATGATCTTGTTGGACATTTCTGAGAAATCATGATTAAAATGATGGTGTTGGATTTGAGGCAAAAGAGCAACTCTCTTTCGCCGACCATTATTGATCGAAAATTGTCTCGTATATACTCTACGAGACAATTTTATACTCCCTATATTGTGGAGAGATCCGAAAAGACCAAAAATATCATATTTCTTACCAAAAAGTTTTCCAGATTCTTTTTGGGGAGATCCTCGCTACGCTTAGGCCACCATCAATAGTGTGCTGCATGTTTATGCAAAGGTATATTGAAGCTTTAGTTTGAAGCCTCTTTACTTCAAGAAAGAGTTTAACAACGGCGAAATCCAAACCGGAATGAAAAAATAAATTCCTTTGGGCCCGGCGTCGTAGGTGAATTATTTCACAGCTTTTGGACCTGATTCACCGCGATTTTGAAGCATAAAAATAATGGTCGGGCCAAAGAATAGAGAGATGGGAGAGCAGCCTGCTCGGTATTAACGCTGACTAGGGGGATTCACACCGTTTTAGGACCCTCAAATAATCGTAACATGGTGTTTTGCCTCTTCAATGCCTAATAAGCATATATTTACTTCATCAGTATTCTCGCCTCTCGAAAGCATGATCCTCTCGCGAAAGAATGAGTCATATTTCATGATTTGCATGTAGCTTAAAGGAATCGAACCGAGAAGAACTCACTTCTAGTTAGAGCATAGGTCGTACTTTTATGCCGTGGTTACGTGATGTCTCCGAAGCTGCCAGGGGATGGCTCTAGTTCTTGTTGCTTTGTATTATTCATAGTTGTCTGACGCTTAATACAAAAGACAAACGCTTATTCGCATTTGGGTCCCTGCTCTGGGCCTATTAGCTGATTTTTGTTATCATTAGCTGCTTTCTCGGCCCGTGAACATAAAGGTGATGAACATGAATAGAACACCGCTCTCATATGCCAAGAACCAACAGAGTGTTGTAAGATTCGTGGACTATTTTGTTCAAGAATTTTGTACAATGGGAGTAGACCCAATTGAAGGTCAGTCAGACCCGACATTTGAGGGTTATTTCATTGCAAAATCAAACTTTCAGTATTTTTTCCTCCCCTTTTTTGTTTTTAAGCCCAATCAGAAAGTACAAAATCTATAAAAGATGGCTGTTGCAAACCCTTTGCCGGGTTCGATTCTCAAGCATGTTTCATTAACCGCATCACGTGCTTTGCTTATTATTTGTGTTCTGCAAAGCTTCAAACCCTATCTAAAACCAAATCGTTTCATTCCTCATAAAATGGAACCCTAACCTAAGGAATCGTGGGTGGTTAGAATCCTAAGCTAATCGAATACAGCATGAATGGAAAGCCAATCGAAGCCATGTGAATAAGTCCAACGGACAGGGTCGCCATGAATCAAAAAGCCCCTGTTTAGAATCGGTTGGCTCATAGCATTCTCACGCTTATATCCCTCGTTTCGCCATGTTTCACGGGCTTGAAAGCTAACAGAAATATTTTTGGCTTAAGGAAAAGAAGCGCTTTTCCCTAAATGCACAAAGTCTTAATGAGAATGCCCCTTCAAGTATGAGAAATTATCTCCAGGTGAGAGCCGTAACAAAACCCACTCTCAAATCTATCTCCCCTTCTCCCCACCCTGACAGTCTTCTAGTAATCTCTAAGTCCTATGTGGCTGAAAGGCATCTCTCTCTCTCTCTCTCTCTCTCTCTCTCTCTCTCTCTCTCTAGGTGTCATTGCTAGAGCAGACCTCTTTTCAGCTTAGAGCAAGATATTGTTAAATTCACAGAACGAGGTGATGTGATATTAGTAGGTGATTTTAATGGAAGAATCCGCTATTTGTGTGCTAATTTGCATTAAATAATGATGTAGTATCCTGTGGATGGAGGAGATGGATGTGGGAAGAGTCAAGTTGTGTTGGGCCGTGAGAATCGATGATAAGGCATGCACTACTCACATGGGTAAACTCGTTATTGAAATGTGTAGCGATTAGAATTGAGAATTCTTTAATGGATTTAGATTTCAAGATCAAAGGGAAGTGTACCGTAGGGGAAAAGTGTCGAGATTATATCATTGAGGAAAAAGGTTTCATTGCAGGAGTTGCATCGACTTAACGTGCTGGAAAGCGCAAATGAATCTATCATGTCCCAAAGATCGCTCACCCCGGTGGCAAAGTATCCACCCGCATAAAGGAAGCATGCGTATAATTCACGTGAAGGTAGATAAGAAAAAAAAGAAGATATGTATAAAAAGATATGTGAAGGTGGATGTTAAAGTGTGGGAAAATATGCACAAAGCAGACTAGGAGCAAGGAAATTACACAGCCTTTTATCCTTAGAGCAAAATGTGAAAAAAGTTTTTTACACATAAACTAAAAGAAAAGTGGGATGTCTCGTAATAGGCCGGTACATAGTGCATGTAAGAATAAGTTGTGGAATACTCGAAGGCAATAGTTAGTGGGGACAAACAGTTAAAAAGAAAGAATATGTTGCTCTATCGTAAATAAAAAGAGACAATTTCTCGTGAGAGAAATAAGTAAAGCATGTGCATGATTTGATTCTAAGTCCAAAAAACTTTTTGAATAGAATTAAAAGGAGAGGGACAGATACTTCAAAGTTTGATGCAAGGATTTGCCCAATGTTAGGAATTATGGTCAACCCAAAGGGTTTGACCTACGTGTAGTGATAGAACAAGCAAAGATTGCGAAACCTTCATCATTGAGGATGTTTCAAAAGGGGTTGCAAAGCTCACTAATGCAGTATGTTTGGGATGCATATGGCATTGTAGCTTAAATGTTGAAGTGGGCTGAGACCATATGATAAACATATCACTTAGACTATTTTTGAATACGTTTCAGGTGAGGGTTTTCCGTAACTTGGCAGTCAATAGGTGGTGCCAGCTAAAAGTGCATAAATCTTGAAATTGGTACTATGTGATAACCCTGATATCCAAATGTGATTCTCTAAGCTTCTTTTGCAACTGCATAGAGACAAAGATTGTTAAATGGGTGGAAGAGAATGATTTGAGAGCTAAAGGGCAAGCCAGTTTTCTGGGCAGTAAGCATCTCTACCTGATCACCCGGGTGACTCGTATAAGTGAAGGAGGCGTGTGGTAAGGGTAAGAAAAATGCCATATTCCCCGTGTTCATTGATTTCTATGAAAGCTTTTGATATGTTCCCTAGAGAACGCTTTGTTTGAAAGAAATTTCGGAAGCTTCAAATACCCAGCGCGTAAAGAAATAGTAGAGATGCAACTAGGCTGATTTATGAAAAGTAAGTTAGTGGAGCTGTCTTTCCTTTTTAAGGATGAATGTAATGATAGGGTGGTGAGCACGTGTAGGTGCCGTACCGGTAATGCCCTTTGTCTCCCACTCTTGGGTTGTTTCACCATGGGCTGTGTTGAATGGATTTCGCGCGTGCGGTTCAGAAATTTCGGCTGCGTGATATGTATCGGCTCGCTACTTTATGATGATGAAGTGCCGCATGCCCAAGGGAAAATATGTGATCCGTATGACATCTTGATGCACTAGCTAATTTCTCCGACCAATGGGGATGAAAGTGAATTTAGCCAAGTCTAAGACTACATGGTGGTGGGTTCAAAGAAGAATTGTGATTCCCATTATAAGGGTGAAAAGCCGAATCCACTCGGGATACATGTAAAAATATACTGGGGTCTAGTGCTTGATAAGAACTTCGGGTGAAATGATGCATAGAGCGTGAGAGTCAATGGAGGTCCCTTTATGCTATGCAGGAGTCGTGGTAAGGCACATGTTTTGAATATGCACATGAAGAAGATGTTATATAAAGTCTTGGTCTAACTGCGAGTTCCCTACCGACGGAAGTGTAGCCCGTGCCGCCGCAAAGATACGGTGGGAAAGGCTTTGCGCTGCTCCTAAGAGATTTTTGTAGCCGTAACTTGGGGTAAAAACCCAAACCTCGTGAGCAGATGATGATGGCGAAAGTGTGGCATGATTCCTTTTAGAAGGGAAGCTCTTATTCGCATAATCGATCTATGTAAATAAGGTGAAAGGTTTGGGAAGATACTAGATCAGCTCTATCTAGCTAAGGAGGAAAGTGAAGGGTGCGGATGGTACATGAATATTAAAATGGTTTAAATGGAATCTAAAACTGAGGACCGCCTAACTACCTGAAATAAGGGGATGGGTGATTACGAGCATAATACAAAAGTGCGTATCAGGAAAATCCTGAAAGCCAAGGGAGAAGCTATTACCGGAATAAATGATGACCCCCTCGCTTATGCCAGCGCATTATCCGAGAAGTGATGTATCCAAGTATCGAATGAAGGAGATCTCGCGATAATGCTTTTGAGTTCTCACCATTTGAGCATAGAGGAAGGTCGATAAAGAACATACCAAGGGATAGGCTTCTATGCAGGTGGTGTGTGGCCAAGATGAGATTCAGTGATGAGGTGCATGTACCTACTTGTTGTGTCCCGCTAGAAGTCTTGAGGTAAAAGATATGGGATACAAGGTATATTAGCGTATCGTTTGGCTTGCCCCCTTCCATTCGGTGGTTTTATCATAGATGTGTTTTAAAAAAATTAGAGAACTTATATTGATAAGATAGATGCACTTTTTACAAAGCATGATGAAGATGAGATAGAATTGAGAGAGATAACATGATGCTTCCAACTGTGGAAGCTCATTTGATGAATGGTTTGATGTAGAAGATAATTTGAACGGCCCCATAGACTCGATGGTCTCAAGAGGGCGAATGATAAAACATTTACTTCATTTCATTTCTCTCACACACACACACACACACACACACACACACACACACACACACACACACACACACACACACACACACACACACAACATGATCCGATAGACTTGTTGGTCCCCATGAATAAAATGCAACTGAACGAAGTACAACAA